>JAAIIK010000040.1:1410865-1435731 GCA_014706435.1 Silurus glanis
TTGCTCAAGGGCCCAGCAGTTTGGTATTGCTCTTATTTGAGCTCACAACCTTCTTGTTGGAAGTCCAACATCTTAACTAGTGAGCTAGCACTCTACAGTCCAAATTGAATTGGGTCACCGAATCCAGCAATCCACTTCAGAATGATGCTAAATGTTTATCTCTAAAAGGTATGTCACGATAGAGAACCTTCTCTTTCACTGCGTTACAGTGTGGTACACCAGCTGCACTGCAGAGAACCGGAGAGACCTGGCTCGGATAGTTAGGACTGCACAGAGGATTGTGGGAACCAAGTTTCCCAAACCTCGACCTGGTTTATGCTAGCCATCTACACAAGAGAGCTAAAAGATCATCAAGGATTCAACCCATCCAGGACACCGACTGTTTGTGCCCCTCCTATTGGGAAAAAGATACAAGACATTCAGGACACACACTAACCCACACACACACCGTTAAGAACTGAAGGCGGATATAACAAACCAAGCAGTCTGCCCCCTTTCCCAAGTTGCTGCTAACACACCAAACACTTTACATCCAGGACTGTATTATTTATTATTATCATTATTATTAGTTAACAGTTATTAGTATAACTTGTGCAATATTTCCTTATTCTGACAATCCTGTTTGCACCAAGATCCAAGTTCCACTGCACATTTTTCCATATTATATTTCAGTGCAATTATCTTTTGTTTATTCTTACTTTTCTTATTGCTGCTGGTCTCTGAGAGCTACCAAACAAATTTCGTTGGATCACAACAATGACAATGGCGTTTCTAAAGTCCAAAGTATATTGTGTCATACATAGGCAGTCCTCGAGTTACAATGGTTCGACTTAGGATTTTTCGATCTTACATTGGCAATAGCAATATGACAAAATTGTAAATATATTTTACGTTTCGTGCGACAGGCAAATGTACCAGCGTATATGCGGTACGATACATTGGGACGCTGCCAGGATGTACGCATCTCCTGCCTTGTGAGATGCCTTACTCTTGCCAGCGCTCGCCAGAGTTCAGTTGTCTCGGTTTTAGAGCGTGTATTTCTTTGTTTTTGGTGTTTTAAAGCCCAATTTTAGCTCGTCTCTCCTTTTTATATATATAAAATGATTTAAAGAAGCAACCAATGTCATGGCTAACCAGACAAGTTAATAAATACAAATAAAAATAAGTGGACATTTCTCCAAATAATTACAATTTTTGACTTTGTGTCAATATGAAATTTGAACAACCGCTTGTTGACACTGAGCCTATTCTCAGAAACATCCCCTGAATGGGACATCAGTCTATCATGGGGCACAATGCACACTCAACGGCATACTTCTTTGCCAGTCCACTCATCACAATGTGTTTAGAAGGTAGGAGGAAAGTGCTAAACTCATGGACATGACGCAAACATGTCATCCTTAAAGCCAGACTCAACTCAAGATCAACACGGGGAGCCTGAAACCGTTCGACCGTATCGCTACCTGCTGTGCCATGTATGATGATGAATTTTAATACAGACATGGGACTATCTATATCTGACTGAAATTAATAAAAAATATGTGCTTCACATGGATATGCTTGTTCTTCCCGTGCACCAGTTATATCCTGGTTAAAAAACATGCTGTCTTTACAAATGAGAATAAAGGTAATCTTTGAAGGCCAAAATTCAGTCATTTTAATTTGGCATGTGCAAAGTTAACTATAACTCTACCAGCACAAATCAATATCACAGTTTTCGAAAATTATGTTTGAA
Organism: Silurus glanis; assembly: GCA_014706435.1. Classification (NCBI taxonomy): domain Eukaryota; kingdom Metazoa; phylum Chordata; class Actinopteri; order Siluriformes; family Siluridae; genus Silurus; species Silurus glanis. The sequence continues at coordinate 1,412,601 of JAAIIK010000040.1, forward strand.
TAGTGAATAGGGTCAACGTCTATAAATAACTCTCAATAACTTACTAATCTTACATCAAATCCAGATCTGCTGAGTTGCAGTTTTAAACAGAGTTGTGTGGTGTGATATTTATCAAGAATCTGGGATTAGCAAATTGAACTGCTCTCATATGAAGAACGGAAATTCCCCCACAAAACAGAAAAAATATACCACAAACCAATTGTATCTATAGTAAAACCAAAAATAAGGTCTTATGTACTGTCGAAAACTTTTCTAAATTCAAATTCAAAAATGCTTGTAGGGGGTCGCTTGTCAATCATAACCAGCAGGAATGAAAAACAAAATGTCAATAATGATATGCTACACAGAGTTCAGCTTTCAGGTTGAAACTGAAAGAAATGAAAACATCCGCACGACACCAAAACAAATAATTTTGCAGTATTGACTGTAGTGAATCGTGACCAAATTGAACAGTCCAATCGGAACGCAATTCAGAAAAACTTTCTCTCACAGCAAAATGATGTGGATCAGACTTTATCAGCCTTGATCAGATGTTTAGTGACTGGAGCTAAACTCATCTGACAAGCAACTCAAACTGTTTAATTGTTGTTCAGAAACTCACTCAACTTTCTGTCGTTTCAGACACTCTATCACTATCTATAAGAATGGATGAGCAGATGTTGAATGACAGGGACCGGGCTTGAAACCGAATCACTTCCTTGCTCAGCAGTCTCTGTGAAAGATAGGGTTGTGTGTCTGATTTAGAAACACGTGTTCCACTCGTACTACATTTGCTTGTCACTGGGAGTGAAAACTTTAATGTGCCTTTGTGATAGGGTGTAACTTTAAAAAACGATTTTCGATCCTTTATATAATTTGTGTTTAAAGCTTTATATGTACGCTATACCTTATAGAAAAGATATACACTAACGGTACAAATGCCAGTGACGAGGAACATTTTCTGAGAGCGTACAAGTGATTTTAAGGTCTTTTGAGGTGTGTACTGATATTAACTCCAGTCAACGTGATACTGAACACATTGATGCAAGACTCGTTTACATGTAATCAACATAAAAGTCATTCAAAATGAATAAAAAAAAAAAGCAACCAAAGTTTTGGCTACCCAAATCAAGTTAAATTAAATGGAAAATAAAGTGGACAGTTAAAATTTTAGACTAGGCTTTGTGTCGATATGAAAAGGGTTTACAGTAGGATCACAATACTGTCTTTTTTTGACTTTCTAAGTCACAATGAATTGCTTATAAAATTTTCCATTTTCTTTCAAACAGAAATTAGAAGTCTACATAGTCCACATGTACTGTGTCTCTTACATTTTGCGCCATATTTGTATAATTGTTTAAATCAGCACACCCGTGTGCCTTTGTGAAAATCCAAAAAAGGCTAAAAATGGCATTCAAAGTCACCAGTAGTTGCAGATCTCCTCCTCGTTGTGGCTTCGCTGGTGCAGTTTCAGAGAGTTTAAATGGGAGTATGACTTGCCGCACTCCTCGCAGCTGTAGGGCTTCTCTCCCGTGTGGCAGCGCTGATGTGAAATGAGGTGAGAGTTGCAGTAGAAGCGCTTGCCGCACTGTAGGCAGGTGTAGGGCCTCTCGCCCGTGTGGATACGCTGATGGATTTTCAAGTAAAAGCGCGTGGTGAAAGTTTTACCGCACTGATCGCACCGTGAACTCTTCTCCCCCGCCCCATCAAACCTCTGCTCACTGATTGGAGGAAGCGCTGCAGTGTTAGCATTAGTAAACCGATTGGGTCTTTGCTGAACGAAATCACATTCTGTGCTTTGCTGATACTGATAGTGAGTGGCGTTATCCTCTCTTGAGTTTGGGGATGTGTTTGTGCTGTGAGGTTCAGGAACTGTATTAGTGGTGTCTTGTGATGCCTCGGGTCTCATGGTGAAGTCTTCTAGATCGGCCGAGTCCCAAATAACACCGGGTTTGGCTTCATTAAGACCTGCAGAATAAAGGAAATTCCAGAGTCTGCATAAGCAATGAAATCTGTATTTTATTTTCATATTAATCTATGTAATAGAATGCTGCCTAAACCACTATTATGAGCCAGATTTGTGCTCCTATATATATATATATATATATATATAGCCAAAAGTATTGGGTCACCTGATCTTTTCCTGCTATATGTGGTTCTTTTCCAAACTGTTACCACACAGCTGGAGGCCCTCAATTGTACAGGACGTCTTTAGTCTATAATACAATTTTGCATTCACTTGAACTTGGAAACTCAAACCTGATCCAGCATGGCAAAGCCCCTGTGCACAAAGTGAGCTCCTTAAAGATCTGGTTTACATGCTTTGGAGAGAAAGATCTTGAGTGGCCTGCTATAGAGCTCTGATCTCATCCCTACTGAACACCTTTGGGATGAATTGGAATGCTGACTGCACCCCAGGCCTCTTCACCTACATCAGTACCTGCCTTTCTTAATACCTTGTAGCTGATGAACACAAATATCTATACTAAAGCACTAGTGGAACATCTTCCCAGAAGAGTGGAATGAATAATAAGAGCAAATTGGGACTAAATGCGGAATGCAATGCTCAAAAAGCACATACCATACTTATGACTAGGTGACCCAATACTTTTGGCAATATAGTGTGTGTGAATATATATATATATCATTATGACTACAATACTTCTATGCCTCACCTTCTCCCGATGTGTTGGATGCATTTTGCTCCTCCTCCCAGCAAACACGAGTCTCCTCTATCTCTATATGAATAGTGAAAACAACTATTTTAGTTTGGCAATGTATTTAAGAATACCCCGAAAATGTTCGCCAGTTTATCAGGAACACATGTGCTAAAGTAAATCATGCACAGCAGCCTTGTCATATATTAGCCTTCCTAATAAAAAAAATTAATAAAGTGATCAGAAACAGACTCTGATTGAACAAATGTTGTCTAAGTTGAAGTTAAGTTGAATAAGACAGGCTTGAGTAATGGTGTGTTAAATTAGGAGGCCAGTATGGATATGAGAACAAAACTCAGGTGGATGGACCACCATCCAAATAATATCTGATAAGCGGTAGGACTTTTCTGATGGACTGTGAAAAAATGTGTTTTCGAAGCACAGGTTTACCTTCAAGTGGAATTATAATCTATCTGAATATACAAAAGAAGGTTTCAGTTTACCATCTGCATTGTCCCATGGCTTCAGCTCGGTCCTCTCCTCCTTCACCTGAAACAATTCGGCTGTTTCCTCTGGCTGTAAAAGGGAAATGTTTTATTGTTATTATTATTATTATTATTAAAAAGGTGCAGCATTGACAAGAAAAAAAAATAATACAATGAATAAAATTTTACCTTTGAGTCAGAAGAATGCACAGAAGTATCATCCAAGTGCACGTTTGTGTGTGTTTCCTTACAGTCTGTAGTTAAGCAAAAAAACATCTTGCTTATGGCTTTATATCTTGCAGTCAATGGTGTACGAATGGGCATAAATATTAACTCTCCAGATACCAGACACCATTTAAACTAAAAATCCCAGGATAAACTACTGCAGTGTCTGCAATGCCTATCAAACCAGGATTACTAGAAAAGGTAAGATTGTATATTGATTAGCAACAAAAAAGATGACAGTTACACACAGGAGGTCATTTAGAAGAGCTACTTAACTTCTTAGCCTGGTTTTGGGAGACGGAATAAAACCCAAGAACTTTTGAGGAACCCCATGTTCCACTATCTAAAGATGTGATCCTGAAAAGCCTTATAAAAAGGTATGGATCTCACTGCATTGGAACTGAATTACATATGATGAACGTTGTGTACTCCATGGAAACCCAATAAAGGCTCTGCTCCAAAAGAGACTCCGGGAACGTTTTTATACCCAGAAAGATGATCCACTCGGGGTTCTTTGATGACCCCCAGACTTCAGGATCGACTTTACCTTGCAGGGCAGCCGAGATGGTAACTTGTACAGCCACGGAGCGGCGGTTGGGAGCAGACTGGCGGGTAGCGGCAGCCTGACGCGCAGACCTCAGCTCACTTTCCGCGTACTGCAGCTTGCACAAAAGCGCCTCGACATCCATCTGCCTCCGCGCGATCTCCGCTCGTAAAAGCGCCGAGTCCTTATCTATGATTCTGGTCATCTCTACCAACGCTCCCTTCGCAAACCTTTCTATTATGGACGCTAACTGGGAGTGGATATCGACAGAAGACATTGTTCTCGGGAAACGAGATCTGTTTCGCGTTGGTGAAGCTTTCAAGCCCAAATAATTATATGATAACGAGAACACCGTAACCACCTGTAAGACGCGTATTCACTGACAATGAAAATCCCTCTAATTTGTTTTTACAGCCTTAGTCCAAGAAACCGCTATTTTCAGGAACACTCGAGCCACAAAATGTTTACATTAGTTTTAAGCGTTCACTTCCGCGTTTAGTGACGTCGCTTCGACCAATAGTGTTTAACTTCCGCAAACCCTGGCGTTTTATTGGTTCCGGCCAAACTCCCCTTTATAATAACATTCTAAATAGTAGGTCAAAACAGTACGCATCAAACAATATAAATTACTTATAGAGCACGAAGTATACAAACCATTTACTTTGGTAAGGATACACTAGTTAAAATATTACTCCGAAAAAAGTGCTTCTTTTAAACTTTTACTTGAGTAACAGTAGAAAAGCATTTGCCTTCAAATGTACTTAAGTATCCAAAGTACTATGATTTAATATGGGTATCATGTTCCTATTATCATTTTCGTCACAAGACTTTTGCTTAATCAACTCAGTTTATGTGAAAAGACTTTAAAGTTACTCGTAACACACCAATCTATTAATAGAATGATATTAATAAGTCAAACACTGATTGTTATCGATTAAAATTGTCATGAGCCCAAAAGCTTCTTTTCAACTGCTTCCAAAAAACAAGGCCACGGGTGTCGAGTCAGGAGTTTCTTTTATAAATGTAGAATCTCCAAATGTTCTGCTTGCTGTTGACTGGACGCTGAACTGTATGTTAGTGTAAGTAGATACCACCAAGCGCCATTCAAAACAGATTTAAAACAGAGCATGTGCTCGATCCTGATGGTGGCTTGCTGTGTGCTTGACCAGTTACGTTTTTATCAACTCATAAAAAAAACATAAGAAAATGTAGCTGGGTAAAAAGTAAGATATTTGACTTTGAAATGTAGTGAAATAAAAATCTCCCAAAATGGAAATACTTCTGTAAAGTACAGATATGCAAAAAAGCTGTACTTAGGTACAGTAACGAATTACTGCTATAAAGCCATTATTTGTCACATATTTACATTACAGGACAGTATTCTTTCTTTCTGTAGTCAGGGCGATATGGCACCCCTGGAGCAGACAAAGTTCAGGGGTTTGCTAAAGGGCCCAAAAGTGGCAGCCTGGCAGTGTTGGGGCTTGAAATCCTGATCTTCACCATTCAGTCATCGATTCTTTGGACCCCATTTTTATATTTACCCAAGGTGGTAACTTTTAACATTCTGAAAATGGTAAAGATTATTGTGGATTTCAGGAAAAAACCCACCCTGCACTTCCCCCACTCACGGTCATGAACAGCACTGTGGCAGCAGGGGAGTCATTCAGGTTCCTGGACACAACCATCTCTCAGAGATTGTGACAATCACATTGACTCCACATTGACAGCCATCATCGAGTCTGTCCTGTGCACTTCAATAACTGTCTGGTTTGGCTCAGCTACAAAATCAGACATCAGAAGACTACATCCAGAGTGAGCAAAAGGGCTCAGAAAATCACTCTGGATCCCTCACATCCAAGCCATATACTTTTTGAACTTTTGCCTTCTGATCGGCGCTGCAGAACACCAAACGGCAGGAATCAAAAATATATGTGCAATACTTCTTTTAATTTAAATTTTTTTTTTTTTTCTGTGCAGTAATCCTTATTTTATTTGTTTTTTTTTGTTTTTTGTTTTTTACAAAAAATGTGCAATACTACTTTTTTATTTTATTTTATTTACTTTTTTATTTAAAAGAAATGTACAACTGGATGCTTTTGTAACCATACTAAATTCCTTGTAAAGTACAAACATACTTTTCAATAATGCTGATGCTGATTCTGGTGTACTATTTAGTAAGGTAGTAATTGTATTCATAATCTTTTTTCATAATCAGAATGAAAAAGGCAAACAATTCACTTTTACAAGGCAATATGACTTTATTAGATAACCAATGTCCGAGACTGATACCTCATACATTTTGTAAACAAGGTTGTACAAGAAACGGTGCATGAAATGCAAGAAATCCACAGTTGCAAATTTATTTGTAATTTATTTCCATTAGCAGTATTTCCCCAATCTTGTTTTTACAACATGACATTCTTGTGGTTCTAAATCTCTGCATTTACACAGTAGTTTTTTTTTTTTTTAAACAAGCATATACAATATACACAAATGCCGCTGATTAATTATGTGCAAGATGTGAATAACAACATACATGGAGAGAGATGGTGTTTTTACAGATCAGAATGACAAGGATATGCAAAAATATTAGGAAATTTGAACTCTTTATCGACTTTGTGTGTGATTTGTATATGAAATTTGCGTGTGGTGGGAGTTGGTGGGGAAGGGAAAGCTATAAACATCCTATTTTACACATTCACACATTTTTTTTTATATCAGTCAGTTTTCTGTTCTTCCTCCACTGGCTTTCTCTGGTTCAGTCCTTCTTTCTGCTCATTCCTTTCGCACTGGTCTACGAATTTGTCTTTATCAATAGACTCCTTCTCTCTGTATCGTTTACCCGTTGCCCTTGCGACAGCTTCGTCGAAGCACATACTAATTCCGCTGGTTCTTTTTGCCTCCTTGTCTAACTCCTTCTGTCTGTCTTTTCTCAAACTCACTCCATCAAAGGTCCCTCTCCCTTTTTCCAGGTCCCTTTGCTTCTGTTCTTCTCTGTCCTGTTCTATCTCCCCTTCCGAACTATTAGATGACATTGTGTCCTGGAGATGTATTTTTTTCACCGGATCTGCCTGGTTTTCCTCTGTCGTTTCCCTGTCGTTCCCTGTTTCTTTTTCTTGCTCTGTGTAGTTGTAGTCATGGTTTTGTTCTACATCCGCTAAATCTGCATGTCTGTTTTCTGCATTTTCACTTTCTTTCTTTGGAATCTCTTTGTCTGTATGTTGTCTCTCGGCCCATGTGGGCTGTATGGATTTATGTTGTCTTTCAATATCTCTCTGTTGGAACTGTTGTCTAAAAGCAGTGATTTTAGAATGCTGTGGTTTTGGTGGTACAACAGGAACAGCTTTCACTTGGTATATTTTTTGCTTCGATATAATCACTGTCCGGCCCACACCTAGCCCAAGCTCTGCACTTCCTCCTTCGTCTCTGTCTTTCATTCTCGGAGGTCTTACTGGTTTCTCTCTATCTAATCTAGAAGGATTTTCAAATTTCTCCTCCCTCAAGTTGTCCTTTTCATTTTCAATCTGTCGTTCCTCACCGTCCACCGAAAGCCTGTCGTCTTCTTCGATCAGCTCTTCAGGAACGCTTCCCTTTTTAAGTTCTGCAACGTCTTCTAAATAACAGTCTTTCTGTGCCTCAATTTCCTCCTCTATGTCATCCTCCTCGGTTTGTTGATCATCCTCTTCTCCTCTGTCACTGTCTTCCTTCTGCTTTTCAACATCAAACTCTTCCCCTTTATTTTCTACATCTAAGATCTGCTCCTCGTGTGGAACCATATCATTTTCTTTTCCCAGCTGAACCTCATCAATCTGATCTATAGGACAGTCATCATTCTCCCACCCCTCACTGTCCTCACTTTCCATGCTCTCTTCCTTTATAATCGTATCTTCTTTGGTCTCCCTTTCATCTCTCTGCTCCTCTACCCCCTCACCAACTTCCCTGTCCTCACCCACCACCAAGCCTTCCAGCTCATTTCCATCCAGCTCTTCTTGCATGTGGGTATGCACAACTACAGTTTCCATTGGAGTTTTCTCTACGTCAGGGCTTGTCATATCTGTTATATTTTCACTTTCAGCATTGTCAACGTAATTATCAGTACTCTCCTGCTGATCATCATAGCCTGAAGGGTCCTCATTGATAACAGTCATATCAACAGTTGGCTCAACAGTTTCACTGTTGCTTGCTTCCACTGTGGTAGAAGGTGGGTCTGGACCAAAATAAGTGTCCTCTTCATTTTCATCTTCTGCAAATTGACTGTCATTGTGACTGTAAACATTAACAAAAAAAACTAATGTCACACAAAGACTATTTAGCTTTTATACACAAAAGTTAAATGAGCAATTTGTCATTTTTCGAGTCGGAACTCATATGCTAAGATTTTGTGATGTCTCTTTTTTAATGGAAAAGAGGCAGAGCTAATTCCAGGCCATTGATAATTCGATAAAGTCAATAATAAAGAATGAAGCAAGATTCAGTTCTGTATCATTTCAATGGTGTATGGTTCTAAGAATAAACAAAGGTATCAGAAATGGTTCTTTATACTGGTACCATATAAGTTCTGTGGTTTGTTTTATCCTTTAAAAGGCTCCTTCTGTTTTTGATTAATAGTTTTTGGCTTATTGGTAGCTTTTGTGAAAGGGAAACATTATAACATTTAAGGTAAAACGAAAGAACGCTTAGTGAACTACTTTTATTTCTCTATAAATGTTACTTTAAACATATTTTTAAAACACAATGAGGCACACATGGGGTATGCATGTAGTGTTTTGTTTTGAGCTACTTACCTGCAGGTGGGTGTTTCATCCGTAATTTCCAAATTTATATTTTCCTCATGAATTGGTGTTTTTACAGTCCCAATCTCTTTTATACCACTTCTATCTTCTCCATCATTCTCTCCATCTGTCACTAAAGGCAGTGAACTGAAATCGCTGTCATTTGAGCAATGATCAACAGCATTACTGACTATCATTTCCGTATCGTTTAAATGACTGGCAGAGGGTGGATCTTGAATGTTCTCGCCCATGGCGTGAGATTGAAGTAAGCACTCAGACTGGCTCTTGCTGTGAGAATCTACATCGCTTTCAGAGTCCAAGATAGTTGGGGGTTTTGACCAGTTTAACTCATAAAAATGGCTTGAGGGTAAACTTTTGATGAACATGTCTTCGTATTCACCTTTTCCTGAATCACAGCTTTCATCATCATCATCAACATCATCATCACTAGGCCCATAACTGTCTTCTTCAGAAGATAAGGACATAACTGGCAGGAAAAGACCAGCTTTATAAGGAAGGCTTTGTGATTTGTTTGAAATTGCCCTGCTTGTTTGAACAGGCAAGTTCAACTGGGAGGTTTCTATATAATGAGAATGGCTCTGCAATGGACTCTGCTTATCTTCCTCTTCATCGTCTTCGATTTCATGAGCAGGGGGCTCCACAGAGAACTCATTAAGCTGGGGGACACCACAAAACATGAGAAGATTGCTTGTGTAAACTTGTGTAAAAAGGAAAGAAAGATGAAAAACTACAAACTAGCAACAATAGGGTAAAATTTATGTTGAAAAGTAAATATAATATTAGTACAGAATTAAGGTCAGAAAAATACTTCTGTTACATATACCTGGTTTGAGGTGGGCATATCCATCATATCCAAGAATCCAAATGTGTCCTGGAAATCTAGAGTAAGATCATCTTGAAAATTGGACAAACTCTCATATTGACACTCATCTTCTTCAGGACAGTGTATCACTCCTCCTTTCATGACTGAGGTAGCAGATAATATGGATTTAGAGAATAATTCATTCATATGGTTCATATGATATGTATATGTCGAGGTCATCTTCTTACCCATGTAGTCTTGTCCATCAAAGTCTTCACTGAGTAAAGGTATATCTGTGGCCTGTTGTGTCTCGTTTGACACTTTGTCCTCAGTTGAACATTTATCTTCTTGGCATTTATCTCCAGACTCTTCTCTCTTTTCATGCCTGGCCTCATCTTGCTCTTTGTCTTCTCTTTGAACTTCTTTCTCCCCATCATTCATCTTCTCCTTGTCATCAATCAGGCTTCCTGTCTTGCTATTTGTCTGAACTTTCGATTCATCCAATTCTGTTTCCTTCTCTTCTGCATTCTCCTGCTTGTCTTTCTTCGGCTTCTCCTCCTCGTTCTGCCCCAGCTTCAGCTCTTCTTCCTCAGCTCTACCTCCTTGTAATACTCCCAGGGCCAGTCCAGAGGTTATATGAAGAGGAACGGTCACTGAAAAAGGCCCAGAAATGTGCATTCCTGCACGGCGCTCTGCCCTACTGGGCATGGCTGGAGTCGGTATCTGTGATTTCTCGCCATTGGCCCCGGCCCCTGGATCCAGGCTCCTGTAAGTGCCCTGAGCCCCGCCCCCTCCGCTTACCATGCTCACACTAGCCCCACCCGTGCGCCTGTATGTCACTGCATATCCACTTCCCACAGCAGGTCCCCCTTCTGCAACTCCAGGGGGCATGGCTAAAGGAGATAGGTGTGGAGAGCCACGCCTGGAATCTTAGAAAGAAAGAAAGAAATACGGTATCATATTACTATGAAAATATGAATCCATGAACAAGAAGCACACATTATTTTTCAAAAAGTAATGCAACATTTTATTTATTTGACCCTGTAAAAATGGGGAAATATATTTTTTTCTAGTAATAAACGTGTATGTTAATTATTTATATTTCATTGTTGTGTTTTGCTCACAAATTTGGAATCCATAAGATCAGACATAGAAACAGAAAGAAAAAAAAACTATACTGTAGAAGTATATATATACCCTCTGGTGTGTAAGGTCCTGTGCTCAAAGAGTCCATACTTTTAGCAGGCCTTAGTGCATTCTTCTCTTTCTCTGCATAGACAAGCAAGGGATTAGGAATTAATAAGAAAAGCAAGCAAGCTATGCATAAAAGATGAATTCAGACTGTAGAGTAAAATCGATTTGCTATGATGATGAAGACGATGATGTCGACATAAAGATTAAAAAGCATGTATTGAAGTGCTCTTACCCTTGGGTGCATACTTCTTTTTGCGAGGATCCTGAAGTCTCCCGCCTAAATTAAAAATAGATTTCCATTTCCTGCCCTTTAGTGAGCCCTTCCTCCTGGAAGAAACAAACAAGAGCCACCGATTCACACATTCATTTTGTTTTTGTTTGAGAAATAGGTTCAGTATGCTCATTAACGTTAATCAGCTGAGACATGCGTAGTTTTAAAAATGTATGACTTCTTGAAATGCAGTTTTTCCTTGTAATTTACATATTAAGAAGTCAAACTCCAAAGATCTTTGCCATAAATATGATCTCAAAACCATATTTATTTCTTTAGTAAAGACACTCAGAATGGTCGCTGTAAAAATTATGGAGGCAGCCATCTTGGACAATGTGAATATTCTTTTCAGTAGTGCAGTCAATTCTGTGCCCTAATGCCAAAAAATATTTGGAAAGAGGGACATTATACAAATGATAAAAAGGTCCACCAATGACCTTTCATTTATTTGTAAACTATTATTTTATATAAAAAAAAAAAAAACTATTTCTTAAATTATGACTAACTATATTCAATTCTTGTCCATTTGACATCTTACCAAACTACTACTTTGAGCTATGGTAAAGGAAAGCCAAAAGGTTGGTGGACAAGTGACCCCACCACAGCGACATGTGCGCTTTTTGACTTATAAAGCGCCTCTTTTACCCACTCAGTTCTTCTTGGAAGATGTTCCATTAGATTTGAAAACATGATTTATCTGCAGTGCAGTCAATACTCCAATTCATCCCGAAGGTGTTCAGTGGGGTCAGGACTATATGCAGTGAAGCTTGACATTTACAAAACTATGTCTTTACAGACCATACTTTGTGCACAAGGGTATTGTCATGCTGTGACATATCCATTAGATCCAGTAAAGATAAATTATAAAGCTACAGTATACAAAGGCATCCTAAACCATTGTGTGCGTTCAACTTTGTGGTTCCAGTTTGGAGAAGAACCACATGTAAGTGTGATGCTTGAGTGACCAGCAACCTTTAGCAATATAACCTTTAGCAATTTAGATCTCCTAGTAGATTTATGTCTTACTTTTCTGTGCCATCAATGATAGCATGGTAAGGTCTCATTTGTGGAGGACCATCTCCAGGACTCATGTTGCCTGGATATTGAAAAGGCAAAGCCTTAAAGAATTGGTCCTCCTGGCTTGATATTATGGATGGTGAAGGAAGAGACTTCCTGCGCTCTGAAGGTGGTGCTGTAAAGGCAAAAATAATAATAATAATAATAATAATAATAATAATAATAATAATTTTGAAAGAATTTCTGCAATATACATTGATTGCAAATGAAATTGTAAATGGCTGAGTACCTAGTTCAGGATCCAAATCAGGAAAGAGCTGATTCACGTGACTCAGAATAAATTCCACCACAATAGACTGGACTCGCACCTCCATGAAAGCCGCAGTGCCATTAAAACCAGTTGCCTCAATGTCCTTCGATCTGTACTCAACCAATAAACAGCCTTAGTGTATATTTATAATGTACATTTATTAAATATTTAATTGACACACACAGAAACACACACCTAAGGAGATTGGGAGCCCACACAATGGCAAGGTTTCTGACATGCATGTTCGTCTCACTTGAATATGCAGCCATCCGAATTAAGTGTTTCATCAAATATTCCAGAGTCCTGCAGGAAAACACAAGGAAACCCCAGAAATTAACATAGTGACTATTACAAATGTTTTATTTTGGTTATTTACTAAGGTAGATGCCAACTGGAATTGCATATTTACCGAAAATGGGGCGGTGGAAGCTCTTTCAGGACTTCCTTGATCTTCACTAGTCTCTCATCTTCTAACTGAACAGCCACCGCTTCCTAAAGAGTTTGCAAAAAGATTACAAATGAAGATTATATAGATATAGAACATAATAATATAAATGATGTAGATAAATAAATAATTTGGTCCATCAGGCCATTTTGTCTATTCATTATCTGTCAAAGCATACAGCTAGTAGCATTCAAATGAAAAAGCACTGAATGGTCTCGCACCACAATACCTGAACGATCTTTTCTAGTACGATCCGCAACACCTACTTCAAACAAAAGGTGCAGTTGAAGTATTTGCTGGTATCTCGAATAGTAAAGACTCAAGCAGAAGGCAAAACTTTTATTTACAAAGCCCCATGTTTATGGAACAACCTTCTAATTTATGGGCACCAGTGAACGCCCCCCACCCTGCCCTGCCGCCGGTTGAGGGGTTGACAATAGGTATCTCGCATAGGGTGCCAAAAAGGCTAGAAACGACCCTGCCAATATAAGAGTAGCAATAAAGCTGACCAGAGACCTATCTAGTGCCAGTAATAACAAAACATATTGTTATTAGTGTTGCCTGCTTATAAATAATTATCAGTTCATAACCATTCAAGTTGAGATAAAATCCCAGTCTACCGATTTGTAATTAACTAGCCAGACAGATAGCTAGCAAAGCATATTACACTGGTTAGATTGTTGTTACGGTTTAAACCGGCACCATTTTCAAGTTTATCTGGTAGACCTGATAACATTTTAGTGACGACAGACTGAATATCAAAATCCCACAGGATTCATTTTACTGGTCGCTCAGGAATAACAATCACTTTGATTAAGTTGATTTACCACCTAAAGAACGAAATGTGAAATGCTTGATCTACATTTAAAGGCAATGGAGTTCAATGGAGTTCCTACACGTGTTTGTGTATGAGTGCAATCACTGTTCAGGTGTGATACCCACAGCAAAATGGTCATACAGTTGATATGTGAGCAATGGGTTGGGCAGCTCTCTGAAGTACGCCTTACAGAGCGAACTGACACAGTGAATGTCCTGCAGATACACATCTTTATACAGGTCTGGAGAGCCCTCACAGTCAAACTCTGACCTGTTGGAAAAGAAAAAAGATACTAAGAGCTCAATCATGCTTTAAAGTAGAGATTGAGTGTAAACATGAATTTTTTTTCATAAATAAACAAAAATGCACAGACCTTAATTTTTGTGTGTTGGATGACACGCCGGATAATCTGTAAATCCCATCGACAATGCCATGCTTTTCAATGAATACGCTGCAGCTGCGGAGTACGTGAGGAACTGGGAGGGACAGACAGAGGTCATTTTGAGTCATCGACCAAAAACTGTTAATAAATTATCAGTTAATAGAAACTTGTATATGTTGATAATTTCAGTTAATAGAAACTTCAATATTAATTTTATATTTCTTTTACAAAATTCAATATAAATCTTATATTTCTTTTACAAACAAAATACTAGGTATTCCTTATTCCACAAGTTTCTTTTTTTTTTTAGTTTATATTTAAGTAAAATAAAGCAGTGTGGTGAGGTTGTATGTGTATGTGGAGTTGTATGATTTTAATGTCGTTTCAAATGTCCGTGCACTTTTTTCTTAAAAGCACTAGAGAATAAGTAATTTCGTTTGCATGAGAACTAGTGTATATATAGCTACTACTAAATTCGTGCTAAACAAAAATGTAGGCGTAGCAGGAAACGGACAGGAACTTCACTTCCCATCAGAACCTGCATGTCAGAAGTCAATAACCACACACACCTGCTACTTATTTCACTTTAATCAGCATTACTATTTCAGTTCTAGTTTTTGTGTTTCTTGTGAACCTGCTGTTGATCCCGTGTGAGTTTATTGCGTAGCCACAGTCTTGTTCCCAATTCCTAACTTTAGTCTTGTTTTGGTTTTTGTTTCTTTTGTTGTTTTTACACTCAGCAGTAAAAGTCTGCACTTGGATGTGTCTTTGATTGTATTACACGACAAAAAAACCCTGTTTTGCCGTTTTGTTGTCATTTTGTTTTGTCAGTGTTGCGCAACCTTAAACATAACTATACGATTTATAAATAAAAATCATAATTATTTTTAGACTGGTAAACGTAACTCATCTAAAATTGAACTTTTCCAGCCATATGTGGTTCTTCCCCAAAACTATTACCACACAAAGCTGGAGGCACACAATTTTATATAGGATGTCTTTGGATTTAGTACCATTAAATTTCCCTTCACTTGAACTAGTAGACCCAAACCTGTTCCAACATGACAATGGCAATGTGAACACAATGCCAGCTCCATGAAGATATGCTTTACATGGTTTAAAGTGGAACATCTTCTGACCTCAACCCTATTAAACAGCTTTGGGATGAATTAGAATGCTGACTGCACTCCAGGCCTCCTCACCTACACCATATTTCACTAACACTTGTTGCAGAATGAGCACAAATTTTCACAAGTACATTCCAAAACCTAGTAGAACTTCTTCCTCGGCAGGTGTAGGGTTAATAACAGCAAATGGAGACTAAGTGTGGAATTGGATGTTCAGAAAGCACATGCCAATCTTATGGTCAGGTGTCCACAAGCTTTTGTCCATATTGTGTATTTTCAAGAGTTAGGAATACTCACATTTATGTCCTAGTGTTTGAGGGTTGAATGGTGTATTATTTTCAACATAGGTCTATCGTTAAATAAATGGCGTAAAGATTGTCTGTGTGTTTGCTTTAAGTCAGTAAGTCTCATGATAAATACTGGCTCATGAGGATAATAGTCTAATGAGAAATACTATATTATACAAAGCTATAACATTATACAAGCAACTGTCAAAGTATAACTATTGTCTTTTTATTATTACTAAATTGAATACAATGTGAGAAATAATACTCACTTTCCTGACTGGTTGCAGTCAAATGCTCCATCAGGTCGCAGCCGAACACTTTGTCTTTATTCCCACATTTTCTTCGTCCTCTCTTCATTATGCACGGCTTCAACCACCACTCTTACATCCAGATGTATGTGTAAGTGTGTGCGACTGTATGTGTGTATGTGTTTGTGGGTTTGCTGTTGTGCTTTTAATGATGACACCTTAATCACTCATGGCAATTTCCGTGTGTTGGAATATGTGTTGTTCTTGTACCTGAGTTTTAATTAATTAACTGTTCCTGGACTTATCAGACAGTTATGCTTCTGCTACATTCTGTATCACTGCACAGCAAATCTCAGCTGTCATGCATATCTGATTTTATTGTAAGAATGTCAGTTGCCCCGGATCTGAATGCTTGTGGTCTGTACAAAACAAACAAGACAGGAAATATGTTAAGAGTACTGAAACAACTGAAAGTGAAATAAACAACGTATGTACACCACATGTGTACAGGTGTAACAACCAGGCTATTTTAATTAAATATTTACAATAGATATAAATAGATATATAAAAGTATAAAGACCCGTGTTCAAATGGCAGGTTTCTTGATGTAAAAAAAAGTAAAATCTATATAAATCTTATAAAATAAATCTTTTACCCTCAGTGTCAAAAGATTTTTTTATGGCAGAAAATATGTTAAAAGAAGCTAGATGCATAAGTGTGCACACCCCTAAACTAATATTTTACTGAAGCAACAGTTTTTTTTTTGTTTTTTGTTTTATGGACTGGTAAAATGTACCCACTTAAATGATACAAATATTTGGATTCTAATCGGGGCTCTGGCTAATGCCATTCAAAAAATATTAATCTTTTGGTTAAGCCTGTCTTGTGTTGATTTTGATGCATGCTTTGAGACACTGTCGTTAATCGTGAATTTCCTTTTCATCTTCCTTTTACCGGTAGATGCCTGAAGGTCTTGCACAACAATTGCCTGCTTTTTGTAGCTATACATGATTTTCCCCACCTAAGATGCCACCACTATGTTTCACCATGTGCAGTTTGTACTTTTGGTAATAATAATACTGTTATATTTTTTTGTAATCTCTTTTACAAGACCATAACACATTTTCTCACACAGGTTTGAGGTGATTTATTTGAGCTCAGTTGTTTGTTTGTTTGTTTTTTTTTGTAAGAAAATGCTTTCTTCAAAGATGTTTGTCATAATCTGTACTTCTGAGATTTATCTGAAGCACCATAAATGTTGCTATAGCTCTCTTAGCACCCTCCCTGGTGTTTCAGGGACATCCTGTTCCTGGTGATGTCACAGTGGTGCTCCATTTTCTTTATTACTTGATGATGATCTTAATGGTTTCCACTGGTACATCTAAAATTTTGGGATTCTTTTATACCCCTGTCCAGATCGATACCTTTGAACACATGATATACCATACACGCTTTTTGTGGGCAATAACTTTAACAGATGGATAGAACTGGCAAAATCCTACAGCAACAGCTGATCTTTTTTTGTTGTTGATCAGAACGGCTTCATTGATGACAGCTCCATCGTAATTACTTTAAAACATGACATTGAATGTGATTGGTTCATTCTGAGCACAGTTACATTCCCAGGTATAAAAGGCTGTGCACACTTATAAAACCAGGTTATTATAACCTTTTCACCATTTTTAGCTTTTAGCATTTCTGTTATTCATTATCTAATGTCACATAGTTGGTGAAAAGATTTTATTTATTTGATTTATTTGATGTATTCTGTATTTTCATTTGCAGATTTATTTGATGCTATTTTTGTTCACATAGCAAAATACAGCATATTCAAAAGGTGTGTATAGACATTATATATCTCATTTAAATTTTATGGCTCTTTTTTTTTTTTTTTTTTTATTTTACCACAAATATGCACACAATTGTTTACAGACTGCAAGTGTAAAATACAAACTCCAGCTTCACAAACCTTTCTTTATTTAGTGACAAGCTTTTGCCCAAAAAGTCAATATATGCATAAACCACAGCAAAATGCAAGCTAACAAACCAACAAATGTTCTTGTTTTCATTATAACACACGTTTGCATCTAAATAGACTTAAATAGCATCGTAATACTTCATTTTACTATAAGCCACTGTTGCATCTAAATAAAAACCCTTGATCTCCTGTTACCTATACTAATATTCTCACACAACAACCTACCGAAATCATCACATTCAATAATCTGGAGCTGTCATTTCTTTAGAAATGTAACCACAGTCATGCTTTCTTAGTCTGAGGACCACGGATAAGCATGTGGTGCTACTGTCTCCTACTTCCTATTCATGTTGTGCGAGATTTAAGTGTTATCAAAGCCACACCCTCACATTGTGTCTTACTTTTACTATCTGTTTATTGCAAAACATCAGGAGAAACCATAACTTTTTTAAAAAATTGCCCATATCCTACAAGTCATTCACTGAGGAGGTTCTCTAGTTTTTTTCTCGATAATTTTTTTGTCATCGGACACAGTCGTTTTAGCTGTCTCTCTCTTTCTGTGGTGCTGTGCACGGAAATGAACAACCTCAATGTAAGGCCTGCCTCTCCCTCTGCATCAGGCATATAGTGTCGATCAACAACGATCAAATCTCTCTATACTACATTGCGCTTGATGTAAAAGAAACCCTCAGCAGATAAGCCCACAACATCATCGATAACAACAGGGCAAAGTTGGTATTAAAAAGCAGCGGCTAAATAAGAAAAAAGACTTAACTTAACCGTCCTTACCTTTTTCGCTCCACCGGCACAAGAAGCAGCCCCAGAAAGCATCTGTGACGCAAGAAACCACCAAACTTCCCTTAGTGACTTCCTGACTTCTTGGTCTCTCTTTAGATGTAATTCTCCATTTTAATCCTCCACATTCATCTTATATTCATCTGCATATATAACTTTATAAATGTGCAGCACGTCTGCTTCTATATTCCTCTTTCTCTCTTTAATGTAAAAAGCTGTATCACTGTGCCACATGAACTGAAAATGATAAATAACACCCATAGCTGTGTATTACAGCCATGTTAGAGTTAAAGGATGTCATTTTGTTTATGTTTATTTGTCTGTAGATGTCTATTACTTTGCAAACCAGACAGCACAAAACTCTTCATGTCTTTATCAACATCTTTGTGGCCACAAAATAGTGTTACTTTCCATTTGGTTTTTTGTTTCATAAAGCAATATATAATATGTAAATGCACCAATAAGATTCCTTTTAAGAGCTCATGCCCAACTTCTTCACTTTCAACCAACCTTGATAAACAAAAGTAAATTATAGAGCATTTCCAAAGTCATGATATATGATCTGACCCAGTAGATAGTGTTGTTGTAATGCCTCACAGCTACAGGATCTCTGGTTCTGTGCATTGTGTACTCTTTGTGTGTAAGTTTTGTGTCCATGTGATGTTCCTCTGGGTTTCCCTGCTGTTCGTGTGTATGCCTGTAGGTGATTTGACAACACTTAGTTGCACCTAGGTGTAAATGAGTGAGTGCATAGATGTCTTAGAGGATGCATGCAGGCCTGTGCTGGACCTCATTGCCCAGTGTTCTTAGAAAAGTCCCAGGTTCCAATGCGACCCTGACTAAGATCAAGTGCTTTTGCTGCTTCTGCTGCTGCTGATGTGACACCTTTCTGATGTTCCTTAGGCTTCCTTCCTAAGGACTTTGGGTCTGTAAGACTTGGAATATAAACCGAATAATATTATTTACGGTCTTTTGGAAGTCAAAACCGCTGGATCATAATCAAAGTTGGGTCTGGGGAGCCAAAAGTAAAATGTCCTCTCTTTTATGATAAACCAATTGTTTTCATCAGACTAATATTTATAAAATATATATAAGGCTTTGTGGTGTGAAGGTGTGAAGATGAATTTATTTTTCTATTTTGAGAATTTTATTCGTGTTATTGTTATCATTTACAGTCTCAAACGCGTCTATGAGACGTTATAACACTCCAGTTAGTGCTTTATAAGCAGCACCCGGACTCCATGAACCACGTTGCATGTTTACGGTAGTGACGTAAGCACACAACCGGAAGTTGAAACCCTGCGTTCGTTGGAAGCCAGTGGTCACAGTGACATGTTAGGGTTTGTGTGTATTTCAAGAAGAGTGAACATATTAGTGTGAAATTATATATACTTTTTTTTTTAAAGAATGGCCCAGTACACATTCCAGGAGCAGCTGCTGTCCGTTATGGACATTGTGGCCAAAGCGGCTACGGAGGAAATTAACCGGCGAGTGGCCGACAGTTGTGCGGTGATCCGCATCGAGCTTTCCCGCAGCCAGAGGGACATTGACGGCCTGAAACGGAAATGCCAGGTGATGGAGAATGAACTGAGGAAGGTACGAGGAAGAGCGAGGAGGAAAGGTACTGCACCATTTATCTTGTTCACCATTAAGTTTCAACCTTCCTGTACAGAAACCTTCTTACTCTCGAATGCTTACACATTTAAAGGGAAAGTCCACTCATAAAACACTCCTATTTGTCCAGGTAGTAGTTGTGACGTCATACGTGTGACAGGAATGTCCTGGACAAATATGTTTACGTTACAGAACTGTTATTATTAAGTATTATATATAGGCTTATGACTGCTTTTTTTTTTATTATTTTAAGATAAGGATCAGCTGTCCAAGACTATAAATATAATTGAGCAGTTTTCATGTGCTTCTGGATAAAAACTGAATAGGTCCAAGTGTGAGATTATGATGATTTATGATGAAACTGATTATATCCTCATTAATGGTTTCTCACTAAAAGAGACTGGAAGGTATTTGGGTATTTATTTGACAAAAATGTTGCGGATAGACAACATCTTAATGTTTCTGGTAGCGTAAAAAAAAATTAAAGCATTTTTAACCTTTGTCTTCAAAGGGATCTTTCCCTTTATGGGGGCTTCTTTTGTCCAAAGCAGAAGGTTTATCTCATTTTGTATATCCTTCTCTTTCTCTCTTTTTTAGTAAACCTACCGCTAATGAAAACAAAATTGAACTTTATAAGGAAGAATAAACCGCACAAGCTTAAGAAAACTGTCCTGGTGAATATTCGAAAAGAGGGTGACCCCAACCCATGTTTTTTTTTTTTTTTTATATCAAATCATATTTTTACAAAAATTGGTGGTTTATATTAAAATGCAATTATTTACCTAATGGATTACCAGTTGCACTGTCGACATTTCTTCAGCAGGTTCTTCTTTCTTTTGTTCTTCATTTTTCATTTTTTTTCCCACATAAATGATTTTTATTGAAAAAGATTATACTATAATAATTAGAAGTAAATAAAGTTTTCTTTCTAAATGGTTTAACAGGAATATTATTGTTTTTTTCTCTATTTTTTTTTATAAAAATTTTAATTTTTTGTCTTACGAACAATTTGTCTATTTATGATTTCAAGAATATAATGCTGTGCTAAAAGCGATTCCTTCAGGTCTAATTCAACTTGTAAAAATCCCATTAAATTTTTTTGTAAGATGGAATTAGTATACTTGACAAAAAATTAAATAATTAATATATTTGACGAATTCTCCAGAACTTTTTATTGATTTAATAAATTGTAAAAAAAAAAAAAAAAGCCTGGTTATTACCTCACAAAATTACCCCAAAAAACAAAAGATCACTTCAATATCCTTCAGAAAATATACCCAGTGAACTGTATTTTGGCAAAATATATGGATGTTGACAGTTCATGCTCTTTTTGCAGTATTGAAGATGAAACACTGATCCATTCATTTTTCCAATGTAAAAAAACGCAAAACCTCTGGAATAGCTTATATCTTCATTTAGGTATTTACCTTGATTCTTCCAGTCCCTTTCAGTTAAAAGATATGATTTAATACTATAAAGGTAAAACGAATATATCAGTAAATCACATTGTTAGCTTTTTCATTTAGTTACATTTTTTTATTCCTAAACAAAAATCCTCAAAATCTCAGCCTTCTTTTTCACATTTTTTTATTGAAATTGACGTATTTATTAAATGTCTTAGATTGATCAAAAACAAGAAAAGTGATAGATTTTTGTAATCTTACAATAAATATATCTGTAATGTCGCTGATGCATGAGTCTTTCCTCTGTAGTTATTTGTGTGATTTATTTGATCTCTTTTTATTTATTTAATTATTTTACATGTATTTGTATCTATTATTTAATTTGTATATGTCTTGTGAAGCATTTATTGTCGTTATTATTGCTATTATCATTGTTATCATTTTCCTGTATAGGATCTGTTTGGTTCATTTGTACGTTTGTCGTTTGAAGCATTATTAAGGGGAAACATTGAATTTTTTTGACTTTTTACATTTGAACACTGTCTGACATTAATGAATCACAGTCATATAGTGAAGGCTTCCTTTATCCCACACATTTTGACACTAACCTATGAGTTCATATCAATAAGGAATTGGAATTAGTGGGGACATCGGTACTAGGCTCAGTGCACCTGAAAGCTTTGCTCGGTTCAGCTCGGCAAACACACTGGTGGTATTAGTGTGAATGTTGAAGTTGATCTATCAGATGCAGAATGTACAAATGAGAGAAGTAGAAAAAGAAAAAGAAAGAAAGGTGCTTTACACCTGTCACATGTACTTTACAGAATAGTGACATTTAAAAGGCATTCACATATCCCAGCGATGTTCGGGAGCTGGAGCCATGTTACAGCGCCCCTGGAGCACAGAGGGTTAAGAGCCTTGCTCAAGGACCCCAGAGTGGCAGCTTGGCGATACCACAAACCTTCTGATCGGTAACCGCTGAGCTACCACTTCTCTTGCAAGCGATGAATTCCCACTGCGTTGAGGGGAAAGTTAAATTAGCCAGGAAAAAAAACACAATCATAAACTAAACCTTTCATGCAATTGAGCATGACATGTGGAATATGTTAAATATTGACATATAAGCTGTTTAGGTTGGATTTTTAATCCAATTCAAATAACCATTTCATTCATTTTCCTGAAATAATGTTTTTTCCTTTTTATATTCAGTGTTCATCTGCAGCTCCTCTGAGAAGATACCTTTCCAGAGTGTGTGTGCCAGAAACACGAGTGAAAATGCATGCGGAGCTGAAACGCCTGTCCTCCCAGCACAGGAGGATCCTGAAGCGTCTACACGACACGTCCACCAGGTCTGAAAAATACGTTTATTTGTTTTTGTTTTTGTTTTGTTTGTTTTTTTTTCGTGGGGGGATTTAAACCCCATATGTTAATTGTTTTGAATGTCTGCACTTAACATCAATTGACTTTTATAACATGGTTCATGATATTAATGATTTGTTGTATCACTTGTAGCCCTGGCAAAGAAATACATGGATTTGAAACATGTTTTTTCAGATACTGGAGGACAGATCTACAACAACGGCCATTAAAGAGGAAGGAAATGAAAATGATTCATGGATGAGGGAAGAGGGTAAGAGAATAGGAACAGCTTTATACACTCAATGGCCACTTAAATGGAAAAAAAAAAAAAAAAAAGGTCAAATCCCAGTTCATTTTTTTTTTTTTTTTTTTTTTTTTTTTTTTTTTTTTTTTTTTTTT
>JAAIIK010000040.1:1440481-1484576 GCA_014706435.1 Silurus glanis
TTAAATGTCTAATCACCGATCACCATTGTTCTAAATGTCTAATCACCAAACACAATTGTCCTAAATGTCTAATCACCGATCCCCATTGTTCTAAATGTCTAATCACTGATCACCATTGTTCTTTCTAATGACTAATCCTTGATCCCCATCGTTCCCAACTACTGATCACTGTTGTTCCCAACGACTATTACGATTACTTATTAGTAGTTCTAATAAATAGTCACTGATGACTAATCACTTCTTAAGTACTACATACAAAAAAGTTTCATTCTGTCGTTCACATGAATATGATGACGTCATGCCCCCCCACTAGAAAAGTCCCTAGACCACGTCAGGCCCAGACATGCATGATGCTCATGACTGTATAATTTTACATGTGTGTTTGTATTGTGTTTAAATGATCGTCTCATCTTTATTCGTCTTTCATCACCTTTTATTTCAGTATTTACGGTAAGCTGTATATAAACCGGAAGTAGACAGTCGTGCTGCTGTAGAGATTGAGAGAGGGGGGGGTGGAGTCACTTGATTGTTGTTCCTGTATTAATATTCTATAATTAAAGGCTCGGAACTGAAGGTTCGGGTGTATGAGAGGCTGCAGAACCGAAAAGGGACGATGCTGTCGGAGGAAACCAGTGGCAGCGTTTCATTCCACAGCCGGCTGGCGTCGGTCATGGCCGTGCTGGCACAGTCTGCTGTGGCCGAAGTCAGCAAGCTGTACGATGACGGGCTGCTGGTGCTGCGCCTGGAGGTGTGCCGCAAAGACTCCGAGATCGAGGCGCTCAAGAGGAAACTGGAGACGCTCGAAAACGAGCTGCGGCTGGTCAAAGAGTCTCCGCGTTTAGAGACCCCCAACCTGCCCCTCAACCAGCCCCCCAGCCTGCCTCCTGCTCCCTGTTCACACAGGCAAGGTAAAACCTGGAGTATCCCTCCATACACACTGCAACTATACCAGTAATATACCTAATATAATGTCTAGATCATATTAACTCAGTGATATTAAATCACTGCATCTATTCACTGATGTAAGAACATCAAGAACCAGAAGGAAACAAAAAAAAGAAAAGTGGAACACGTTTATAAGTGGAATCATCCACGACTTCTTTTTAATTTAGTCAAGAAAAGCAAAATAGAATAACCTTTCATTCACCTTTATCCAAGTCAGGCTCCTTGTGGATACGAAACCTATCTTTGGGAATAGAACTTATAGTTCCAGTTCATCTCACACACTTTTTAGCAATCTATCAATCTACCTCTATGTTTTTGGGAGGTGAGAAGGAATGTAGCAATTTGGATAAATTGCAATACGTTCATAGTCACAACGTGCACAGCATTAGGAGTTGAAAACCTTCAGACAAACTAATCTTTCCATCTTCCTCTTCTTTTCACACCCGCCAGACCTTGTAGAACAAGCGGCGCAGACGAACGAACGTCTTTCTTGGAAACTCCAACCCGCCACCGACGCATTCGACGGAAAGGAAAACGATCCTGCTGAAGAAATGCGTTCACAAGAGATTCTCCGAAAGGAATCCGCCCCCTCTTTGACAGAGCCACGAGCGTCCATGGAGGATCTGAACCAGCCACGATTGTGTGAGGAAGAATTTGGACCAGAGTTTGAGGAAAAGACAGAGCAGGAGAAACAGGAGGTTACTGTAGACGAGAGCAACGTAGAGTGTGTTGTGATCGAGGACAGAGAAACGCAGCCGTGGTCTTCTATAGAGAACGGAGAAGAACATGCAGAGGAACCGGAGTGCTCGATTGTAACGGAGCAAGACGGCCATCTGCTGATCTCGTCTGTGTGGAGTGTCGGTGGTACATCCATTCCTGTGGGTGATGTTACTATGATAGACAGAGTCAGTGTGGAAGATGTGAGACAGCAGAGGATGCAGCAGGAGCAGCCCAGGAGCGAAGACGGCTTAACAGACCTGAACCCGTTGCGACAGGTACAACACGGAACAAACGCAGAGGTCCAGCCCAGGCTCTTGCTCCAATCACAAACTCAAGACCACATCACACTCTTAAACAGCAGCACGAACCAAATGCAGGGCCACGAAGATTTCTCGCTAAATAACATCTCTATAGCCAGGTTCCCTCCGACCAGAAAGCCATTGAGAGAGAAATGGTTCATGTGTTCATTCTGTGGGAAAAGCTTCGACCGCATCAGCCACCTTCAGATGCACCACAGGACTCACACTGGAGAGAAACCGTTCCACTGTGCCATGTGCGGGAAGAGTTTCTCTCAGCAAAGTAACTTACGCACACATCAGAAAACGCACAAAGACCTCAGGACACCAAGTAAAACGTTTTGAAAACTAGAATGTTTGTGTTTCTTTTGCTCATTTTATTAATACAATAAACAAAAAGTTGGGAACATGTTACTTTTTTTTTTGAAAAAAAAAGAAAATAGGACAAAAATTGTAGAACAGGTATTAATTGTTTGATTTTACCATAATAAACATAAAGAACGAATACAATACAAATGCACTGGTGAACTTCTAGATTTTATAAGGCATTAGAAAAGAGCAGCCAGTTACAAAACTAGGTTGGAGAGTTAAACAGTAATATATGCAGTGTGGACAAAGAATGAAAAGCAGAATATGCCGAGGTAATAATGATGGGGGGGGGGGGGGGGTTTAATGTTAATGCCACAAGAGATGACCATTTTGGCTCCACATTTAAAGAGTCACTTGTGTAACAGGAGGATATTTGTTTGGCAGCACAAGCTGCTATTCCACACAGGTCTTTTTTTCCCAGCATTTACTCAAACACCTGCTTCCTTCAGGGTTCTCCTGTCCTTTCAATGAGCTTTCAATCTCTCTGGAGCTCTGATTCACTGCATGATGTGGCCTGCTCTGGAGATTACATCAGTACAAAAAGAGAATGGCCACTGCTTCCCACAGACGTTAAAGTTCACGAAGTCTAGATAGACTGTCTCTCATGTCAATCTGCTTACGATCGCTCATGCTTGCGGACGCCGTTGATTCACAGTAACTTGATTGAAGAGCTTCTTGAAGCTTAGTAACCTGTTTCATTCTCCATTAACTTTTCAAAGCAAACATGCAATTAGAACAAGTCAAAGTGTCAAAGTGTCAGTCTCATCAAAACACTGAGGGAAAAAAATAAAAATAAAAAAGAAGTGTCCTGAAGTCACCGTTGAGATCACACCTACAATTCATCTGCTGGTGTTTTTTTTTTTTTTTTTTTTTTTGGATCAGCATTTGGTAAGATGTTAATGTCACAATCAATAAGCTTCCAAATGCACTATAAATTGTGGAAAAAGTATCAAGTAATTCACTAAGGAACTCCAACACTAGTTCTGCTTAATCAGTGCTAGTTCATATTTAGTTTCATATTCAGTTCAAGCTTTTAAAAGTGTTGGTCTGCATAAATCTGTCAATGTCTCCACATCTGGACTTTTAGCCTGCTTGTAGTTAATCCGTGAGAAGCTTGTGTGTAGAGTAGAACACCAAGGTGACCATTGGTCTTGATGTGTCTACCCTGCTTATGGTATTAAGACGTGCTCCAGTGAGTGTAGAAGAAGTTGGTCAGATGAAGCAGTAAGCAGGATGAGCCGCACTGGACACAAATCTCATAACTGGTGTTCTGAAAAGGTCACAGAAGTGACATGGTGCAGAAACACTTCCTCCTCATCATTATATGACCTGGGAATGTGGGTGAAGTATTATAGAATTCGGGTTGGATTTTGGCCTGAGGAAACCGTTGCTGTAATGGAAGTGGTTCTGGAGTGCTTCTGAAAGCTGATGCGAGCCTGAGGTGCAGTCTCCCTCCTCGCCCTCCGGCATGCCTTCTCTCTGTCCCCATAAGTCTTTTTCTGTCCCTCCTTCTCTTGAAGTGCCTGAGCAAACAGACAAAGGAGGAGGAGTCTGGTCCCTGCGAAAATCTACATCCTAAGTGAGGGAAAGGGAAGATCCAGTTAGTCCACCAAAGCCCCAAACAATTAATTATTTTAAATTAATTTTTACTAGCTGGAAGCAGTAGTTGAGCACAAAAACCACAATTTATTTTTTTTTAATAACTGCATTAATATATTGCTTCAAGTAGTAAAATACTGTATATACAGAATTTGAGTTTACCCACAACTAAATCATTAAAGGAACCGCCAACTAAGCCATTCCTCCTTCCTAACCAAACACCTCCATTATCTGCTCTAACAAAGAATGTCGTCGTCGTCGTCTTTCTGCTTCTCCCATTAGGGGTCGCCACAGCGGATCATCCGTCTCCATGCCCCCCCTGACCTCTACATCTGCCTCTTTCAAATAACCACCTGCATGTCTTCTCTCACCACATCTATAAACCTCCTTGGTCTTCCTCTTTTCCTCCTTCCTGGTGGCTCCATCCTCAGCATTCTCCTACCAATATACCCCATGTCCCTCCTCTGCATGTCCATGTCCAAACCATCTCTATCGGGCCTCCCTCACCTTTTCTCCTAAACGTCCTACATGCGCTGTCTCATTTCTAATCCTGTCCATCGTCGTCACTCCCAACGAAAACCTCAACATCTTCAGCTCTGCTACCTCCAGCTCCACCTCCTGTCTTTTACTCAATGCCACCATCTCTACACCATACAACATCGCAGGTCTCACCACAGTCCTATAAACTTTCCCTTTCACTCTCACAGATACCCTTCTATCACAAATCACTCCTGCCACCCACTCCACCCTGCCTGCAATCTAACACACTCTCCATTACTTTGCACTGTTGACCTCAGGTACCTGAACATCTCATTCACACACATGTACTCCGTCTTACTCCTACTGACTTTCATTCCTCTTCTTTCCAGCGTGTACCTCCACCTCTCCAGGCTCTTCTCAACCTGCTCCCTACTCTCACCACAAATCACAATATCATACACAAACATTATAGTCCACGGAGACTCCTGTCTGACCTCGTCCGTCAACCTGTCCATCACCACTGCAAACAGGAAAGGGCTCAGAGCCGATACTTGAACCAGTCTGTCGTTCCTACTGCACACTTTACTGCCGTCACACTTTCCTCATACATGTCCTGCACCACCCTCACATACTTCTCTGACACACCTGACTTCCTTATACAATACCACAACTCCTCAACATTTTCAAAGTTTGATCTAACAAAGAATGTACACTTGATAAATGATCAAGTATTAAATCAAATTATTACACTGGACATTTTGGTTAGACAAAAAATAAATAAATAAATAAATATGTCATGAATAAAACATGCAGAAACTCTGCTATAACAGCAGCTCCCAATGGGTTTCTTGTACCATAGTGCTTTGCCAACTTTTCCAATTTCAACTTATTATTGAGCACTAGCATACATTTAATCTTTTGTAGAAATATTTAAGGGTATGTCCATGATACAGGTTATATTAGCAAATTGTCTTTTCCCCTCCCTCCCTCAAAGTTAACAAGAATAAACAAACACAGCTTGTCATTCGACCAAGAAATAACTATGTCCTGACTGATTCTTACAAATATCTTTAACCTGTGTGAAAGGAGTCTGCAGTTTAACATCAACATGAATGCCTCACAATATCAAGGACTACACTTTGTTTAATTAATTTTTAACATCAATTTATTAGCATTAAAAATAAGTCCCTGTAAATGATTTGTTACTATAGAAATTAGGACTGAAAAAAAAATAGAGGCAAAATATTTGTGTTTGTGTACATCATGTTTCCCCACCGACCATTATTATTGATGCACCACCCACTAAACTCTGGAGCGCTCTGGTCAGGTAAACACAGAAGACGCTGCAGAGTAAAAACTTGGAGGAACGGGGAGAAAACAGCGAGGGGTGAGGAGAAGATTCAAATGTCATTTTTTTGCTTAATTCCGGCTTTTTCCCCCTCGAAATTACGACTTTATTTCTGCCAATTCAGTGTTTTTATCTTGCAATTCCAAATTATTTTTTTCCTCGCAATTCAGTTTTCTGATCCCTGGAGAGAAAGCTAAAAAATCAGCTCTGGAGTAGATGGAACAAGACTGATGGAGGAGAGGTGGCCTTGTTCATACACCAACAGCTTCAAACTTCAGGCCGACAACATGGGATTAAAACAAGAAATAAAGTCGGAACTGCGAGAAAAAAGTCAGAACTACCAGAAAAAAGAATTACGCGAAATAAAGTCGCATTTGCGAGTAAAAAAGTCGGAATTAGGCAAACTTCTTTTTTTTATATGCCGAAAACAGGCTTCCATAGATTTAGGCCAAAGAAAATGACAGTTTCCAAAGTTTGGGATTATGTTAAAATATAAAACAAAGAAAACACCTCACAGTGCTCATCTAAACTACAGCCAGTACTACTCTAGGAGCTTCTGTTACAGAAAAGTAATCCACATTCAAATTATACAACACTTTGGTATAAATGGCATTAACACATTCATACTTGTACATATGTACAGGAAGCCTCACCAAAGTCATATTACTGTTCTTTATAAAGCTTGCCACTCTCTGAGCACGGTCCTGTTTCTCCACCTCGGTCTCTTTCCTCCTCATGCTCGCTCGCTCGGCGTGGTAAGACGGGTAGATGGCTGGACGGCCGAGGCTGTCATAGTCGACTTCTTTGTACCCATCTCTCCGCTCACATATGATAGAATTCTCCTGATGAGCAAGGACTTACAGTCAGAATCACATCATTACTTGCTCGGTTTCACTTTTGCACCATGAGATCACTGCATGTCACCCACTACATAATACACCATCCCGAAATGACGTCAATATGCAACTATAAGACTCGTAGGTGACATTAAATATATAAACAATATATTAAACAATTACAGGAACTGCTTGGATGTTGCGATAATTTGCTACAGTACCTCTAGTGAAAAGACACTGGATTTTATAGGAGAGTCCATCCCGATCAGTGTGGATTCTTCAGTCTACAAGAACAAAAACGGTGAGATGACATAAGAACTTACGTTAGAATGCGTATGCAACCACATTCGAACATTCAGTTTGAGCCTTAAGGCATTTCATTACTCTTTGCCGCGCTTGTGCATAGAGGCTCATGTTTCAGTCTTTGAGCCCAACAAGCCAATCCACATTCTTGCTTCAACAACCTTTGGCACATCTGTGTGTGGTTTTTAACACTGCCCTTGATGACCTGGTTCATGCATGTCTATAGATGGAAGTGAGTCAAAAGCTAATAAAACACTTATCAGTCTAAGGAGAAAAACACTATTCATTTAAAGCAATTAAATCCTTTCGCCATGTTACCCAGACACTACCTAAAAGGTTTCCATTTGCAAACAATGCAGGCTTTGTGTTTGCTAAAGCAGGAACTTGTCTATTATCACACCCCAGGTGTCTGCATTCAAGTTGTATTTATAGCAATAATGCCTCCATGTTCACATGTATCAACAACAAATACAGACTTTTTGTCTATTGAAAAAGGTTCCATGAGCGCAAACCTAAATCATGGTCAAACTAGAAGAAAACTGAGGGGAAAAAAAGAAAAGAAAAAACCCTGCACAATATACACCAGGCTTGCTAGCTTGATAACTAATGTTGGTAAAGAAAAGATATGATGGGTGTGGCTACCGTTGAACAAATTGCTGATAATTTGATCATGTAAACTGAGTCTCAGATTGTAGAACCCAATTTGTGTCTTCCTGTGACAAAATCCTGGTTATGATATTGTTAATCAGAAACTTAAAAGAAAGTTCAGATATTACTATCCCATTTGTGACAATGTGACAAATGCAAGCTGGATTGCTAGTAGCTGGCTATATATCAATTTAAGTTAAGGTTTTTAAACAGGTTTGGTGAGAAAAATGCAGGTTTATTCAAAGCAAATCAAAACTCAGATACTGAACTTGCAACTAATAAAAGAAAATAATAAAAATCCCAAAACATGTTAGATGGCAGTACCTGTATCCTGGGGTCAGTACTGACTGAGTTAAGTCTCCTCATAGAGGTCTGTCTAGAAAGGTTATTGATCTCATCCCTGAAAGAAAAAGAGTAAGAAAAAAGATGTCAATTGGAAATTGTAGAGACAATGGTTTTCTATAGTATCCAGTGTTTGCTAGATTTTTATTATTTAAGGGTTTGCTTAAAAACGATGGCAGACTCACTTCTTTTCACTGAGCTCCCTTTTAAGTTTCCTGGTTCTGCGTTTATGATGACAGGTAACCATTAGGATGATAATTGTCATGACAACTATTACTGCCCCAGCAGCTCCACCCACTATGATAAGAAGGAGGTTGTTGAAAGAGGCCTCCAGCCGGGACGCTTCATTGACTGTTTGAAATGACGGGAAGAAAAAAGTTGAATTAATTTTTTTCTACCAAATGGGGGCGGTGTGTGAACATTGAAGCCTAATAAATGGCTGTCAGGTGATAAAACATTATCTCTATATATTTTACAGAACTTTTAAAAGAGGCTTGAGCCATTGCTTGCTATAAGAAAGCTAATAAGAATTTTTGGAAAAAGAACATTGTGTTAACAGTTTTTGTTTAAGAATCTAATGAACAAGTGTCGCTAAATCATTAGAGAAGTGCTATATGCACAGATACATTGTGGTTTTTATTTGATTATTCATTTTGGCAAAATCTTGAAAGAAAGAAAAAAAAAAAAACATACACTCTGTACAATGACTGAAGATGACACTGTCTCTCTTAAAGTGGAAAAAGGAAGAGGAAGCTTAAGTGAATGGAACAAGCCTGTTTTTCCATCACAAGATGGACACTATTGCAATAAATGCGAGTTTTCTCTAGAGTCCATTTAAAGAGCATCACTTGTTTGTGGGGGTTTTCAGCAAATTGAGGAAGAAGAAACCAGAACCTTTTTAACACCACACTTGCAGAAAAATGGTACCAAGCTTTACTCATTAAGAATCATTAGTCCAGAAATAAAGAATTTTTATTTATTTTTTTTTTTTTTTACACTTTTCCTGAGACTGTACTATACACAACTTATTTTTTTTTTCCCAAATTTGTGTTGGAAAACATGTAATATGTTCATGAAATTCCACAATACATTACAGTAGATTATTGTCCAAATCATATATGCTAAATAGTAGACAATACTTTTAATAAATTTTAAATGTGAGAAAAATCTTGACTAGGAAATTGTGTCAAAATTTGTCTGTGATGCGATGTGAGAAAACACTTACTAAGGCTATGCTGTTAGGGTCAAGGAGAACATAAACCTTACCTGAGATCTGAATATTAACCTCTGCCTTCACAGATCCCACTGTGTTTCTGGCCTCACATTCATATACTCCTTCATCTGTTTTATTTAGGGGATGTGTAAAAATGAGCCTGTTCCCCTCCAGAGACACTTCCTTGGGCAAAGACCCACCCTTCCTAAACAATCAGTAACATACATTACTCATTTAATACATACTTTGTTACAATGTTCCTCAATCAATACAATTAACATTGTTAATTATACAAAACACACACACCCTTTTCTCAGATTGTGAACATTTAATTTAGCAAAGCATCATGAGTGAGTCATTTCCTCCATTACATATAATACTAATTCTAAATAATATTTTTGGTGCAACTTGTCACTCTGCCCATAAAGATATGAAATAATACATTACTTCTGCTCCAATACTCAAATAATATGCTTCTTTTGCCCCCCTAAGCATCTTTGACTAATGCACAGAACATGCTTGGATTGTCTTTTAGTCTTAAAATCCACTTAGCTGTGCAGAAGACACACCCCGATACTGTGCAGAAACTCGTGCAACACGCGCACACACACACACACGAACCAACTGTTGAAGTAAATCAAGGTTCTTGGGACAATAAAGCCAGAGTTCTCAGATTTCAATTTTGCAGTCATCCCCACACTTAACCTCACCCCCCACAAACACATAGTTCTTTGCAATTGTCTATGTAATTAATTACAACTTTGGATTAATTTCATTTGGTTACAAAATATAATATGAAAAAGTGCATGAGGAAAATTGAGCCTGAGAGCAATTTGCATATTTGTAGAATATTGTACATACTGGTATGCATGAGACTGAGTGCAGACAGCCTAAATTGTTTGAGAACAGAAAGACAGACCTTCTCTGCCACTGCTGTGCCTGCAGTGCCTGCATATAATAATATCTACCCAGAAAGATGAAAGATTGTTAAGTTTACATATGCAGGCGTCACTCTTGATATACCCTTCGCACTCGGTCTCTAATCAAATTTAAACCCTGTCTTTTGGTGCCCATTAAAATGATATTTAAAGTAGAGCACTATCATTTAGGGCTTAGGATGAGTCTCCCTGTTCTCCTCCCTCCTCTTCTCAGTTTTTTCTCTCACTGACTGTTTTTTCTCTTTCTCTCTCTCTCTCTCTCTCTCTCTCTCTCTACCCCCTCTCTACCCCCTCATGTGAAATCAGGTCTCCCCACTGTCTCTTTAGTAATGGGTTGTAATGCTACACCACAGCTTTTATTTTGCCCTCAAAAGAACATTTGAATAAGCGGCGCTCAGGGAGTTAAATGCCTTTTGTGCGTGTATGATTAGGTGTGTGAAACAAAGCAAGAGAGGTTGGACTAGGTGGGTATGATGTACATTTTCCTCCTGACGATACTGAGATTCTTGCAGTGTCATTGTTAAAAAATCTTATGATAAACGGTGATGAGTCATGAACAGAGAAAAGTAAACATGTTGCATAAGAAACAGGGTGGTGGACAATCAAATGCAAAAATTGCTATTCCTGGCATGATGGAAAGGAAGACAGGTTTTTTTTGTACACACAACCACAAGCATTCTTATGTAAACTGAGAGGCAGTCAGGAAGTACCTGGTCCAGGTGAAGTTGTGTGGTTGAGGATTTCCTACACCCTCACACTTGAGCTCAGCACCCTGTCGATTAATTGACCAGTTCTGATCATAACCAGAAATCACAGCATCAGGAGGAACTAAACACACAAACACACCAATTAAAAACTGTGTCAACATATTTATTAATTATTTTAACCAGTCAGCTTCCTGATTTGTTTTCATAGTTTTAGTTCAAATGATTACAATGCCTTTGCTTTAGTGACAGAGCTTTTTACAGTTTAGCTACTAAACGTATTTATGCTCATTAAATAGTTTATTTTTGTTTAAAAATAAATTACATATTACAGTCAAAATAGTGACTAAGAAAGTAGTAAGTAGTTATCTATCAACAAGCTCAAAGGTTTGCATACTTAGTGGCATGCTCTAGTTAATTTTTGTCAGTGTGTCTTGTTACAGTGTGTAAAACTTGGTCATCAGCCAACTGCCTCACATCAGCCAGCCCTCTCCTACCACACCAAAGCCGAGAGAGGGCAAAGGCCGAATTGTGCTTCCTACAAGGCACATGAAACCATCTAACATCTTAAATCACTTCATAGGCCACAGTAACACAAAGTCTTGGCATTTGCAGTTAAAGGAATAATGTCCAAATTCTATTTTTAGCCACTGTATATTGCTACATGATATCCTGCTGAATAAACCACCACAGGCCAGAAAAGAAAATTTATTCTTTTTAATTGCAATGTGTTCTGGCTTTGACCAAATAAAGTTCTGCTACTTTAGCATGATGCCTAGCTAACCCAGCACTGTCTAGAATAAACTAGGAAATGTGTGTGTTGGCCTAAAAAACTTATTTTAAAAGCAATTACATTAAATCCAGTGGGTAGGAACATTATTTAACCAGAAGGTTCAGGTTAGATATTTCAGCTTCGGAATTCAACTAGCTAAACTACAGGGCAAAAAAAGTCCATGCAAGATTAAATAGTAAATAAACCCCATTCCAAGGCACCTGAGAAATGTTTGTATTATTAAAATGAAGCCTTGCACATTCAACCATGCTGTTGCCAAGAACTTTGATTTCTCCTATTATTTGTACTTTTGAGTTCTTGGGTTTATGCAAAGTAATTAACTCCTAAGAACCAGATTTTAGAGGAAATGTCATATGATCGTAGGAAGACATTGCATACATAAAGAAATTGCCAGAAATTCAAATGAGACAAAGTACACTGTTTGAAAGGTTAAATCTGCATGTACAGTCCTTTTAAGCAGCAAATACTGTAACTCTACAGAGTAGTATTATGCCAAATAGACTAGGCATTAAAGTGGACTCACAGTGTACGACAAGTAGGTTGCTCAGCCTATGGGGTTGCGCTAGAGCAGGATGCCACACCAGACAGTCCAGTTTGCGGCCGTTCATGCTGCGCAGAGGATGCAGGAAGTACTGAGAAGTGATAACCCTGTCCTCTGAGCTCCTGTTCTGTATTTGCCCGGGGACATCTGTGTCCCAGGAGAGCCTTGGCGGAGGCAGGCCAATGGCACGGCAGGTGGCAGCCACTCTGAATGACTGACCCTCCTGCAGGAAGACCGGTTCCAGTGTTGAGATGGGAATCCCTAAAGTGCAGGAGAGGATGGTTTTAAATTGTGATGTTCACAACCTTGCAATACATAGCATGTACTATGTAAACAAAATCTCTGAAAATAATAGGACATGTTAATTTGAGAAAGGAGCCAAGAACATCAAAAGTTTGTCCTTAAGGGAAAAATATACATACAAAGTATATGTACAGTTTAAAAGTTTACATAACCAAAGTATTATAGTGGTAATAGTGGAATTCTCTGTACCACTGTTGCTGGTACAGTGTGTGTGTATATTCTGTGTCTCCCTAAACACACTGGTATTTTGGTGTTGTCTAATATCTAAAATCTCAAGTTATGTAAACTACTCTAGAGGAAAAAGTACAACTGAGAACCACACCTTTGTGTAATCTTATAAATATTATGATCCCAGTGTAAAGTAAACCCTTTAAACAGTTACAATAGTTTTACCATTCAGACAAAATGTAAAACTGATTTAATAAAAAATAAATAAATAAATAAATAAATAGGTAATATCAGTTAGGCAAGGCCCCCACATTTGGTGAGAAGTGGTGTTTTGTCTCTTTGTCTTGTATTTAGTCCTGTAATAAGGCTTACTGTGCACCTGTTTCATGAAACCAGAAACCAACTGTATAGCAACTCTACATCAGAATGTTAAGAATTTGCATAAGACAATAAAATATTTGAATGTTTTTTCACTCAAATGTATGATGTAGTCAACATGTTTAGTGTTTAAAGGGTTTTTTCCTCTGATTTTGAACTGGAACAACAAAGACAGGGTAAACAAGCAATGGAGGTAAAGGTAGGAAACAGGCAAGAATGAAACAATAGGCCATGCTGTTACGGGAAAATAATCAACAGATGGTGTTATTCAGCCCGACATAAAGCAGTTATTGTTACCAATACAAAAGTACATTTTTCTACACCTTTTTTTTTTTTTTTTACTGCTCTTATTTATATTACAGCAATTTGCTAAACATAAAAAATATTCAAGTGTTGCATTGTATGTTTATCCATTTATTGTTAAGGTAATGTTTTGGAATATCTTAACTATAACTGTTTATATTGTTTAATGAACGCTATAAGCAATTAATAAAAACAAAAAGGCAGCTTTTTTGAGTGACAGTCTTCCATTATTTGTTACATTAGTGCTCTAGCTTCAGTGCAACATTTAAACAGCAAATGTCAGACACTTCTTTGCTGTTTGACTACGCGTGATGATGGAAAATAAATATTTACATCTTATTGTACACGAAACCACTGTGAATAGCGTGAATTGTGTGTTTGATCAAGTCAACAAAAGAATTGCGAGACTTCTCTTACTCCAGACAGTAATGATGATTTGTCTCTCGAAGTTCCCTGAAGGAAAAGTGGAGATATGGCAGGTGTACGTGGCTTGATCCGACTCCTTCGTGTTTAGAATCAACAGCGTCGACTCTTTAATCGGGTCAGAACTTGCGAAGCGCACACGGCCCGCAAAGTTAGGAAACTCTGCACGCACATACACACACACACACACACACAGACACACAAATGGTTGAAATAAAGGAAACATTGAATTGGAATGTGTTTTTTTATTGGAAAGTGTGTGTGTGCAAACACCTTGAAGCCCCTCTGTCATGTGTCTGGTGATGATCTGCTCCTTGACACCGTTATTCTTTTCTGTAGACCAAGTCACTTGTATCACCCGATCACCGTCCTGGGGCTTAAACTCGCACGGCAGTCGAGTCTCCTCTCCGGCATAGGAGCGCAACGCCAGGAATGGAGGAGGCTGAATAAACTCTCCACACACACGGGCTGGTAGAATCCCAGAATGTGTATATGCCATGATGTTTAAGGGGGCAAAAAACAAGAAAAATTTAAAAACATTTATTTATGTTGGCATATGAACAGGGTGGGGTTAGGGGAGAAACAGGTTTGTGTGTGTAGTCTTAGTAGAACAGAAGACTGTCTCTAAACTGTCAGTGATTGTGGGTTTCAAAGATTAGTCTAAGAGTGTGTGTGTGTTTGGTGGGGGGAGGTGAAATATTTTAGGGTGAATAACCTGAATTTTCAGTTAATGTTCAACCCTGTCTACACACAAGGACATTAGCGACTCACTTGCATTCAGACACAAGGACATTCCCACACACAGAACGCCAAACTTTCACAGATATGCTCTGAGTTTTAGTTCCTGGAACAAACTTTTAATTTCCCTCTGTTCCCTGTGTTAAGGAGCAGTGGCTACCCTACTGGCATTTCCTGTTCATACTTCTATTTACACAAAGCTTCTTAATTAAGCACCAACACATGAAAAAAAAACCTAAGGGTGCCCCAACTTGTTAGATACAACTCCTAGATGCAAACAAAAATATGGTGCACACAAACACTTACTATTCTCACACACCTTAACCACTTCCTTTGAACAGATATTTATTGGGTGAGTAATCATTAATCGTTATTCATTCTTATGCCACAATAGCCCATGGTCACCTTTCTAAGAATGTCACTCTTCTACTTCTTGTATCCTGTTTTTACACACACACACGCACGCACGCACGCACACACACACACACACATTCATGACTGACTTTTTTTTAAGCTGTACTCACCAATTACTGCCATCAGTAACAGGGCAAAGCAGGTTGGGTTTGACATTTTCTCCATTTTGCCCATTTGGTCCAAATGGACAACTTTCCAACTTTTTAGGAGTTAAATACTCATACCAAATGAACAATGTTCAATTAAACACACTTGTAGATACATTATAAACTTTTTTCTCTAGCTTGTCACAAAATATGGCTCTTTGAAACCAGTCATGTTCATTAAAGCCTCACACTCTCCCCTGTAGTCTGTCGCCTCAGTTCTTGTTTGTTGTCCAGAGGAAAAAGTGAACACTTTTCAAAGAAGAAGACGAAAACCTTCCTCAAACGCTATACAAGCAAATTCTCCAGAAGAAATACCAAATTTTCCAACAATTCTTTCCTTTTTTTTTTTGTTGTCTCTCCACGCTGATGGAGAAGCCGAAATGAGCGTGCCGTGTTCAGACACCTATATATAACCTTTAGGCACGCTCGCGCGCTACCTCGCAGGTGAAACTTTAAGCGCGCGCACCTGTTCGCTTTGTAGCCACGCCCACCATACAGTCCACCGGAAGTTTTTGCGACAACATAGCAGTGCGGCGTGTTTTTTTTTTTTTTTTTTTTTTTTTTTTTTTTTTTTGTCCCCCTAAAGGTACAGGTGCACAATGAAAAGTAGATCAAAACGTATAGATCAGATTTCTGCCCTACACTAAAATGTTTTCTGATGTGTTTATTCCTTGTGTGTGTAAAAAAGATCAAATATAATAATACGAACAGCCTAGAAGGATTGTTGAATGCATTCACATGAAAGTGAGATATGGGACATATTTATATACTTTAATACGGTTTCATAATGTCAGATCGTTCATGTTTGTCTTGTCAATAGCTGACAGGAAGATGTGCCTAGAGGTTTTCCTTCAGAGAACCCGCACCAGCCAAACCAGTTTCCTTCCGTGCGTTTTGTTTTTTTCCAACGAATCGCCTAAAGGCGTTAAATGTCAAAGCAAAACAGAGTCAACAGATATGCAAAACAAACACCTATAAAAAAATGTTTACTTTTTTTTTTATTAGATTTACATTCATGAGAGCAAGAAAAACAAATTGTCCTCACGGAGCAACAGTGACATCTAGTGGCTGTACACATGGCCATGTTCATGGACAAAATTGTTCTTAACCCCTTATTTATATACTAAATTGATCATAAGAATCATAAGCACAAATATTATTTGTTTAAAATATTCTAATATTTTATATTTTAACGATCTGTTTTTATAGTGTACTTTGAATCTTTAATCTAATTTGATTATTTATGAACCCATTTGGTTCACAAATCTTTAAAACAAATCCAGTTATAAATAATCACATTTTCTTCTTCTTCGTCTTCTTCTTCCTCTTTTTAATATTATTTTTTCCTTATGATTATTATTATAATTTGTTAAATTATTATGAATCCCACTGAATTCGATTAATAGTTAAACAGATTAATAACATAATCATTTTAGAATAAATAGTCTTTAATATTATCTATTATAATGGTGGGTAATTATATGTGTAAATAATAATAATGATGATGATAATAATAATAATAATAATAATCTAATTAGCTTTTTATTGGATACTTTCAGCTAATTAAATCAACTTGAATCCAATTAAATTATTTATAAACCTATTTGTTTTAGGGATATTATGTATGCATTTATTTGTGAATAAAATATGGTTATAAATAATCAAATTGGATTCAAGGTGTCCAATCCCAATAAAAAAAAATTAATAAAAATGCCTATTTAAATTGTTTTTGTTGTTGTTAAGCTTACTGAATTCAATTAATGGTTAAACAGATTTATGAGATTAAGATCATTTTAGAATAAATAGTCTTTAATATTAGCTATTATAATGGTGGGTTATTATATCTGTAAAAAAAATAATAAAATAAAAATAATAATAATAAAATTATAATAATATAATTAAAAAGAACATGCTTTAAAAACTTAACCGGACCATAGTAACCTACATAAAGTTGAATGCTGTTGTTTTCATGCCACTAAGACAAAGGAATCAAGAAGACATTTATTGTGTTAGTTTGCACAGAATATATTTATAAATAACAAAAAAAAATCAATATGACACCCATTCCGAAAGTGCTTTCATACTGCTCTTATTCTTCCTGACTTATCTATGCCCGATAAACTATGCCCGTGGTCATATACTGTCTTTTTCAAAGAGCAATCTTCTTTTTGGGTGTGTCAAGGCTTCATTTTTGACTTGTTTCTTCTGCTTCTTTACAAAATATTCATTCATTCTGGACCACGGGGAATGAGGCAGGAATTCAACTTTGTAGGAACTCTCTGACCATGGTAGGCCAAACTGTTACTAGTACTATGACAGGAAAGCTGGACATCATTCTCACACACATTCACATCTAATAGTTTTATCATCATTTTTTTATTTATTTTTTTTTTGTTATTTGAATTATTAAAACATCAGAGATGTGATCTCTTTCTAATGGCTACTTTCTGTACATGTATTACCTTTAAATATTTATATAGCACTGTGTTTTTATTAATATTGTCATAATTATATCATTATGTCTGCAATATCACAATTATAGTTATTAACCTATAATCTAATTATATAAAAAATATATATATTTTACATTAATTTCCGAGTATGGTATGCAAAATAAAAGGAATATTGCCAATTTGCCGATAAATATTTGCCAATAAAAAAAGAATATTTGTCATTTAATGCAGCAAAAGCAAGCTGTAAAATCATATGTATAAAAAAAAGGACTTGTTAGTAACCAGTACTAAAAACGGATATACATGAATTTAACCAAAATGGAAATGCTTATTAGATTAATCAGAAAACAGATTCAAACGTCAGTTACTACAATGGTTGCTTCTTTACACCGAGCGTCTCATAGGTGTCCTGGTTTTGATGCTGCAAACCCTGATGGGAAAATTTTTTTTTTGAATAGATTATGCATATGAATATAAATCCACAAGCCACATTCAAATTCAGATTTCAGACTTTCAGATTCTTAAAAATGGTTGTACCTGGTAGATGCCCTCTGGTTTCTCTTCAGTTGGTTGCTAGAGAAAGACAAAGTGCAGACACGAAGTTAAGCGGAAACATAAAGACGTTTCTCGTGAATAAAGCATCACATCAGTGTGTGATAATCTTTCCCTGTATAATGTGTCATCCTTCCGTCCACACGGAACACATAGTTCTGGTTTCTGCATTCAACACCAGAGATACAGAGTTACGTTCTTGGATAAGGTCAAAAGTAGAGCAGTGGAAATTAAATGTTGCTAAAATGCCATTACTTTTTTTGAAATCTTCATATACTGGCTGCTTATATGTGAGACATTAGAAGGCTTAGGGGAATTTGTGCAAGCACGAAAGTATAAATAACTGCTAGTGGTCAGCAATGCACCAGAAAGAGAACTAAGCAGAAGTTAACAGGGGAAGTGAGGACCAGAGAAAGGCAACACACACACACACACACACACACACACACACACACACACACACATAACATAAAGACAGTTAGGAAGGACATCTTTACACAAAGCAAGTCCTTACCACATTTCCAGAACGAATCTGCAAAGTATACATAAAAAAGGATGAGGATTAGTAATAATTCTCGCTTTCATGATACAGGATTGTGATTTTATTGATCATTTACAGTTTTTGTTCTTTTAACAGAGTTTTATTTAGGTCATGTTATTAAAAATAATTAGAAACTAATACAATCAATTTTTACAGCTAAATGCAGCAGTTTTTAAGCTCCTATCTGAAATTATGCAACCAATACGGCTTTTACTTATGAATCTGTTCTGTTATTATCGCAAGTAACACAACTTTACTATATAGTATTTTCCATTTTTAAAGCGCACACACACACACGCACACACGCATGTATTGTATTAAATCTGGGTATTAATGTGAAAACTTTGGCTGTTAGCATGTAGAAGTGATAAATGACCCACCCTCAGTCTGCAGTAGAGGACCGTCAACACAATGCCGTAGATAATCAAAATCCCATCGAGGATATAACACAATCCGCCTTCTGCCATGGCCTCTGAAAGAGTTTGCAAGCACACACACAAACACACACGCGCAAAAAGTAACTACCACTGACTTGACTTTAATGTAGGCAGACAACTCTAACCATGAAAAGCCTCAAAGCCTTACCCAAAATCACATTTCTTTAAAAGATCATTCAAATGTCAACTCCCCATCATGAAAACATGCTTCCCTCACTTTTTTTTTTTCACAGAATCTTCAAGGATCAATGTATCAGAACAGTTAAATAATCCTAAACCTCAATGTAATTTATACCTCCAGCACTAACAACAACTTTTTTATATTTCCTTCCAAACACTTTAATATTTTGTTTCTAATAAAGACCATTAACTGCTATACTAATAGAGAAGCTGTGCGATCCAAAGCGATATCCTACACAAATATTATTTTAATTCTTGAGATTATCCTAGACAAATTTTTATTTGAATAAATGTACATTTACATTTTTTGATTTATGTTGTGAAATTGATTTAAAAAATCCTATTTTAATACATTTCACAACAATATAGTATAAAAACTAAGAAGATTAAATAGCATGGGACAAATACAAGTCTATGCATATACAGATGTCAAGAAAAATCCAGGAAGTGAAATGTATTTCAGTAGAGATAATGTATGTATTAAAAGTTTACTGTAAAGATAACTAGCAGACAAAACAGGACACTTAGAACTAAAGTAATTTTCAAAGTGGTTCTGAGGCGAGATATTTTAGCGATATTACCTATATATATAAATAATTTTGGCATATAGCGGATGTTACTTATCGTACGATCGAGAGAAACACATTTTCTCTCGATATATAAACAACTCCAAAATACGTTTTATGAAAATGACAAAAACACTGTAATGATAAAAAATAAATTAGCTATGAACTTAATCAAAATTTGCAAATGAAACAGAGCTACAAAATGAGTTAATATCTATTTAATCTAATTTAAGCAATCAGGGAGTCAGAGAGGTCAACAGGGTCTCACCGGCAGCCCCCAAATTCAGAAGCAGGAGGATAAATATCCCTGATCCCTGATACATCCTTTTAGCTGAGCCGACCCAAAGCCGATGCCAAAACAATAGTCGATGAGATGGATGATATGATGTGTGTGTGTGTGTGTGTAAGTGTGTGTCTGCGAAATTATATGTGAAAGCAATTCTTTGAACAGGAAACTGTGGGTTGTGACAAAATAGCCTTTCCGAGACACTGCGACTGAGATGGCTGAAGGGTTGGCCACAGTTTCACATCACAGGCCCTTTTTCTTTCATTTTTCTCACATGCCAATGTTATACTTTAGTTACATAAAGTTCTCAGATTTTTTGCATACTGCATACATTGTTAAAAGGGATGGATTAAAGCAGGAACCATTTAGGAAACACTTTGCAATTTGCATGTGGTCACATTTCCCAAAGTGCTAGAACATAAAACACAGACAAAGACCACAAAAATTAATCTGCAGGATTATACAGTGCCATACAATGTAATGCACGGATTACTGCTGCATATGTAGCCTGAGCGGAAAATGTGCCTGAATGTTAGACTAGGGCAGAATACAGAGGAAGTAACACCATGCTGCTGTATGGGTTGGCGTGTGTGCTTCGTGTGTGTGCTTTGTGTGTGTATGTTTGTGTGTGTATGTCTTTGTGTGTGTGCGCGTGTGTAAGGATTTGCAGATTACTTAAAATACTAAATGCCTGGTAACTATCAGTTTTTCAATAAGCAATGACCTAGCTTACTTTGAAAACTGGCTCCCATTATGTGCTTTGTTTCACACAGGAAACTTCACATAGTTACATTTTTTTCTGCATAGTTTTTTTTTTTTTTAACAAAAAACACTGTCACAAAGCAATATCCCTAAAGAGGAGGCCAGATATGACAGTGACACCTCCATGAGAAAGAAACCAGACCCACCCTCTTCTTTGTGACACTATTGCTGTGTCTGAAATCGCTCACTCGTTCACTGCTCCATATATAGTCAGGCAATTTTATGGGAAGAAGGGAATGAAAATTAGTGAGCAAATTTGGATACTAACAAAAACACTACACATCAAAGAGGAGAGGCTGCACGGGCAATTTTATTTCATCATTGTCACATTTAACTGGTATTAACATCTGTTGTATATTGTAAAATATGTTTGTTCTTCATTATATTTTGTATGTAAAACGACATTGAGTATAAAAAAAAAAAACACTTTTTTCTTTTTTTCAAAACACTACTGTCTGTCAAATGTATTTTATTTAATCTGAAAACATAAAAGCTGATTTAAGAGCTAAATGCAAATTCTGGTTTGGAGGAAACCTTTTTCCTTAGAGGAAGATTTTCTTTTATGCCGTGTCTCATTCGATATGGGAAATCGAATGTACACTCGAAATCTGACTGCATAGTGGGTACACATGAATGAACATATGTCGGGAATAAAGGGAATAATTCATTCATAATTCTGACACCAATACAAAATCGCCATCATTCCACTTCTACAACTGAATACTATAAAGTCAAACTAATGTAAAGAAGAGTGGTGAAAGAAAAGTCAGTAGGA
The DNA here is from genome assembly GCA_014706435.1 of Silurus glanis. Taxonomy (NCBI): domain Eukaryota; kingdom Metazoa; phylum Chordata; class Actinopteri; order Siluriformes; family Siluridae; genus Silurus; species Silurus glanis. Next base: position 1,461,982 of record JAAIIK010000040.1, read on the forward strand.
TCCTATTGTGAATAAGATTAATGAGTCTCAGCTGGATCAAGGAAGTGATTCTACACAGCGTTCTGTACATTCTGAAAATACAAGGTTGCACTTTGGGGTTTTGGAGTTCAGTGCAGGGTGTGGAATCTGTAGTGATTTGATTTTTAACAATTAATCTTTAGGCCTACCCCAGAAGTTGGTCAAATATCAAGCAGAAATCACATTTCATAAAAGATTCAGTGACATAACCAAATATCAATAGTTAGCTTAAGGATCTAAATTGTGTCATATCCCGTGGCAGGTTTACACCCCTAGTTACATCACTCATGTGGCTGCCTATAAAACATGGAACAGTGTGTGTATTACAAACCGGAATTTTACACACTAAGGCACAATCCAATTCAGTCTGTTTCCTTGACAATAACTTCTTTCTGAACAACAATAACTAGCAATCCGCCTAATGCGCTCGCAGAATAACGTCATGGAATTAAATCATCACCATCTATCATGTATCAAGTGGTTATAATTGTATTGTTCAAGTCCATATGAACCTTTTTAACTGATGTCAAAAGGAAATTGCATCAGTTTCAAGATCTGCTTCTGAAATTTACACAGGCAAGTTGGTTCGATTTTCCCATGGTACAGTCTTTTTTTTTGTGCAGTTATGTACCAAAACTTTTGCAACTATCACTGACTTTCCCAGAAGATACCAGAGACAATTAAAATAGTGTTACAAGTTTAGTTTTCAACTCTCAAGTATAGCCTGGTTTATTGAATTTTGTATATAATGTAGGCTTAAATGCATTTTAATGCCACTAAATATATTCAAACCCTTTGGATCTCTTCAGTCAGGTTTCAGGCCCCATCATATCACATAAAACTCGCTAGTTAAAATCAAATTTGACCTATTTTTATCTTCAGACCAAAGCTACATCTCTCTGTTAATTTTTCGAGATCTTAGTGCTGCATTCGACACTATAGGTCATGACATTCTCCTGGATTGCTTACAGAATTACATCGGCATTCAGGGACAGGCATTAAGCTGGTTTAAATCCTACCTGTCTGATCGTTACCATTTTGTAGATTTAAATGGAGAACTATCCAGGTTAATCCAGGTTAATCCAGGTTAATCCAGGTTAAATATGGGGTGCCACAAGGTTCAGTTCAAGGATCCCTGCTTTTCACAATATGAATGCTTCCCTTGAAAAATATTATTAGAAGGCATGGGATTAGCTTCCACTGTTATGCTGATGATACCCAGAGGTGGCAAAAGTACACACATCCATTACTTAAGTAGAAGTACAGATACTCATGTTTTAAAATACTCAGGTAAAAGTTGAAGTACTGATTATACCTTTTTACTTAAGTGAAAGTAAAGAAGTCTTGGCTCTGACATGTACTTAAGTAAAAAGTAGTTATTACTTCTACCCGTTTTAGCTGTTAACTGGATCTCACATCATATTAATATTTGACAGACAGACAGACAGACAGACAGACAGATAGACAGACAGACAGATAGATAGATAGATAGATAGATAGATAGATAGATAGATAGATAGATAGATAGATAGATAGATAGATAGATAGATAGATAGATAGATAGAACATTGTCATTGCATAGTACAGGTACACAGCAACGAAATGCAGTTTGGTATCTACCAGAAGTGCAAAAAGTAGCAATCGTGCAAATAGTGCAGATAAATATGTATCATATGTACAGCATGTGATTTATATGTAAGCATATGTACAGTGATTAAATATAAAGGCTATAACAGTGCAGAGATGTGTGGACATCATTAAGAGCCTTTGCTATGTTTCCACACGGACAGTTAATGAGGTGATACCGGAGAAAGTGCACCTCTTCAAGTCAAGAAGCTTTTATATATATAATCATAGACATTTTACAGATTTGAATGATGTATTGTTTTTATCTGTACGATCAATAAAGACATTAATTTAAGTTCGTGTCGCCATTATGAGGGAAAAACCCACAAAACGCCACCTAGAGGGTTAATTGTGTAAAACATGGCGGATTTGGTGTTTTATTTGAGATTTAGTGCAAAAATAAAACAAAAGTTTACTGATTAAAATAATTTTTCGGTGGAGTTTATTTATGTATTGTATATCTAAGTAAAGAAGAGACGTCATGAATAAGTGTATGTTTTGCTGGAGGTTTTAATTTCGCTTCTTTTATACAGAGGTGGGAAGTAACGGAGTACAAATACTTCGTTACTGTACTTAAGCAGATTTTTCTGGTATCAGTACTTTACTCCACTATTTATTTTTCACACAACTTTTTACTTTTACTCATTACATTTTTACACAAATATCTGTACTTTTTACTTCTTACATTTTCAAAACAGGCTCTTTACTTTAGTTTTAATTCATTGATTTGGTGAAATATATATTTTTTATTTTCACTGCGTGCCGATTTCAGCCGAACAACCGATTTCCTGTTACTGCGCGTCTTTTTCAATCCGCTGTTGTATAAAGTCCTGACTCTCACTCTTTACGAAGCTAAGAATCAGCAGACAGAAGGCAGTAAGAAGTTTGGGGTTAACGTGGATGAGACAGAGGGAGTCAGTGATGAGAACATGACTGAGAACAGACACATTCATGATCATCATCATCTTTTCTCTGCTTGTGTTCTATATGTGGATGTTCAGCCTGGACACATTCATTAGGTAACAACATTTTTAATTCGTTTTGTATTAATATATATATATATATATTTGGCTGTCAAAATTAAAATTATTGTAAACGGCACTAGATGTTATTAACACGCTATCAATTCAGCGCGCATTTCTGTTTTTACCATTTTTATAAAAAGTATAAATACATAAATAAATAACTAAATATAAAAGAAGCGAAATTAAAACCTCCAGCAAAACATACACTTATTCACGACGTCCCTTCTTTAGACCCGCCTGGCGGTTGATGTATGAGACCACCAACTTGTTGTTCACACGGACCAGCATGTGGTGACCTCTCAGGTCTCGGAGGAAGTGTTCGAGTGCCAAAAGCACAGCCATCATCTCCAGGCAGTTTATGTGCCATGAACAATGTAGCTCGTCCACATCCTGTGGCAGGGCTTACAGCGTGGCCTTCTGTGCTAAGGCATACGATCAGGGAACCAACCTCTTGGGGCTGGCCCCAGACCTTTCCAGAGCAGCTGGAGCAGTGCCCTGCAGCCGTCAGAACCTCCGGAGAGGTGGCGGGTCTCCTCCATCCGCAGCGATCACTTGGGCAGGAATGGAGGGAGACATCCGCTGGAGGGAGGATGCGCCCCAAAGCACGTCCTTTGGCAGGGCTAACAACCTGGCCTCCCTACGGACTCTCTCAGAATGGCTGGAGCAGTGCCCTGCAGCCGTTGGAGCCTCCGGAGAGCCTTTGAACGGCCCGCACCGTGTCCTTGGTGGCAGCACAGGCCGTGAGCTCGCTAGCATCCAAGATTTCTCCCTCCTCGGAGGAAGAGACCCGGAGCTCCGGGTTCCCAAAGCGTTTTGATGCAGCTCGAGTTCCTGAAATTGAACCAACATTCAACCAACACTAACTAGCAATCTGCCCGAATAGTTTACAGAATAAAGTCATGGAATTAATTCATCACCTATAGACAGTGGTAGAAAGAGTCCTGGAAAATTATACTCAAGTAAAAGTACTATCACTTACCAAAAAATGCAGTTTCAGTAGTAAATTTAGTAGTAGTAGTAGTAAATTTACATGTCCAAAATACTACTCAAAGTACAAGTAAAAAGTAGCCTGTTTAACACTACTTAAGAGAAGTAGGTAGTAGGGCTGCAACGATCGATTATTTTGATCATCGATTTATCTGACTTTTTTTTTTTTTCCGATTAATTGGATGGAAAAAAATAAAAACATTTTAAGCTTATAGTGGCTGCTTGTAAAAGAGTGCAGTGGGAATTTCTCCTTTGGACAAATTTACTCATGCTGGGTAGTTTATTCTTTAAAAAGAAAAAAGAAAATAGCATCTGAGTAAGCAAGGTAAAGCAATTTGTTTAAATCAACATTTGTATTTTGGTTTTCATGATAATTCCAGTTTGAAGTCCATGCTTAAAAAAATCTATATCAAGTATAATACAACATTGTTTCGTAAAAAAAAAAAAAAAATACACAGACATTTCGTTCAGTTGTGAAGGAATAAGCATCTAGAATATTTAATTAATTGAATTTTGTATAATAAATAAATTATATACGCATAAATTAAATATACAAAATTTGAAAACAAGCATTTCAACGTAGTAAAGCCGCAGTAAATCACGTTTCAAAACATAAGTTACTAAACTTGCGACTGCCCCAAAGTTACAAACAAACACTTTACACAATAGCACTCATTTTCACATGAGGATATATAGTTTATGCTGATGTTTTGCCTTCATCCTTGACACCAGTTTTTTTGCTTTTCGTGCGCTTGTGCATCACTGTGGTACTTCCATACAACACAATCTCAGCTTTGCACAACTTGCAGGTTACAGCCTTCTTTGTTGTGTTCAATACAAAATGTGCCATTCAAAAAGCTCAGAGGCTTATCATAGTAATAAAGCCAGCCGTGTGTAAAATGATTTGGTGTAATTAAAAGCTGATGTAGAGCTGAGTCAAAGCTTGACTGTGTCACACCAGAAAGCTTGGGTTTTAGTGTCAACGTCAGGTGTCATACAGACGGCATGGTGCTCATTGAATCGCAGGGGCACTCATATACTGTAGTTACGCAGCTGCAATACTGTGGAGGTCAGTAAAAATTCAATAAAAACATATGAACATGATGAGGACCCACTTTAAATAAAGTATGTTTAAAGACTATCTACCAAAATGATTAATCTACTAATTAATCATTTAATACAATGCACTGTGCACATTGTACTTATATTTACCTGCATGTAACTGCATCTAAAAATGACTTAAAAACTTAAACCTCAGTGGCATCAAGCATTTTGCAATGCATGAACACAATTAGTATCATTGTACCTAACATGGTTTTGAATAATTTTTTATAACACACAGTTGATAAAGAAACCTAATATGAAGAGGGATTGATAATGATGAGGATGATTGTATTAGTGATGGGTCACTAAAACATCTGTAGGTTTGAGTGGATAAAAACTTTTATTAACAGTGTAGGAAGTAAAGCTGTATGTCTCTCTCTCTCTCTCTCTCTCTCTCTCTCTCTCTCTCTCTCTCTCTCTTCCTCTTCTTTTTTATATCTGTTTTCTGTCTTGTTGCAATAAAGGGAAAAACGAAAGCTCGTTTCTAGTGTGTTTTATTTGATTTTATTATTATTATTATTATTATTTACAAAAAAAATAAAAAAATAAATAAAAAAATTGCAAGTTACCGAGCATGCACTGCGGCTTTAAATAAGAGCCGGAGAAAATACCGCGAGAACAACGCCCGCGATTTGGAGTGCGTGCGTGCGTGCGTGCGCGCGCGTGTGTGCGTGTGCGTGCGTGTGTGAGAGAGAAACTAAAAATAGGAACGTTATAGCCATAATAAAGCATAGTACTTTGGATACTTAAGTACATTCAAAGGCAAATACATTTACACTTTTTCTCAAGTAAAAGTTTTAAGGGAGCACTTTTACTTTTACTAGAGTCATATTTTACCCGGTGTGTCTCCTTCTTTAATTGACGCAAATACATGCTTTGTGTACTTCTCCACTGCAGGAAACAATTGAGTAGTTCATCTGATGAGTCCCCTGGTCCGAGTCACGTCCTTTTGTCACGTGACTCCCATATACGCTATGAACTTGACTAAATGATTAAAGACTAAATGACTCAAAAAAAAAGATTAGTTCATTTTGATGAACTAGATTCCAAGAACCAATTTACTAATATAAACTCATCTTCCAATCACTAGATTGTATTATTAGCATTACCATTAGTATTAGGCTAGTAGTCCAGTGTTCTGTATTGTTGAAAGATTTATGATCAAACTCTTGATGTCACCCAAATGAGGATGGGTTCCCCTTTTGAGTCTGGTTCCTCTCAAGGTTTCATCCTCATAACATCTAAGGGAGTTTTTCCTTGCCACAGCTCATCAGGGATAAATACACATCGTTCACCTTGACTGTTGATTTCTGTAAAGCTGCTTTGAGACAATGTCTGTTGTGAAAAGCGCTATAGAAATAAACTTGACTTGACTTGACTTGACTAGTAGAATCACGATCTGGGTCCTGACTAGTGTTTTTTATCTAGAAGCTAAGAAAGAGCTATAAAGGTTGAGAATGCAATCAGGCAAGGTAATACACGCATGGCATGCACTTTTGCAAATACAGTCTGCACTAACTTAAGGTTAGTTCTATATATCGCTGAGCTTTTTAATACCATTTTAACATAGTGCCACCTGAAAAACAAATCGCACATAAACAAAATATATTGCTGTCGCCGCAAGCCAGTCAGCACCCCTTAAAAATAATGGTTCTATTTAGAAGCAGAAATTGTTCCACTTCATCACCCGCTTCATATATGGACTTCTATATAGAACCATTTTAATGGGTTTATTAAAAAGAACCCCAAATGATTCTTTGAATCCAAGTTAGATCATTCTTTTTAGAACCATGTAACGGTTCTTTAGTATTAAAAGAGTTACAGTATTTATTATTGAATAAGAAAATATAACCAATCCGGAAAATTAAAAAACTTCACTTATTCAATTCATATTTTCGATTTGTAGCCTTGTTTATGCATGTATGTACATATACAGTACTAAACTTTTACACGTATCTCTGAAATGAGGAAAAACAAATGACAATGCAGATAAATAGAATCCATGAACAATTAAAATGTATTATATAGCACTACAATTTACACAAGCTGACTGTACATGTTTAATACATGTATTCGTGTTCTTGTGTCATGGCGACATCTAAGTTTAAGAATATAGTTTGACTATAGTACGTATCACCATTTAACACAAGGGATTCTCTAACAAATAGATATATTAACTGATGTTACTAAGTATTTCAGTAATATGATTTCAAAAATGTAAACACTTAACTTGCCTGAGGGTATGAACAGGGAGAAATGGTGGATTCCTCAGTTTGACAAATTAACGATCACTGTCTCAAGGTTCTTCGCCAATCCACAAATAGGAATCCAAGGATGATACAACACATATACGCCACCAGGGGCATTTTTACGATTACCGATACCGTACAGTATACCGATACGAATTTCCCCTTAAGGAATAATGTAAAGTGGGATAATGCGCTCCGAACAACCCCAAATATTCATATAAAAATAGAAATACAACCAATATGAACTAATATATATTTAGTTTTTAGCATTTAATAATGGTGCCTTAACATCTAAAAGATCAAAACAGTATCTTAACTTGGTACTTTACCTTTGAGAAGAGCGAATGCTGGCGTGATGGAGAATTATTGTTTATATCTTCACGACGATATAATAGTGTATACGATACTGTTCAGTAATGACTTCTGTACTGTAGTTTTAATGAAACAAAGACACAGCGATAAGACGATGCTATCACAATGAATTCAAGCTAACTAAACTTTCTGAAGTTGGAAAGCACGCGGGTTGCGTGACGGAAGAACCAACATCCCCTCAAAATTTCGGCCATGAGTTTCGAATGATTCCTATCCTGAATTTTTATGTGTAAACCGCTACGAACATTTTGGCAAATGACGATTCGTATTCTGAATTATACATATTCGGGGACGTTCGTATCCCGAGGTTCCACTGTATTTGTTTCTAATGTCCCCTTCGGGTTAGATGGAGCAACATAAAGAAAACACCTGGCTAGTTTATTTATTTCACAAAATGATTATTATTATTTTATCACAAAATTATCATTATTATTATATCAAAAAGGCAAACTATAATGTATTAGAAAATATAATATTTGTTGACTGTTGACTTGTTTTTGACTACAGCAGTCATTTCACTGGGTCTTAGCTTTGTCAATGTTGTGTAGACCTATAATTACTGTTAGTTACACTTCAGTCATAAAACATGAATTATAGAAACATTTTAGTAAAAAAGGTCCTTTGCTCTCTAAAGCTTCCACATAGAACTATTTTTTGGTAAAAGGTTCTATTGGCCAAGTACAGAACCCGAGGGCTCCATATAGAACCTCAAGGAACCCTTTTTGTTTTTTTTGTTTTTTTGGAGTGTAGGATAAAGTATTACACTGACTCAATTCCAGTGGTGGACGAAGTACACAAAGCATGTACTTGATTAAAAGTAGAGATACAGTAGGTAAAATATTACTATTATATTAATATTAGTAAAAAAAAAAAAAGTGCATCTTTTAATCTTTTATTTGAATAAAAGTACAAAAGTATTTGCTCATCACAATTCAGCAGCTAAATTTAATAGTGCAACACTAAAGCAGACGACTTTTGCTTAGAGATATTCTGATATTAAAAAGTAGGTACACTGCCTGGTCAAAAAAGGCATCTGAATTGAACTATGCAAAAAGGTAAGAGCCTTCCATTTAATAAATTCTGAATAATATGATTTCAACTGCAACAGATTTTCATTTTAAACAGTAATTAATATGTTTCAACTACTAACAAGTTATTTAACCATAACTGATGCAGTGAGTAGCTTCTCATTTTTTAAACATCCATGTGGGAATGATGTTACTCTTTTTCAGAAAGGTAAAATTATTGCCATGCATCAAGCAAGAAAACAACAACTAAAATAGAAGAAGTGTGGTTGGAAAAAAAATCATGAATGATCCCGATAGAACAAACGTTTTGTAAAATGAAATCGTAAAAAAAAAAAAAAACAAGCAGTACAAATCTATTTTTTTCCATAAGACTCGCTGAATCTTGACAGGAGATAATCCAACGATTTCACCGGAGGATATTTGTTGGAACCATCACAACACGTAATCATGGCATCATCGTCCGGCTGCACGAAGAACGCCATCGACTGCCTTTTATTTAAGTCATTGACAGGAGGTAGTAGAACTCTATGGACCTGCAAAAAACAATTGTGTAAGATTAAATATAAGATGAAATATTTAAGGTGTATATGAAACAAGATTATTAATGGCGTTGCTTTGAACGAATGGCCGTATTTACAGCAGACACAAACACGTCACTGGTCCACCTCTGCATCAGATCTGCAATGTTGATCAGTACTGTTCCAGGAATGCTTGGAGCTGAGATAAACTCCCCTTTGCGACTTAATACCTGAAGAGAGCAAACAAAACATTTGCTCATTTCATTGTGGAAGTCATACAAGGACAGGACTTCCTGCATAAAGCTATTTTTCAGTGTGTTCCCAAGCAATAAAACAAAGAACAATCTTAACAACAATGATAATGATGCTGATGATGGTGACAACAGGAAATGCTGATTCTGTTTCCATTTTCACTGATCGTGAAAAACTACAAATCTTCTGTGAAATCTTTCTTACCTGCAGGCCTGCCTCATGGCTCTGGAAGACAAGAGTGATGCTGCCATAGTCTGAGTGCTCACCACAGCGGAGCTGACCTTCCTTCACGCTCTCAGCCTTCACCGGAGGGTAATAAAGAGAGCGCAGGGTGGTGCCATTCTTATCACCTTAACACCAACAGACATGTCAGTCATCAGTGGGTCATGACCAGAGGTGGGAAGTAATGAGGTACAAATACTTAGTTACTGTACTTAACTAGATTTTTCTCGTATACGTTACTTCACTTTTTCTTTTTCAGACAACTTTTTGCTTTCACGCATTGCATTTTTTACACAAATACCTGTGCTTTCTACTTCTTCCATTTTCAAACCAGGCGTATTATTTTCGTTTCAATCTATTTGGTGACACAATCAATATTTTTCTTTTTTTTGCGTGCCATTTTCAGCCCATCAACCGATTTCCTGTCAATGTGCTGCTTTTCAATCTACCACTGGTGTATCATTTCCTGGCTTTTACACACCACAGAGGTGGGCTAGTTTATGAAGCCAACAACGAGCAAGTCAGAAGGCAACAAGAAGAATGGGGTTAACGTTAAAAGACATTTTATATTAATGGCAGCAACAACTCTGTTTGATTGTGAATAAAATATGGGTTTATGAGATTTGAAAATCATTGCATTCTGGTTTTATTTACATTTTATACGGTGTCACATCTTTTTCGTTATTACGGGTTGTATTACAGTATTGCACAAAAGTGAGTGCACCCCTCAAATCACAATACAAACTGACACTGTTTAATCTAAAGTATATCCAATTTTCATTTCTATAGTATTGTCCCTTGAGAACATATAGTGAAATGGTCACTGAATTGTGGGTTTACTCACTTTTTTGAGATACTGTATTTCGATTATTCTTCAGGCTGAACTTCTGGAGTGCACCTGAACACCTGAATAAAGTCAGTGAAACAATTCTGATTTCAAAACTAATAACTCGTTCCACTGCTTTGCTAGAAATTTACTGCACAAACTGCATAGCACCAGTCATGTCAGAGCATGTGTATCTGCATCTGTGTGTGTGTGTGTGTGTGTGTGTGTGTTAAACTTACTTCCAATGAGTCTGTGTGCCTTGAGAAAAACATCAGAATTGAGTCCTAGAATGAGAGCCAAAACCCTGATTACTCGATGAGAAAGCTCCTTACAACGTTGAAAAAAGCCGACTTGGATGTCACGGAAACCATTAACACCTTCAGAAGGCCATTTCTAATCAAAGAGAAAGAACACAACAATTCAAGTTGCTTTTTTAAATATTCTACGTTATACCATATATTACTGGCTGTTGCAGTGGAGTTTAAAATAATAAAAAAAATTATTGCGGTAATTACAATATCTGGGCTCAAGGACGCAGTATTGAAGGCTTCTTTCAAGTCACCTGGATTTCGAGGGTTCAAACTGTGGAAAGCGAGAACAAAATTCCAGCATAAATCATCAGAAATTTGACCAATCTTTATGTAAAGAAAAGTAGAACCAGCTACCTTTCTCTTTCTAAGGACACCCAGCCATGATTTAAATTATTCGCGAAACTGCCTCTACTGAAGGGTTTTTTCTCGTCTTCAGAAAGCAGGAAGAACTTCTTAGAAATGTCCATGACACGATCCACCTATGACATTTTTGGCACAAAACATGAACTTGTACTGCAATGTCGTTTTTTTAAATATTTCAAATCGACAAAAATTAAATACACACACCTCTCTCTGATCTATTCCAGTATTTTTAAGATACACAAACCCCACTTCGGTGAAGGCCTTTCGAAGTTCTTTGCATAACTCTTGCAGGTTCTGGTCAGTGACATCGCCGATACCGAGTTTGTAGCCATCGAAGTCAACCACAGGTATAAATTCCATGATGTGATCTGTTCTCAAAGTCTTAAGCTGAAAGAAGTTTGACAAATGTATATAAACAGCAGCACAGAGCAGAGCCTCCAAAAATATTCAAGCCAGGCCCCAAGATTCCCACAGATTTATCTGTGGAGCATACATGTTAGAGTTGATAAGAAAATTAAATCAGCAGCCAGCAAAAGTTGAAGTAGTGACTACACTTTTTTACTCAGGGTAAAGTAAAGACGTTTGGGTTCTGACATGTACTTTAGTAAAAAGTAGCCATTATTGCTACCTGTTTTAGTGTCACACTGGTAACTGAACCTCACATCATATTAATATAAAATTATTTAATATTTTGTTATCTAATGAATGTATCAAACAACCACCATAGAGATAGCAGAGAGCAGAGAAAAAACGATGATGTTCAGGTGATTATCTCTGTTCTCAGTAATGTTTACATCGCTGACTCCCTCTGTCTCATCCACGTTACCCACATTCTTCTTGTTGCCTTCTGCCTGCTTTTTGTTCGCTTCGTAGTCTAGAATGCGTCTGTGGCGTGTGAGAGCCAGGAAATGATACACCAGTGGTAGGTTGAAAAATGACAAGAAATTGGTTGATGGGCTGAAAACAGTGCGTAATGAGAAGCACAAATATTGATCATGTCACCAAATAGATTAAAACTAAAGTATTGAGCCATGTTTTAAAATGTACGAAGTAGAAAGTACAGATATTTGTGTAAAAAAAATTAATGCGTGAAAGTAAAAAGTTGTCTGAAAAATAAATAGTGAAGTAATGTACTGATACCAGAAAAAATCTACTTAAGTACAGTAGCTAAGTATTTGTACTTCATTACTTTCCATCTGTGTTACAGAGATATATAAATCAGTTAAAAAGTTATATCTTAATGTCAATAAGTTTAGTGTTTATTAGAGTATCTCTTAGTAGTTTATCCCTAATGAGAAAGCCAGTGGTGACAGTGGCAAGAAAAAGCTCCCTGAGAATTTTCCATTTCTCCTTTTGTCATTGAGTATATTATGTCCAAGGAACGTTTAATGAGCACAGAATTAAAATGAATTGTTTCAGACTTTGAACTTTGGACTGTTTTGATGAGCTTAAGTCGGTGTTGATGGGTCGTCCATAGATTATAATTTACTTTTGACCTGCATTCTGGATTGACCCTTGTCCAGGAGTCAGAAATAGTGATTTGCATACATTACTTAGGTAATTAGCAAATGCATAGGCACTTATAAATACATGTACTGCTATAAACTGATTAAACCAAATTACCCACTGAAGTAGGTTTTTTTTTTTTTTTTAAGTTTTACTGTAAATAATTAATTTCTGACTTACAGTATATGTATTGATACAAGACCAATTTGTAAATATACCCACAAGTTGTAATCTATGGGGTCCAAGCACTCCTTGTGAGTTCCCCAAAATATTTAGAACCCCAAATGGAGCATACATAAACATATATATAAATTTTTGTAATGATTGACAGAAATATGCCATGTTTTTGATGTAATTCCTTGATGATTAAAAAACAGTCAGAGATGAGCAGATCAATGCAGCACACCAAATTTTGGCTCAAATGGTCTTTAAACGCAAACTTGCCTTTGAAGCTTTTATGAGTCACGGTTTGGTTTGCATGGTTCGAAGATGAAAATGAAAGAGTAGATGAAGTAAAGGAAGAAACAGAAAAAGGGAAAATCCTAACAATTATAGTAGGGTTTCTGCATTTTGAGTGCTTGGACCCCTAGTAAATGTGGTTTAAAATTTTATGGTTAAAAAATGCTTTGAAAGCATATTTTACAATACATTTAGTTATAGGATGTTACTGTTTAAAATCAAACATGCCCTCGAAAAAAAGTCCAACATTAAGCTACATGAGAATGAACATAAACATCTTGTAAATGTAATATAAAATGCCAACTCACATACTTTCAGGCAACTCACAGATGTACACACTCTGAACATACACACCTAGTATAGTGAAGTCCACTGGAATGTATACTGCATTTGAACATTTGAAACTCAAACAACCATGTGACACAACTGGCCACCTCCTTCACATATACAACCCCTGGCAAAAAGTATGGAATCACCCCTCTCAGAAGATGTTCATTCAAATGTTTAATTGTGTAGAAAAAAAAACAAGCACATATATGCCACAAAACAATTTTCACTCAACAATCCAAAGTCTGGCTGTATTTACATCACATTAGTGATGTGTTGAACCAAGATGATTGACATAACTCATGGCTCCAACACGAGAGATGTCAGTTGAAACAAAGGAGAGGATTATCAAACTTCTCGAAGAAGGTAAATCTTCACGGAATGTTGCAAAAGATGTTGGTTGTTCCCAGTCAGCTGTGTCTAAAATCTGGATCAAGTACAAATCAAATGGAAAGGTTGTAAAAGGGAAGCGTACTGGTAGACCAAGAAAGACATCAAAGCGCCAAGACAGAAAACTTAAAGCAATATGCCTTGAAAACAGAAAATGCACAACAAAACAAATGAGGAACAAATGGGCAGAAAGTGGAGTCAATGTCTGTGACTGGACTGTAAGAAATCGCCTAAAAGAAATGGGATTTACATACAGAAAAGCCAAACGAAAACCATCATTAACATCTAAACAGAAAAAAACAAGGTTTCAGTGGGCTAAAGAAAGACAATCTTGGACTGTGGATGACTGGATGAGAGTTATATTCAGTGATGAATCACGAATCTGCATTGGGCAGGGTGATGATGCTGGAACTTTTGTTTGGTGCCGTTCCAATGAAATTTATAAAGACAACTGCCTGAAGAAAACATGCAAATTTCCACAATCATTAATGATATGGGGTTGTATGTCAGGTAAAGATATGTGAGAGATGACAGTCATTACACCTTCTATAAATGCACAAGTTTATGTTGAGATTTTGGACACTTTTCTTATTCCATCAGTTGAAAGGATGTTTGGTGATAGTAGCATCATTTTTCAGGAGGATAATGCATCATGCCATAGGGCAAAATCTGTGAAAACATTCCTACAGGAAAGACATATAATGTCAATGGCATGGCCTGCAAATAGTCCGGACCTCAATCCAATTGAAAATCTGTGGTGGAAATGAAAGAAAATGGTCCACGACAAGGCTCCAACCTGTAAGGCTGATCTGGCAACTGCAATAAGACAAAGCTGGAGACAGATTGATGAAGTATACTGTTTGTCATTAATTAAATCCATGCCTCAGAGAATTCAAGCTGTTATAATAGCCATAGGTGGTGCAACAAAGTACTAGTAGTGTTTTTATTTGGTGATTCCATATAATTTTCCTCAGATTTGTGTGATTCCATATTTTCTTCCTCTGTTGGATCTGTAAAAACAGTTGTAATTGACTATAGTTATCTTTCTTTTTTTTTCTTTTTTTTAAGTGTTTTATACAGCCAGAAGTTTGGATTGTTGAGTGAAAATTGTTTTGTGGCATATATGTGCTTGGTTTTTTTTTCTACACAATTAAACATTTGAATGATCATCTTCTGAGAGGGGTGATTCCATACTTTTTGCCAGGGGTTGTAGTTCAGGTTCAGAATAAATTTGATTTTAAACACTTCAGTATATATTTTGATGTTGGTGTTTGCCTATATTTACTATATTAACGTAGCTATATCTTAAGATATCTGTATTCTGGGGTTTACACCGAAGATTTCATCTAATTCTTTTCTGGGTGTTGAACAAAGAACAAAGCTGTACTGTGGTTCAAGCACACGGTAGCATTAATGCCAAGGTTCGGTACTGAGCTTGGGTTAGTTTCTGTGAGAGATTTCTTCAGTGGTTGCCTAACAGTATCCCAAGATTATGCCAGGGGATTGACCCCTAGGTGTGAATGAGTTCCCACCTCAGTGTTCCAGGATAGGCTTCCACTGACAAGGAAGTGGCAATAAGCCAATGGTTCTTTTTATAAGAGCATAACCTATGACCATCATGTTAAAGAATTATTATACATGACTCAGCCATAACAATAAAACCAGTGACAGTTGAAATAAACAACACTGATTCTCTCGTTACAATGGCACCAAATTCACGTAATTACAATTTGACAAATGAATTAATAACAAATGCAAGTTTTGTCAAACAATCCATGTTTATTCTGCAATCAAGATATCAAGCTCTACTCTCATTCGTTCTCACTGAAAAGAAAAAATACAACCAAAACAATAACACGAGGCATTAAAGCATTTCATCTACTCTGGATTTGGTTGATCACTGTTCACGAACCGATTAATACGAAGCTCTGGGAACTGCAGAGATTTACTGTTACAGAAAATGTGTAGTAAAAAAAAAAAAAAAGAAAAAAAAATGCTGTGGGTGTCTTTCCCCATGAGACCTAGTGTTTAGTAGTGATCTTACAACTCGTTCAGAAAATCTGGTAATCTGGTACACACACACACACACACACACACACATTAAAGAAGCGGTTGGTATTTTTTTGGTACCAGGTGGGCACGGGGCGGGTCATTTTTTGTAATTGCAAATAACAGAGGGCTCTAAAAATTACAAACCGCTTCATTAATATTCAATATTCTGACACAAATCAGCAAAAACAAGGCTAAAACAAACAACAAACAAACTTCAGATTAGTGCCAAACTGAGTAAAGTACAGTGAGCACAAATGGAAATTCTGCACTTAAAAAAACAAACAAAAAAAAAAACAATTGATTTTACACACATGTTCCTCCTACCCATGTTTCCTGTCCATTCTGTAAACCTGGCCTTATGTCACGTTCAGTCCAGTGTAACCAGGTGTAGTTAAAGTCTTTAAATATTATGGTGCGTTTTCTTTACCAGTTTGGAATAAAGTTATTTAAAGGTTCGCAGGTCTGCATTATTAAGAAACATTCCTGCACGAAGACGTCCGTGTACGACGCTGTAATGCTGGAGACGGAAAAGTGGTACTGATTTATAAATTAATATGGGAGACAGGATAGTGGTAATAAAGTCTGTATGAAGGTACAGGAGTGCGAGATCGTCGGCGGGTTGAGCAGGACCGTGTTCAGTAGGTGGTATTCGGGGGATCGTGCGCAGAACTGAACAGAATGTCTGCCTTCGAGCTGATGAAGTACGTCACCAAGATAGATACCAGCAAAACAGCGATCCCAACCCCTAGTGTTAGCATCTGTGAGACAAGAAGAGGGAGGAGAAATAAATCTAGTGAGTTGGACAGTTTGCACAAACACAAAGAGGATGACGAGTGTTGCTCATCATTAAAAAAAAAAAAAAACAACGTTACATTGGATTTGCCTTGTTACCTGTAACTGCGGACTTGCGACTAGGAAGATACGCGCTCCAATGTTCTTCCAGCGAGACTCTGTCCACGTGGAGTACTCCCTGGAACCATACTGTCGGAGCTCGAAGGCGGGGGACACCGCTCTAGTAATGCGCACCGGTGCACGGACACAAAAGGGTTCCCCTGCCGTGTGGTTCTCTGATGCAAGGCCAGACACCCACTCGTATGCGTAGAGCTGAGACAGAACAGCAAGAGAGAAACCCTCAGCACGTTCAAACACTCGGCAAATATCTTTACATGCGCGCTAATAACTTGACTATTATCTAAACATGGTGGGCTTCATATGGCATGTGAGTGGCGTATCCGACTTCTCATCCGACTTCTGCGCGAATGTGCAAGACAGATTCTTAGGATTCAAATCTACGGAGGAACTTCTGAGACAAATCAACAGCAGTTACTGATGCATGTACATCCAAACTACAAATATCTCTCTGAAACAATACTAGGATTCATATTAAGCCACTAATTCAGCTGTTTGCGGGTTTATCCGCATTACAGACATTTGGGTCGAATCCAGAAATGCGACAATGATCAATTAACACAGAATTAAATACAGTAATCGCCCGTATAAACAGACGCCACCACAAAAATGCTATTTTATGTATACAGTACTGTAGTGTATTAACATTTTACTTCATTTTATAATGAATAATTATATTTTTATTAATACATTTCATTATTCCAACATAAAACTCCATAAAAACAATTCCCTGTAAGTTTTTTTGTCTATCATGCTCTAGGCGAGAGACCGGGAAAATCAAACTAATTAGTTATGCGGCAAATGCAATTCCGCGATAAAGCAGGGGCACGAGAGTCGAACCGCGGTAAAGTGGGGGACTACTGTATAACCCAAACACCAATCAATAAATCATTTTTCAGTTTGTGGGATTGAGATGAGGCTCAGTGAAGCTCGATCTTCTGATATTGATATAGTGCGTACCCCACATCACAGTAATATAAACTAACCCACATCACAGTAATATAAACTAACCCACAGACAAATAAACTGGAACCGGTAAAAGTTGTTGTGTACTGAAATGTATTGGTTTGACTGAAAACATACATCTCTGTTCTCGCCGGGAATGTCTTTTGGATTCTGGCACTGACTCTGGTTCAGGATGGTGGCAGTTCCGGTCATGTTGGCCAGAATGTACTTCACGAAAGTGGTCACGCTCTTTGGTTGTTGGGTCTGCGTCAAGCTGACATAGTACTGAGGAGGGCCTGAAGCTGCAGACGGGAAAAAGGAATGAGAACGAGAATGAACGAGGACGTCGTCACTACTTGACACCGTTTGTACTGAGCGTGCACGAAATCGCTGCCACTTCCGGTCATCGCCGACGTTTCTACGACAGCATAGCGATATGGATTCTTTCCCGGTTTATATACAGACAATTCTGCATATCGAGGGAATGAATGAATTCATTTTGTATAAATAAACTAATCTTGTGTGCTTCTTAAACGCAGACATTTGTTAACGAAGAAAATATCTTTAGAAATTTTTATATTAAATGTAAAAAACACACTTATATACACATCTGTATTGCCCAAATGGGGTCTAACAAATGTACTATTTAATTACATTTTTCCATTGATTACATTTTATTTAATCACTTAAAATTTTAATTGTGCCAATTTAATTAATTTTATTAAATTAATATAATTTTATATGCAACTCTAGTTTATTTTCCATACACTTGGCATCGTTGTGTATGTTTTCAAGTTAAAAACAAAAACAATATAAATAGGCGAAATTGCCGTAAATTGTTTCAACATAATTCAGACAGGAAGTAGACGCGTTTGCGCAGTACAAGCCGTGTTTTCACTACTCGGTCTGTACTGCATTCAAGACTGCACGATACGCAAGTATATTTAGCGTGGGGAAAAAAATTAGACGAACCCAAGATGGGATTGCGTTCTCTTGACACTATGTCAGGGGGCAGAAGGGAACGGAACCAGCTGTTATTAGACTTCACCAAAAAGCCATACAACAACTTGGCCATCTGAAACAAACAAGAGAGAGATATGATTCTGTGCTTTCACTTCCAGAAGATCATGTGCTCAGATCATGAGTATGTCATGTGACTCACCGTCTTTGGCTCAGCTGTAATGTTTTTGAGCATGCTGTCTTCCCCTCCAGCCTGCTTATACAGTGAGCGAGCTACCAGAGTAGCCACTTTACTCAGAGACTACAAAAAATGGTGAGAGGTACATGAGGCATATAACATTCTGTGCAACCTAGAGTGAACATGACAATCTAGATCGCCGCATTGATATAGTTATACTTCTGAGCGACGTAAAAGTACCTTGGCAGTCTCGGTCTCGTACTCCAGCTGCTCCTCTGGGCTCAGGTTGGGAGGGTAGCTCACGTTCAGGTACTCTGCTGTGTCGTACAGACTCTCATAATACCTAGACAACACAGGCAAGAACATTCTATTATTATCTATTTCTTTCCAAAGGTATGTACATTGGTACATGAGGACTGGTCTGACGCAATGCGTCTCCTTGAAAATTACACACTCACCCACGATTACTGCGTTTAAAACTGCATGCAATCGGTTTCACTCAGTTCTGCACCAGTAAATCATGTGATACTATTTAGCAACACAGTAAGCGTACATGACGAGTATATAATTGATCTTTTTTCTTAGCTAACACTAGCTGTAGAGCACTTTCCTGGAGAATATCTTGAAACAGGAATGGATCTAGTTCCCTTTAAATCCCTTCCTATTCATTATATACACCGATCAGGCATAACATTATGACCACCTGCCTAATATTGTGTTGGTCCCCTTTTTGCTGTCAAAACAGTTGTGACCCGTGGAGCACTAACAGCATTAACTACTTCAGCAATTCGAGCTACAGGAGCTCATCTGTTGAATCGGTCCACAATGAGCCTCGGACATTCGTGACCCTGTTGGCGGTTCACCACTGTTCCTCTCTTAGACCCCTTTTCATAGATGCTGACCGCTGCAGACCAGGAAGAAGAGCTGCAGTTTAGGAGATGCTCTGACCCAGACGTCTAGCAGTCACAATTTCGCTCAAATCCTTACGCGTGTCCATTTTTCCTGCTTCCAACACGTCAACTTTAAGTACAAAATGTTCCTAATGTGCCTAATTTATCCCACCCACTAACAGGTGCCATGATGAAGAGATAATCAGTGTTATTTACTTAACAGTCATAATGTTTTAATGTTGCTGCCTGATCTGTGTTTACATTAGGACTGTGCTTATAAAATGTATAAATTTGTCATTAAACCACAGACTTCCGTAAATGTTTGCTACAACTGATGTATGCTTGTAATCTTGCACGCTAATTCTCCTACCTGTTGGTAAATGAGGATCGATGGTCTGCCAGCACCAGTCCTGGGATTGGCCGTGCCCTCAGGAAGCGCTGAAAGGAGGAGGGCGGTAAGGCCTGAGTGGCATTGGGTTCATCCAATGAGAGATTCAACATGGAGGCTGCAGACTTGATGTTGGCCACCAGAGATGTAACCTTGAAAAGACAGAAGTGAACCAGGTGAGTTTGATGCCTAATGCAATGTTTTCATTTATTCTTTTTTTTTTCATCTTTTCATCACCCACCTCTTCATTCACCGTTTTGTTTTTCCGAGATACAGGATCCGAATGCATCCACAGCTGCTGTTGATTCCATAGCCCCACCTGTGAACACAACAGTGTGTGAGTGTGTGTGCATGCCCGTGTAGACATGCAGCGAATGTGCGGGTGTGGTGGCCATATAGCAAACCTGGCCGATCTCCAGAAACGAGTGCACGTTGTCAAAATCGATCACCGATTTATTTTTCTGCATATCAAACACCATCCGGGAGCTGCCGATGTAATCGAACGTTTCCTGGTAAATGGGGAAAGAGTCGGATACTGAAGTGTTACATACATGAAGCACTGAATCAGATTTGCGGAAAAAAAAAAAAAAAAAAACACGTACCCCCTGGAAAAACGCGAAGAAAATATTGCGTGGGGGCGGAGCCATTTGAGCGACCGAGCGAAGAGCCTCGGCGGCGGCCAGAAGCGTCACAATGCCGGACACTGTTCCCTCGGCTGATGGAGCGACGTCATAGAAAAACGATCTCCCATCCAACTGAAAGAGAAAAAAAAAAAAAAGGGAGAGAGAGTTTGTGTTACAGAATGCCAGAACAAAGATTGCTTGTCTACTACTAAAGAGAAGACTGTCACATGGCCCTACACAAACACAAGACACCTGACCATAACGTTTGTATGTGCTTTGTGAACATTCCATTTCACATCTAGTAGCCATTTGCTGTTAAAATAACTTTCACTTTTCTGGGAAGATGTTCCACTAGATTTTGGAGTGTGTTTGTGGAGATTTATTGCTCAATCAACACCAAAAGCATGATTAAAATCAGATACTGATGTAGGTAAGGATAAGGAGGCCTGGGGTGCACTTAGTGTTCCAATTCATCCCAAAGCTGTTGAATAGGGTTGAAGTCAGACTGCTACAGCAGGCCACTCAAGATCTTTCACTTTAAACTATGTAAAGCATATATTCATGGAGCTTTGTGCACATATATTCTGGCTTTGTGCACAGAAGCATGATCATGCTGGAACAGGTTTGAGTCTCCTAGTTCAAGTGAAGGGAAAATAATTTCATCCAGAGACATCCTATACAATCGAGTGCATTTGTGGTAACAGTTTGAGGAAGAACCACATATGGCTGTAAAAGTCAGATGTTTAAATACTTTGGTGGCTTATTTAACTGTTTAAACAAGACAAGCTTTTGGATACAGATATATATATATATATATATATATATATATATATATATATATATATATCTCCACATCAGTCTCAACACTCACCCTGGTTGCTGCAATGACCATGCTCTCGTTCTTCTTGTGTCCCATGGCGGTGGCATTAATGGGTCGGATGGTCGCCCACACGTTGAAGTCCGACAGAGGATCGCAAAGCTGCTCTGTGGAAGAAACAAATGGAAACAGTGCATGTAATAAATACTGGCTGTTTGGTAGATTTGCGTTTCGATGCATAGTCAAAGATACGATACATTAAAGATACATATGAAACAGCTACTGATACGATACAATAAAATTCACCACTATTACGATGCAGTGCTATCCAATTTCAATTTGATTCGATTAAAAAAATATGATGCTATACAATAATATGGTGGAGTTCGCTTTTATTTCTTTGCTGCAGACAGACAGTAAATCATAAATTTGTGCCTTCTGACTTCTAAAGCATGGCCCTTTCACAAAAGTGTTAAAAAAAAATAAAAAGAGAAAAAGATTAAACAAAACCAGACGTTCTTTTCCTGTTCTGTCCCTAGGAAGATGCAGCTCTACCTCTGCCATGTTAATCTGTATTCTATGTGACTCTCAGGACACGCCTCGGTCTCAGTAGCGCTGTGATACGTCATTCACGTAGCAGCAGTGGTGCTGAGAGAACGCGCTCGAGAAACGGTTTAGGGAGGAGAAATAAATCTACATATCAAATATTGGTCACAAATGATTGGTCACTTACTAAATAATAAAAGTATAGCGCACCTGCATCTACTAATAATTATGTATAAATAATTTTATGGATGCAAATATGTTCGTGATACAAATGCCAACTTGTATACCCGACGCGGATTTTTGAATCGATGCATCACATCGTTAACTTTTAGTACCCGGGTTGAGGCTGAAGCTGTTCTGCAGGTCCGTGCGTCGCATGCAGGTCACTGTGTCTGTGACGGCATGCATGTGAGAGAAGAGCTGCATGGCGCACAGTGGGTACTTAGGAGCACTTCCGTTCACACGCTTGTTGTGATCCTCATAACACTAGAGACAAAGAAGAAAACTGCAATAAAGATATGATTTTTTTGGCTGAATCCTCTGTCTCCAAGCCTTTCTTTCTTTTAAACATGTTTCTCTTTCTTTTTTTTCTTTATTTCTTTCTTTCTTTCTTACTTTCTTTCTCACAAACATCTGTCTTTCTTACAAACATCTCTTTCTTTCTTTCTTTCTTTCTTTCTTTCTTTCTTTCTTTCTTTCTTTCT
>JAAIIK010000040.1:1502532-1533309 GCA_014706435.1 Silurus glanis
GTGTGTGTGTGTGTGTGTGTGTGTGTGTGTGTGTGTGTGTGTGTGTGAGACACATGTTGGGCTTTGTCTTCCTGTATTTTCTATATAACCTGCCTGCAGTTCCTGGACATTTGGGTATTCCTCTTCCTAAGCATTTCCTCATATTTGTCTATATGTTGGAGCTTCAAACACATATCAAAATTCAGGGCCCAGAGAGATTTCCATTTGGAATGACCAATTTGGCCTAACGTAAAAAAATATGTCATATAAAAACACACACCTCTATCACTAGATGGAGACATTTTACTGCAGAGTTAAAAATTTGTTTGAAATATAAATACAGGTAGTCGTCGACTTACGACCTATGCAACTTACGACCATTCGACTTTACGTACGACAGTAAGAAACAAAATGGTGTAGAGATGATACAAATGGCATAAAATGAACAAAGAAAATGATGATATATACAGTGTAACAATAATGAAAGAAAATTATGATAAAATACTACTTAAAGATTTTTATAACATCATTTCACAGTACTGTACATACAGCCTACTCTACTTACGACCAAATCGTGTTACGACCGGTCTGTCGGAACCAATCGTGGTCATAAGTCGACGACTACCTGTAATACAAAATACATCATGCAGATGCACTGGGACACATCATCAGTGATGTATCCCGGGGTCATTCTGTGTTTTGTGTCTTTCAACATCAGACACCCTCGTCCAGGCGACCCCGGCCTGTGTCCCAGTAGCAATTGCCCACGGTTCTGCCCTCTTAATCCAAAGCCATATAGTGGCTTTCTCTGAGGCTTCAGCTGCCGTTCTAATCGCCTTTTTCTTTGCCTCCCCAGTGATGCCTAGTAGAGTAAGTACTTTGCAGAGTGAAGCCCTGCAAAACCTCTACAGCCCACCTCCAACGGCTCACAACGAGTTTTCCAGCCTTGCCTTATACACTCTTCAACTAACTCTTGGTACTTAGCCCGCTTCCTCTCATTGGCCTCTTCCATGCGCTCTTCCCAGGGCACAGTGAGCTCCAATAAAATCAATTGCTTGGTAGAATCTGAGACAATGATCACGTCTGGACGAAGTTGTGTAGATGTTATTCTGGTAGGGCTCTTCAGCCGTTTATCTAGATCCACCTGCAATTGCCACTCTGTAGCAGAAGTAAGAAGACCAGACTTTACTCTGGATTGTGGGTGGGCCTTCTCTCCAGCTCTTAAAAACCGGATGGTCTTTGGCTTGTAATGGCCTTTGTTGGCATTAATGGCTATGGCTAAGCTCTCAGCAACTGCCTTAAGCACTTGGTCGTGTTACCAACGATAGCGCTCGTCTTCAAGGGCTTTTGAGCAGCTGCTGAGGATATGTTCTAGCAATCCCCTTCCCGGACAAAGGGGACAGGAAGGGGTCTCACTTTTTACCCAGAGGTGGAGGTTTGCAGTACTTGGTAAGACATCATAGACGCTTTGGACTAAGAACCTGATACGATGGAAATCTACTTTCCAAATGTCAGCCCAGGTGATCTTACACTGCTGAACATTAACCCATCTAGTCCAAGCTCCTTGTTGTCCCAATCCCACCATCCAGCTAGCTCTTTCTTCCTCCACGCCTGCCCGCACTTCCTGCTGAACAAGATGTTGCCGTTCTTTATCTTAAGCATTGTCAGTTCTCACAACCGGGAAGTAGCCAAAGCCTGCTCGCCCTGTTTCTATTAGCCCCACCAGTGCCTTGTGCCTCAACCGTGATTTAGCCACTTCTAGGGATTTCTCTGTGCTCTATTTCCTACCTGTGCGCACCTGTATGACTCTCTGTACTGCCATGCTTCCCGTGTTCTTGATACCATGAACTCTTCAGTAAGACTACTCATCGGGAGGTGCAGAATTGTACTAAAATATTTATTCATCATTATAAATAACACTCCTAATATCCATTAGTTAAAAATGTGTCACCCTGAATTTTATAGCTTGTATTTTTCTTTTGGCTGTTTACTGTATTCAACTTTAACAGTGCAATTCTGATTTTAATAAATGTGACCCCTTTATTGTACGGTGTGTTTGAAACAGCTTCATGAATAAGAAAAGACATGGCACACGATTTCCCTCATAGATATAAGCCAAAATTCCACATTTGTATGTCTACAGAGATTTTGGCATTTCAGGAAGCTGTTGTATATTAGTCTTGTCACATGTGCAAACAAGTTATTCATGCATTTTTAGTGCAAAAATAATCCCAGGATAATAAACCACAGGTAAACTTGTAAACCAACAGCTTATAGTGTAGAACAAACATGCAATATTTATAGCGTTTAAACAAAAAAAAAGCATCTATTCAGTCATAAGTGGGTTTGAACATTAACAAGGAAATATATTTAAAGAAATGTATTTATAAATATGATCAAAAATAATACATATATATGTAATATGTAATAATATTGAGAATGTTTTGTGAAAATAAATAAATTTGCAAAGCATGTTAGAATTTAACCCTGGTATATTAAACATAAAATAGTTTATATGTAAGGACGAAGCAAAGCAGGAAGGAGTCTCCAGTGTCAGTGATTTTGCAACAATCTACAACCACCTTTTTAAACGGTTTTATCTACTGCTGATTCCACTAGAAAAAAATAAAAAAATCTGTGACATAAATCTTATTAGAAAGGTTTCCAACAATACTGTGCTTTGTTGTGTAGGAGCAAAATCAATGTGTTAGTGCTGAGATGGCTTTCAGGCCCATTAGCTGCCTCCTATGCAGAAAGGCTGGAAGCTGACCAAGACTGATATGATCAAAGCAGGGCTGCAATGTGTTCTTTGTGTCAAAGCCAAAAAAAAAGTGCCATCTGTCCACATCAAAACACCTTTTAAATTGACCTCTGGGACAGCTTGTCTTTTTGTCACATCAAAATCAGGATTGTAAAAATGACAAAGAGGCAGGCGGGCTTGACACTATTCAAATAATGAAAGTCAAAAGCATTCAAAAGCAAGACAAAAATGCTCCATAAATGATATATTCCTATAAAAACTTGTCATTTAAATTACCTGTAAAGAATACCATCCAAACCTCGACTCTTTATATTTGATTGAATACAGTAGATTTTTTATTTATTTCAATAGTTTCAACAATAACACTGCATTCAAAACCTCATAACGTACTGAAAGTCAAACTAATATTTAGCTGGCAAGATCAGAGTATGGGTTTGGATATTGCCTGTGTCATTTTAATTATTACCCGACAGTGGATTGGTCTTCCTGGAGCTCTATAAATAACTTTATTTAGAGAATAAAGAAGAAGTTCTATGACAAGGAACTAGCTGTGGCACTAAAATGGTGGCTTACTTTGCATTCCCACAGATAACAAAGTCCCCTATTGCCAAAAGGTTATGAAAAGTCAGAAACCCCTTTTAGTGTGTTTGATTTTCAGTAATAATAAATATTGTTATATATGATTTAGAGATATGTGTATTATGGTATTGACATACTTATCCAGAGCGACTTACAATTGAGCAGGTGAGGGTTAAGAGCTTTGCTCAAGGGCTGAGGAGTGGTAGGTTGGTGGTGCTGGGATTTGAACTCATGACCTCCCATTCCAAAGTCCAAAGCCTTAACCACTGATCTACCACCTCCCTACTGTTTCTTTAGTATATGTTTTTTGCTTAGACAAAATAAACCGAAATTGTGATGCAATGATGCTGCTAAATATGCATATAAATAATTCGAATCTAATTACTTTTTTTTTTTTATAAGAAATTTTTTTACAAGAATACTAAGAGTGTGCAAAGCAAAATAATAACACATTTTTAAACATATTCATTCTGGGTTTTTGTTTACTCCATCATTCCATATTTGATATATACACACACACACACACACACACTCTATATATATGAGAGAGAAGAAGCCTACTGGTCATGTGATATACACAATAAGGGAAATGACTATGTTGGATTAGATTTAAAACAGATAAAGGATCGATTGAGTTTGTACAATTACAGAGGCGGATAATTGACAGCTGTACGCATGTTGGTGATCTGCGTGCGCGCTCCCGCGTGTGCGTGTGTGCGCGCGCGCCAGTGGTGAGGGCTTTGGATTTCTTCGCGCTCCCGCTCGGCGGCTCTGTGGAAACGGCGATCCGGCGCTGCGAATCCCCTCCCCGGCATAAACATGTCCAAACTGGAGCAGATTCTCCTTCTCGATCCTCCGATTGATCTCAAATTCAAAGGTAAGACCTTTGCGCTTCTGACCCGCGACTGACATCTAATTTGGAGTAAGTATAGATATATTAAAGACGGGGGAAAAAAAGTAAGAGACGGATTTCACGCTCCCGCCGCCATGTTGGAGGCTGGAGAACTCTGGGCAACTGCGGAACCCCGGGCTCGAGTGACTTCGCCATGCGGCCTTACACTCACCATACCCCGGCTAGCTTCACCGGATACGCCCGGCTTACTCGTTACAGCGATACAGCAAAACCGCGAAGATTTTTTTTTTCCTTGACAGATTTTATCCTTTTTATACTTACACACGGGTCATTTTCAGTTTACTTTTTTTTTTGGCAGCGAATTGATGAACTAGCGTCTGACGCCAGCGTTAGCATGAGCTAGTCGGTGCGGATAGGGTTACAGGGGCGACGTGGATGGTGCTAGCGAACTAGCAGGTGCTGATGGAGGCTAATTCTTCTTCTTTTTAAAATCCACTGTCGTACACTACAAATATCATTTTATCACCGAATACGTTTTTTTTTTTAATTTTATTTAGTTTCCTCATTTTGGACTTGAAGGTTCTCACATAAATAAGGGAGGCTCGATAAATATTTGATGCTCTGTCACATAAGGTGCATTACAAGAAGACACTGATCAGGGCTCAACTATCCTTTTTTTTTGCAATCTAGCAAAACTTTGGCCATGACATTTTGCTGTTTATTTATTTTTATAAAATATATATTTTAATTGTTTAATAGAGCCACAGTCTTGAAACGAAGGCTCAGAAGAGGGCGGGGTTCAGCAGCCAAATAGGGCTTGATGGGTTTAGCGTGGATGGAAGCAGGGTGTGTGCGCGGATCAATTCTGCATCATCATCATCATCAGATAAACTGCACATTTCAGACTTCTCATTTATCCTACATTCAGCAGTTTGTAGAAATGGCTTTAAATTATGCAAGATCCGCAGTCTGCGGGGGAAACACGCGCACACGCGCGCGCGCGCGCTTATAAACCTGTGATTTAACATCTCCAAAAGTCTCGAGCATAAGTCATATGAATGATCATATATATTTCATTCTCCTAAATCTGGGAGATTATAGTATACTGTATAAGCCTGAATGTATGAATGACACGGAAAAGGGCGATGTAAACATTCGGCCAATGAAATCTCGTGATAATGTCACATGACCTCCTTTTGACCAGCGATATGGGTTGTCACGTGATTAGAGATAAGGAGTCATGAAAAACGAGCTTTAATAACTAAATTAATATTTTCCAGATATTCGTTTTTGACATGTTTTGTTCTAGAAAACAAATCATGTCTGATTTAAGCATGAATTTGAAGTCTGGTCTAATTGATTTCTCTTTGGGACTATCCGTCTGTCTGGATCGTTCAGACATTTGTGATGCGATTTCGAATCCAGTTAACCATGGCATATACCTTTTGTTGTTTGCAACAAATGTTTCAGAAGCCTACCTGGACTTTGCTGCTATGTAAAGCATAATTCAGGATGAGATTTCTATCCACATACTGTCCAAAAAAAAAAAGTCCAATTGTTACTGCTAGTGTGATCATCATTTGATTTTAGAGACGACCCAGAATTGTCTTGTTGTAAAATCAGAAGGATTAAAAAAACTAAATGAATGTAAGTAGTGCATGTTTGTGACCAGGTACTAGTCAAGTGATTAGACCAGAAATATAGGAGCTCAGTTGATCATGTCCCTTGTGATACCATTTCTTAAGGATTGTTTGTTGGGCATCCTTGGGGTTCTTTCTCACTCCTTTACTCTGTTATAGTAGAAACCAGCATCATGTGGTGATTAGGGCATTAATGATGCTCAACACCTCAGCTACCTTGCATGCTTTTATAGCCTAATCGTAGTCTGTACAGAGCTGTGTTTCCTCTGAATTAGGTTAGGATGCTGTGATATTTATCTGTAGTCTACAGTGCAGATTGTAGATACTTCCAAAAAATTGGGATCATCACTAATCTCTGGTCCGATTTTTCAGCCGGAAGATACGAATGGGAATCACCGGAACAGCACCCTCCACTCCTAAAACTGCGACACGCCATTTATAAAATACCCCTTTAAACATTTCACACCTCTGGTCATACATTAACTAACCCCACCTGTCCTGACCTGCACTGGTTTTTTCCCAGCATTAGTCACATGATCTGGCAGTAAACCATGCCTGCAGGTGCAGGCTGAGTCGAGTGTCCCTGTATCACCGGGGCACAGAGATCTCCCGTAGTTCATCGGTCCAGGAGGGAGCGTCTCGGGTTAGCTTCTGTTTACACGATTCTTTCAGCACCGAACTGCTGCTCGAGCTTCGGAAAGGCCCGAACGATTGTGTCCGCTGAGCTATAAACAGCAGCACAGCAGCAGGACTGCTCTATATAAGTGTACTATCACCATCGTTCACTCTCTCTGTCTGCTATCTCTGGCTTTTTTTCTGCTCTCATTGCTTGTCATCCTCCTTTTTTTGCTCACCTATCAATTATTGATGAGTAAAGTGTGAGTGTGGAAGACATGGTAAAGCCACTTAAGTGAAAGAGAACACAGGGTTTCTAGAACAGAGTAGTTTTGCTACATTGTCCTTCTGCGAGGCCGAAAATCCAGTTACAGCAATTAGTGCTGTAAAAATTATATGTAATATCATTGCTCTATTCATAGTTTTTCCCTATTCAAATGAAAGTGTAAATGCTCCCAAGTATGCAAACATAATCATAAGTTTTTTTTTTTTTGAAAGTATGTTTGCGTAAACTCTTCAGGCATGAAATGTTCGGATGGCAAATCGTATTGCCTCATGACCGGTGCAACACGAGTAACTGGTGCATATCTTGGCGGACTCGGTCACTGAGGGGCGCGGCGTGGATGTTTCTCTCGAATTAAATTTACAAATGGAAGCTGAATTCAATCACAAATCCATTTAGCAAACAGGACAGGTTTCAAAAGCCTGTTTTGCTTTCCGCACCCGATTCGACATTGGAATCGACCTCGTCTAGTGACAGTGGTTTAGCAGGCCAGAATGACGAGACCTTGGCTCTCATGAAGAAAAAAAAAATCAACTAGTCATTATCACTAGGTATTATACAGTCACAGTTACTTTCGTGAAAATGTATAGGTGATGAGGTAAAAGCAGAAGGTAAAAAAAAAAATATTTTGCTTATAGACAGATTTTGGAGCTGATGTTGTGTTGAGACGTTAATATTTCAAGTAGTTTATTCTAGATAACTTTTTATCAAGGTTAGCTAGTCTATCAACTAGAGGTTGACCGATATATCAGCATTGATAGATGATTGCTCAAACTATTTTTTGGCAAAAATGCATACCGATATAGTTTTTCCGGGTTGTGTTATACAGTACGAGAGCGGCCGCTAGAGGCGAATCACGGATGCCACATGCTGTTTTTTTATTTTATTTTTTATTGATTTTTGGATGTAACCGTTTTTATTTATTCAGTTTTACTTTTGCTTTTGTTTGAATGCATGTCTTTTTATTTTTCTCAAAATTCATTAATATAATTAATAGATTCATATTTATTCATTTAGTTAATTTTCATGATTCAGTACTGTTTTTATATATTTGTAATAAAGGTCAGTACTATTTTACATGGAATGTTTTTTGTTTTGTTTGTTTTTTTTAAATCCAGTATCTATTGTGATTTATCCAAATCGGTTGATTAATAGGTTCTCGGCAAGTACGACCCAAGCTAGCTATCCCTAATGGTCAAATCCACTATGGGTCTACCTCTATTATCCACAGCACATAATCTTGTGTGGTCTATATGTACAGGTCTTGTTTATCTTTACCTGGAGATTTAAGCGCTTTAAAGATGAATAATATGGGACTTGCTGGACGCCATTTTGCACAGAAAGCGACTCTGAACTGTAAAATAATTTATTAAAGAATGAATTCTACACTAATGGATGATGGACCAATGCCAAATCTGTCCAAGATCAGTAGTTCATCCTTAAGTACTACAGCACTTTGCTGAATCATCTTTATCTATAAATGTGCATCATAATATCTGTTACAATTCTGGCCTTTAGAAAAGCATTGCGACAGTGTAGGCGATAGTTTGAGTCATGGTGTTGGCATCTTCGCTGTTTCTGATCCGAATACGTAAAACATGCATCCTTTTTTTTTTTTTTTTTTTTTAAGAATGTGGAACGGTAAGAAGTCTTTTAATGACGGAAATAACTCGGCGCATTGTGCAACACTGAGTCATAGGGTTTTTAATCCTTCACAAAAATGACGTTAGGAGATCCCTTTACAGGATTCTAGATTATGGTGTAGTATTTCATATAGGACAACGTTGTACGTGAATACAGCCCAGCCTTTGCACAAGGGATTCATTAAATGAAGTACTTAGTTGTATTTTTAAAGTAATTGCACATTTAAGCCTTCTTAAAATGAAGTATTCATTGTTGTAGCTCAACAAGGGGAAAAAAAAAAGCCTGAATTCAGCAATTCTTTGGCTGAATATAAAGAAAGGATGATTACAGAAGTGACAGAAAGGTGGATTCATGGTAGTTACCAAAGTGTGTGTCTAGAGTTGTCTGGTTGTACATAGTTTAATATTTATAGCTGTACATGATATTTTCCTTAAAAGGAAAAGGAGTGCTGCAAGCCAAAAAACGTTGCATTCCACTAATTATATTATGTACTAAAAAGAAGTCCTCTTTTTTTTTTATTTATACAAAAAGAGTACATTCCTATAAGCGTGTAGCAAAAGATGAGCGCATTGCTACCGGGTAACACTGTCAACGCAGACAAATGTCGTATTTTACATTTGCGTCATTCATAATTTCTTATATACAGACGCTCCCCACTTTACGAACATTTACTTTACGAATTTTCATAGTGAAAGTGATATTTGTTTGGAGTCGAAAAAATTCAAAACGGAGGAGAGCCGCCGCTATTGTACTTGATTACATAGGACAATGAAAGCAAACCTTTAAATTTCAACATAGGCACCAGTGTTGTCAACCACTTTCCCCAAACAGCCGGGAATGGAATGTACAGTCAGTCTTCTAAAGGAAGTTATTCGGGATATTGCTGAGAACCTCTTGAATCCGTGCCTACAAGTCCCCCAGTTTGAGAGGCTTTGTCCTGTACACGTCCTCCTTCGCGTAGCCCCACAGGAAAACATCACATGGAGTGAGATCTGGACTTCTTGGAGGCCATTCATGAGGTCCACATCGTCCCAGCCAACAAAATGCTGGTCTATCCACGCACGCATAGTAAAAGCTAAATGGATGGTGCACCATCCTGCATGAAAGTAAGGTCACCAAGTTCTATAGCCATTAAATATTGCCTAGTTAATTTTCATCCTCCCTGGAGGCCCGTCTTATTTTCTCTCGTTTATTTAGTATTGCACTTAAAGAAAAAGTACTTCTTATCCGATTACTCGATTGATCGATGGAATAATCAGTAGAATACTCGATTACTAAACTAATCGATAGCTGCAGCTCTGCTCTGAACTCAACTCTAGTGATTTAGTTTTGGGATGAAATGGAACATAGTGTGTGTGCGTATAAAAACATACACGCTACAGTTCCTACTCTAGAAAAGTGATTTGTGAAAGGACTGTGAAATGTCTCTATATTATCATGTTACTACATTTTGGACCCATTTCTTTTTAGAAATATCCTGGTTAATGGATCCTGGAACATGTTAGGGATGAGGAATAAGTGTATAATATAATGACTCTATTATACATGATATAAATCACAATATATACATTTGCTTACGATCTGGCAACAGAATAATACCGATTATGCACAGAAAATAAATATAGACTGTTCAGCTTATTAACAAATGGACGTTTTAAAGGAGACAGATAATTATTATAATAATAATAATAATAATAATAATAATAATTTTTTTTTTTTTTACAGTCAGTTTGTAAATATAAAAAAAAATGAAACAGTATCACTTCCACAAAATCTCAGAAATTGTGACACAATTCAGTAACAATATTGTATCGTCAAGCCCTAGTACATATTAACATTATTATCTCGGAAGCACACGCTCATTATCAGAATCTGTCAAATGCTGTTGGATTGGCTCTAAAGTATTGACACCCCCGTTTCTTGCTTGTTATAGCGATACAACAAACCGGATCAATCCTGTGAGTGAGAAATTGTATCCTAACAGCTAGTTTTATATAATGTATTTTTATTATTATTATTATTATTGGTTTACGAGGACCGTTTTACTACTCCTCCTTATAAAGTAGAACTTTCACAGGTAGCGTTACGCAATGGGGGGAAAAAAGGACACGCACTCAGTCACTCAACAACGACATGTTTGGTTCAGATTTATTTCCAAGCTGTGGTTTGGCATCCAGTGGAAATGTGCTACAAATCATTATCCCCCCAAGCATTGAAGCTGAAGCATAAATAGACTCAAAGGGGGAAAAGAGCCCATATACAAATCATCTTCGACCCAGATTTATGAAAAATGATGTCTAATCGTCTTCTGCAGCGTCCTCCTGAAGCAAAACACATGATGTCGATGGTAACTCTCGCACAAATACAGCAATGTAACAAGTCCAGTTAAACTTAACAAACCCGTTGCTTGTTTTATGCTTTAAAAAAAAAAAAAAAGGTCTTTATTGTCTACTTGTTGCTTCTTGGTGTAGTGTAGGAGGAGATCTTTCATCCGGCGCCTCCTCGGTTGGAATGCTTTTAATCACAGTGCTGTGACCTGAGAGGGAGTCCGAGCTGGTCTGAGCCGTACGCGATTTGAAGAATTTTTCTCTAATGATGCTTGCTGTTTACTTCTTTTTGTTTACCGGTTTGATGTGCTCATTTATGTATGGGTTGTGCAGCATGGCTTCGGGGGCGATTTTTAAAAAATTATTTTCTGTTCTTCATTTTTAGTAAGCAAATTGGCCTGACAATCGTGCTCTCCCAGGGGGATTAGGCTTGTGTTGAGAATGTGGGTTTATTGTTATTTTTTAATGCGTAGCCACAGATCAGGTTTACCATCAGCCTTTCAGCCGTTACCGATGTTTAGCGGTGAACGATGAGTCCGTAACGGGTGAGCCTGCGGTTACTCGCTAGTTGATCTCGGCAGACCCGGCCCTAATATACCGCCATTTTCAGTGTTTAGACCTTTTGAATCATTTGCTCAGCGCGATTTTCTTGGGCAGGTGAGAACGCAACATTCACACTCGGGTGTGAACCCAAACAGCTAGAGCAGGAGGTTGTCTCGTTCCAAGTAAACTCTAGCTCGGTTTAATTGCAGCGAGAAAGCGAGTCGAGCCCTGAATCAAGCCCAAGTGCACCAAGTATTCAGCTTGATTTGAACTCTTAGGCTTTTTGCTATTCTTTTTCTTTTTTTTTTTTCTTCTAAGAGAGAAGGAACTCATTATGTAATAGCATTACGCTGTTTTTTTTTTTTTTTTTATTCGTTTAGCATATTTTGTTTTGTGCTTGTGCAACACACAAGCCGTCTTGTTCTCGTAAGTCGAGCTTCAAACGCTCAGCTTTCAAAACAAGTCTAACTTCATCTGATTGTTTTTTTTGGAGCGCACCTGATGCCGGCTGATATATTAATACGAGTCATGCTCGGTCATAAGATTTACAGAACTTGGAATTAATTGATGTGCCTCGTATTGGCCTGAAAGCAAAGCCGTGGAGCTCAGCGGTGTGTAGTTATTTAGAAGCAAAACATATTGATAGTAGAACTTTATATGCAATCAGTATAGTAATTTATAGCAATTTCTATAATTTCTAGTAATTTATTTATTTAAAGAACACGTCATGCATTCAAATCCATTTACAGTTACATCTTGTAAAATGTCTAGAAGACTAGTTACTTTCCTGTCAGTAGATAAAATCTACAGATTGATTAATTGGCACTGATGGTTAATTGCTGGAACCATCAGCTATAGGCAAAAATCAATACCGATCAGTTTTTCCGGCTTACGGTCCGCTGTCATTACGAGAGCGGCCTCTAGAGGCGCATCACTGACGCCACTTGCTGTTAGTTTTTTCACACGAGATTGCTTGCTGCACGGAGAGCGCAATACTATATTTATTAATCACTTATTAATTATATTATATTTATCAGTTAATATATTCATATCGAATTCTTTATGTATATTAAGAGAGATCTGGTTGCCCATAGTTTATTAGTAGGAACACAGAAGTTGTCTTGCAGGTCAAAACATTCTCCTTGAAGCACGCAACTTGGCATGTGCCTGTATTCATTAGAGAAAGTCTGTCGATGTATTGTATTGCTGTCGCTTTCGGTTGTATAATGCGCTATGCTTTGATGACGGGTGCCTTCTAGAGCAAAACCGAAGCATGTTGTCAAGTCTCTCACATTGCACAGAGCGACAGTGTTGGAATGTCACCAGCGTAACACCCGCGCCTTCACCACGCCCAACTGTAAAGCAAACAATCGCTGGGAAACAATGGAGCTGGTTCAGTAACTAAAAGGCAGATAAGCAACAGTACGGTCCAGAAGTCTGAGTATCATTAACTATTTTTTTATCAGTTGCTATGCAGGCAGGTGACAAATGAAACAAAAATGCACTGGCTCTGTTCTGCTGCATTTTAATTTTTTTGGCTTAGGTGTAGGTTGCCTTGCAAATCTTTCGACGACTCGCCCGTTCTCTATGATGCAACGTTTCGATCCTGGTGGGCATGGTCTTTTCTAGAAGGAGCCAGGGAATAAGGGCTTAATAAACGCTTATCAGGAAGATGACAACGGTGCAATTCATACGCCGTGAACTTCAGTCAATCCGTTTGAGCAATGTGAGCGCATTCTCCAGAACAACCATCACACGACATGGCCAAAGGTTTGTGTAGTCATGAACATCAGACCCCCGTTGTGGGTCTTCCTCCTAATCCAACATCTATGGAGACCTAGTTTGCCAAATTTGGGGGGGGGGGGAAGAATTAGAACCCTTACCCCAGTCCGTGGTTTCGTAATGAAACGGCAAATCCTAACAGCAGCACTCCAGAATTGAATGTAAAGCCTTCCAAGAAGAATGGAGATTATTATAACAGCAAAGGAGAACTAAATCTGGAACAGTTTGTTCAAACATCACATATGAGTGTACTGCTATGATTGTAGTGTGTATTATGCGACAAGATGCGTAAATTGCTTCAGGTTGTAATCTATTACCACACGGATTTGTCTTCAAATGAGCAGCGTTAATGAATAACACGTAATGACTTACAATCACTTACTACAATCCATTAGGTGTTGTCATATCTTCAATTCTGCTTCTTATCTAGCCTTTCAGACTTGAGATTTTGTAGCGAACACAAGTTAACGAGGAAACAAAACCAGGTCGACGTTTGACTTTCCTAGGGTTAGCGATTGGCCAAGCCCAGTTTGCCGTCCTGTCCCCTGGCTACTGAAGGATCCTTGGGATTTAAACGTGCAATTTTCCTATAATAAGGTCAACAATTTTCTGTGATATAAAGTCATATGTTTTATGTGATGATGCTAGTACATCACCGAAATGTTGCCTAGCTGATGTTTGGTTGAAGCAGACACAATGGCGTTAGAAACTCCGAACAGGATAAAAGTTTTTTTTTCTTTAGTCTCTATGAGCATATTTAATGACCAGTCTTAACATAAATTATTCTACTGCTTTAGCTGACAAGTTTTACATTAGTCAGTTACACCAGATTGCGCAAGCATGCTGGAAAGCCCCCTTTACCCATTGGGCTCGCCAATAAATCGACGATTTCCTCCACCCTTGCTTATCTTTATCTTATCCTTATAACCACATTCTTACACTTTTTATTGATCTGTAATTCATTGTTGCCTCATTTTACTGTCCCTTTGTTGCTTAAGGTATTATGTAACATGTGCTTTTATTGAAGAATTTCACTTTCTCAGAGAAATCTCAACCTTCTAGTCAACAACACAGAATTCTTTACCAATGAACAACTACCATTCCATTGCAACTGGCTCTAAAATTGACTTTTTGACCAATCAGGCATAATATTATAACATTATAACTTTATGACCACTTATGATTTATCTCTTCATCCTGGTATCTGTTAGTGGGTGGGAGATATTAGGCAGCAAGTGAATTTTATTTTAAATATTATTATAGTTTTAAATTTTCTAGAACTACAATCCTTTAAGAACTATTGCTATGTTATTGACAAAATCGATAAATGTGTTGAAATAGAGACACTACTGTAGATGACTAGTAGGTACACTGGTGAAGTGAATAACACTATCATCATATCATTATCATAAGATTGCCATTTGTTCTCAATGTTGATGTGTCAGAAGCAGGAAAAATGAGCAAGCATAAGGATTTGAGCGAAATTGTGAAGCTAGAAGACTTGGTCAGAGGCACATGTCCGAGCTCTGTAAACGTTATTTAGAGAGCAAACTTTCAGCTGGCCTGCCCAGTCACCAGACCTAAATCCTGTTGAACAGCTTTGGGAAGGTCACAAGTTCAGAAAGAAATATTCAACAAGTTTTACAAGAGGTCTGGCAAAGTATTTCAGCTGAAATGTTTGGAGAAACGAACTGTCCAGATTCCAAGAGCGTGTAAAGCTGTTATTCATGCTAAGGAAGGATTTTTTTTTTTCCAGTAGAAAATAACGTTTAACATGAACGTTTTTTTTTTTTTCTTTCCCTGCCAAGTAAATCTTCATGCGGTTAAATGATAGTTCGTTGCATATAAACAAAAGGAACATGCTTGTGTCTCTCAAAAATGAAAGTACTATGTGGTTTTCCAAACGTTTGACTGTATATCTGCTACAGTGACAACCCATAATTTTATATAGTTAGTGGGGTTTCTCTTTTCACTGCTCTGGCTTTGCATGTATTAAGAAAATGCCTCATTGGGAACTTCTGGGAATCTCCACCACAGTAGAACAGCACTCATTTTAAGTGGATCGCCAGTGAAACCACCCGAAAGCCCTCCTCAAAAGACACGTCGTCATATTGCCATTGCGTTGCTGCTGTGAGAGCTAAGCAGCCACTTTTCAACTGAGTGGTTAATCTATTTTCCATCTTCCGGATTATGTTCAATTCACACCGAGCCCTAAATATACCTCTGGAAAAAAAACGGAAATAGTGCCATAGCCCCCAAATAGGCTAACAATGTTTAATGAAGTGTAGACGTGTTCAATCTAAACGCTTCTTCTTGGAGATTTTTCTCCCTACTGGGGTCCTTCAAATTGAGTAGCAGCCGAAAACTGTCCAGATGCCACCATTACACCTCTTGTAGCCTTCTCAAAACGTCGCCACCGATCCGAATAGGCGTGAAATGTAGATTTCAGAGTTGTGAAGTAATTACTGCGAGTAACACCCAATTGCAAGCTGTCGAAGCACAAGGGACTTTAATATTCAAGCTGAAAAAGCTGCTTCTCAACCATGTTTAGATGATGGTCCTGAATAAAATAAAGCCTTCTAGGCTCAGGAATTTGCAAACTGTGCATCATTCTTAACACTTATTTGACTGTTGTTTTGTTTTTGTCTAGTCTGGTTACGGGATATGTAATTGTCTTTACTCACAAACGTTTAGCCTGTATGATTGCTGTTAGGAAGCTGTTTACTGCTGTGGTGCAAGAAGGTTTGTGAGGTAGCTAGCTACTAGGAAAAAGAACCAGGTATATAAGACTGAACCCTGCTGTCCTGATTTGGACCCAGCAAAGTATTTTAGGCAGCACTGAAGGAAATACAATATATGGAACAAACATTTCGATGCCTGACCATAAGACTTGTATATGGTCTGATTAGTGAAATAAACGCTTGGTATTACTTTATATCGAATAATTACTTTGTTCTCAGTACAAACAAACGTTTATCTCATAAATCATTGTGCCTGCCTTTACAAAACGTTTCAATTCAGCCAGTGTCTCGTTAATAGCTGTAAATTAATCACTAGTGGTTACACATTAAAAGGTAACTGACAAGACTGAAGCGTGACACCTTTTTTTTTTTCTTCTTTTTTTTTTTTTAAATAGCCTTTTTTTTTTTTTTTTTTTTTTTTTTTGTAAATAGCCTTTTTTTTTTTTTTTTAATCTGTAATTTATGCCGCTGACTCCTAAACGCTTGTCCTGTCTCCTCAGGTCCGTTCACAGATGTCGTCACGGCTAACCTGAAGCTGACGAACCCGTCAGACAAGAGAGTATGTTTCAAAGTGAAGACCACAGCGCCACGCCGGTACTGCGTACGACCCAACAGCGGCGCAATCGACCCCGGCGCTTCAATCACCATCTCAGGTCAGATTCATGTATAACAATTTAAATCAGGGTTTACCGTCAATCACCACGCAATCTTCTTATTCAACAGTTACATAAAGAGTTGAGGGGAAAAACAAGTGTTTCCATATACATCCGAGTGCCACAAGACTTTACAAAAAAGGAAATGTGTATGTTTAATATTTCAGCTGCTGTTGTGTAAATCACATATTCTACAAGTGGCTTGGATTTCCTGGTCTAAATTCCTTCTCAGTCTGAAATTGTAATTGCAATTTATGCACTGCCGGGCTAAAAAAAAAAAAAAAGGTCACACGCTCCAATATCTCTTTGGATTTTTATTTTTTTATTTTATTTATTTTTTTACAGCACACATTTGCCATGGCACCATTTCCATAAGCTTACGCAATTTCACATCTCTTTCCTCCCAAAGTTGCATTAATATTTTTGCTAAGATCTTGAATTGATGATTGGAGAGTCGGATCGCTGCGTAAAGTCTTCTTCAGCACATCCCAAAGAATCCCACTGGGGTTAAGGTCTGGTCTGTGGTGGCCAAGCCAAGTGTGGAAATGATGTAATAACACTGCTGAACCTGGATATGAGCAACTGTAGCATCCCCATATCATAATACTGCCCCCACAAACTGGTGCAGAAGCCATTGTTCATGCACCGATTTCTTTGCTTCATGCAGGCCAATAATTGAACCGTTCTGAAACAGAATAACTATTTTTTTTTTTCTTCGACATGATAAACGAGAAGGTACTTACTGCATCAGTTAGGTTTTTTTATTATTATTATTATTTCGGGGAAACCATACCAGCGATTTTCAGTTGCCATGTTGTTTGTATTACTGTAGATAGTTTTCTGTAGGGTTGTGGATAACCGAGTCTGGTCTAGTATTACACAGATGGTGATTTATATTGAGCATTTAGGCGTTTAGGGAAGTAATAGGGAAGCAGGTGATCCATGTAGACAATGAGCGGTCTGACATCAGT
The DNA here is from genome assembly GCA_014706435.1 of Silurus glanis. Lineage (NCBI taxonomy): Eukaryota > Metazoa > Chordata > Actinopteri > Siluriformes > Siluridae > Silurus > Silurus glanis. The sequence continues at coordinate 1,519,904 of JAAIIK010000040.1, forward strand.
GCCTAGACACTGAGGTTAATATTTGCTTGGTCAGGTAAAGGTGTGTTTCTTGAATAAAGCATTCTCTTTTTCAATTCTGTTTAGCTCAGAAATGTTGTCATTTACTTTTTTGTCTTTCTTTTTTTTTTTTTTTTTTGCAGTTATGCTACAGCCGTTTGACTACGACCCCAATGAAAAAAGTAAACACAAATTTATGGTGCAGACCATCTTTGCACCAGCGTCTGTCACAGACACAGAGACCATGGTAAGTATGAGGCAAAGGTATGCATTGTAGTCCTCTTTTTGAGTCAGTAGAGGGCAGCAGGGGCTTTTCCCTGTAGCCGTCTACAATAATATGCCAGAGTGCAGGATGTGAGTTCTTGTGAAGGATGTGTACTGTATGGCACATATGGTATGTGTACATTCCAAAGTGATTACTTTTTGTACTTTTACATGTTGAAATGTACACTTCGTGAGCAGAAGTACTGGGACACCTGACTTTTTAAGCCATATATGGCTCTTCAGTAAATTGATAGCACCAAGCTGGAGGCACACAATTGTATAGGATGCCTTTAGACGGTGTAGCATCCACTTTTCCCTTTTGTTTGAATTAGAAGACGCAAACTCGTTCCCCTGTGCTCAAAGCCAGCTCCATGAAGTTATAGTTTTTATAGGATGGATCGGAAGATTTCCAGTGGCCTGCTATAAAGGTCTGATCCCAACCCTGCTGAGCTTCTTTGGGAATTCGAACCTTGACTGCCTGACTTTACTAATACCAATACGAATGACCAAAAGTACATTTTATCTTCAGTAGAAATGACTTCAGTGGAGATCATAAACCTCTAAAGGATCTGAGGTGCCCATACCGCAAAGCTTACATGGTCATTAAAGATTGAGTGTTATCAGCTATATGAAATATACCTCCGCATTTTGCACTTTGACGCCGATTACTAACAAACCCACAAATCCCAGACAACGATGCGCCTTTGTTCGTTAGTCAGACCTCGCATCTTGTTGCACGCAAAGCATTCATATTTCCGTTTACCCCAAAAGTACTCTCACGGAACATGAAAGAATTCCTCGGCTGCGAGTTAACATCTGTGCTCTCAGATCACTCGATATGATTTAGCGCCTTCGCAATCAAAGACGATCGACCAAGCAAGTTGTGGCAGTGCCAGACGTTACGGAATGCACCGCACGTTTGAGGGTCAGTGTCGCAATGTACGGCTATCGCAACAGGATCTGAGCCGTGCGATCTGATGTGCGGCTGATCACAGACTGCAGAATTTCCATCCTTGACTTTATTGCCATTTTGTCCTTTAGTGTGGCATGAAAGAAACACAGTTGTGCTACTATTACAGTGTAAAGCAGCCACGTGAAACACGTAGGGGTGTAATCACATGCGTTATTGTTCCATACAAGGTTTAGGATTTGATATGTCTGCGTATTAAACAATAGATTTGGAAGGCTGCTATAATAAAGTAGGCTGCTTGTCAGAATACGAGGCTTATATCCAATGAGAAAAGAGCCCTTACTCTTAGTATTGTAGAGAAAGACAAAGTATAGACAAGTGCGCTATACCAAGACACTACTGTAATCAACAACAATGGAACTATAATGAACGGACATTTGGAGTCACCCTGATGAAGACGAGTTTCCTTTTTGAGTCTGGTTCTTGTCAAGTTTTCTTCCTCTTAACATCTCGGGGAGTTTTTCCTCGGCCATGATCCTCACTGGCTCGATTATAAAGGGATCAATTTTTAGGTAATTTATGATTGTCTTTTATATTTGCAATGTAGTCAATTCTGTAAAGCTGCTTGGAGACAATTGTTGAAAGTATTACACAACATTGAGCTGAATCAAGCAGCTTTATTTTTTTTGTGGTTTATCAAAAATAAAAAACATCAATAACAGGTTTATGTGCAGTTCTGTTTAAAGTGTGGGACAGGAGGTCTCCTCGATCACCGGCAATGGGAAAAATACGGAGTTTTAATACCTCAGTATCTGTTATAGGAAACTTACTGAAAGGTAAATTGTCAACATTTTACATCGAGCCAAAGTTCCACTCCGGGGTTATGCAGCAAACCCAAGCATCAAGACCACAGCACAGTGGTTGAGCTGATTTAATAGAATTTGCGGGTTCTGGGTCTTATTCAGCCATTCACTGCACCTGCACTACAGTAACGCCTCAGACATTTTCCTGGCTACAGTTTAACCTCCGACTCGGACCGAGGAACACGTAGTCGTGGTATTTTTTAAATTTTTTTTCTTGTTAGTCTGAGGGGGCACGGTTTGAACTCGGTGTGCTGGCATACGCGCTCGTGCACAAGCCTGTGTGTAAACATGTGGTGCGTCTGATGTGTTACTGTTCCACTGTGACTGCTTGTATACCGTGTGTATGTGTGTGGGATGAGATTCCAGCTGCTCGCTTGTCGAGGCTGATGAATTGCATGTCTGTGTTTCGACCCTGCAGTGGAAAGACGCGAAACCCGATGAGCTCATGGATTCCAAGCTGAGATGTGTGTTCGAGCTGCCTTCTGAAAACGATAAATTGGTGAGTATATGAGGAATGGAGAGATGGGTACAGGGATGAAATGAGAGGAATGTAGGAGAAAAGGATGAAATCGCAAGTGGAAGGAAGGATAAAAAGGAATGAATCAGAAAGGGAAGTAAATAAAGGGAGGACGGAACGGAACGAGGTTGCAAGGAGAAACAAAACAAAGGTAAATGGATGAGGGGAAAAGTAGGACGGATGGAAACAAATCCCAACAAAAAGAAGGAAGAGACGGAAGGAATTCAAAAAGAATAGAAAGAACAAAAGAATGCAAATGGGAAGAGTTGGGGAAAATTGGAGGGAATGGGGGAAAAGGAAAACAGGAAAGAATAATAATAAAAAAAAAGATTTGAAATGACAGAAACAAAGGAAAAGTCTGAAATATAGACAGGAAGGGATGAACAGGAAAAAAAAGAGAAAATGAAGGATGGAAACAAAAGCAGGAAACATGAAATGAAAGAGTGAGAGGAAGCTAGAATGAGGAATTGGTGGAGGCAGAATTAAACAGGAAAAGCAAAAAAAAAAAAAAAAAAAAAAAAAGGAACGGTCCACGTCAAGCCGCAAACTAGGACTGTCGTGGAGTGGACGACTGATTTCCTTCCCTGCCGCTGTGATGTGGTGACTCTAGATGAGGTGGTGTCTTGGCTCTGCGAATGTTCTGAATATTATTTAAGCAGATTGTTCGCACATTGCTGAGTTTAATGACAGTTTTTAATCAGGCCAATCTGAGTGCCGTACAAGTCCAGTCACTTTGACTCCCTTCCACTATACGAGTCTTAACGCCGCGCTTTTAACACACAATCGCAGAACGACGTGGATGCCGTGAGCAAGGCAGCCCCCGTGCTGGCCTCCTCCAAGGCGGAAGGACCGGCTGCGCCCAAACCCGCGAGCATTGCGCTGGACGACACCGAGATGAAGAAGGTTCTGGAAGAGTGCAAGCGACTGCAGACGGAAATGAGCAAGCTGCAGGAGGAGAACCGGCAGCTTAAGGTAAGAGGGGGATGAACAAAACTTGGCCCAAGTAATAAACCAATGTAACTTAGCCTAGGAGTTCCTTTTTCTAACCACTGAAATCCGAGAGGTTTATGGGCTCACATCAATTTCGATATTTCAAAAAGATTTGCCCGATGTCTGCTTGAATTTGTGCTGTGTGACTAACAGCGTAGCAGTTGACCAATCAGAAAGTGGCTTTGCGTTTCTACTTTTGCAAGTACGGCTGCTTTTTTTGGTTAAGCAATGAGACAAGTAGAAAAAAGATTAGTTCTGTGATGATCTACTTTAAAGCTGTTATGACTACTGAGGAGTATTGTACATAATTATACACTGATCAGGCATAACACTGACATTATAACATTATGGTGAAGTGAATAACACTGATTTATCTCTTCATCATGGCACCTGTTAGTAGGTGGGATATATTAGGCAGCATTTTTCTTCAAAATTGACATGTTAGAAGCAGTAAAAATGGGCAAGCTTAAGGATTTCAGTGCGTTTAATAAGGGTTAATTTGTGAAGGCTAAACGATTCCAAAAGTGATCACGTCAAAAGTGCTCCAAGGAAGGAACAGTGGTGAACCGGTGACAGGGTCACGGGCGGCCGAGGCTCATTGATGCTCGTGGGGTGCGAAGGCTGGACCGTGTGGTCCGATCCAACAGACAAGCTCCTGTAGCTCAAATTGCTGAAGTAGTTTAAGCTGTTAATGCTCGATGAGTCAGGAGTGTTTTAGCATGCTAAATCTCATGAAAAACCATCACTACTGGTGCTCTCGTGCATGCAAATCACATCTTGCATTTTCCCCTCCTTCTTCAGGACGATGGATTGAGACTGAGGAAAGTCCAACGGCCCGAGCACACAGCCTCCAATTCCAGCTCTTTGATTGGCCGAGAAGTGGCCACTAGCTCCCTCCCATCACTCCTGGTAGTCATAGCAGCCATCTTCATCGGATTCTTCCTCGGCAAGTTCATCCTGTAGATGGACAAGTGGAGGGGAGTCTGACTTGTCTGCCTGCCTATCAACCGGTTTCAGAGAGAGAGAGAGAGGGGGAAAAGAGAGGGAGAGCTCATATGGCCCGGTTGAAAGGAGAATGTCTTTCTGTTGACATTGCCATATCATTGGTAGCTGGGCCAGCGGCAGAAACACATCTGTGCGGCATCATAATGTCCTCAGCCTCACACACGGTTAGTCCAACACTCGAGAGAGAGAGAGAGAGAGAGAGAGAGAGAGAGAGAGAGAGAATAAAAAGCAGGAACAGAAGTAAGGCTCTTTCTTCTCTCTGTCTCTTTTTTTTATTTTTTATTCCCACACCGTTCTTTGCTTTGGGCAATGGACAGAAATTAATTCAGGAAACAGGGTTAAAACACAGCAGTGGTGTTTTAAAAAGGAAAAATAAAGACAGGACAAATCTCAGAGACCCAATTTATAAAGGTGTTGATATAAATATTTTTGTCCCGCACATCACCATCATCACCATCACCACCATCACCACACTCCTCGCTCTCTCTTTCTCGTTTTATTAAACAGTTCAATGGAATGTTAGGTGTCTTGTAAATGTAATTTTAATCCTTTTTAAAAAAAAAAATAAAAAAAGGAAAAGCAACATCAATCAAAAAAAAAAAAAAAAACGACCGTGTGACCCTTTTCACCCTCCGGCTGCCTCAGAAAGACGGCAGACGTTTCTACCCCTTCTCTGCCTCTCCATTTCTACGGGAACGTCAACAGTTGGGCTGGGAACAAAGATGCCTCCTTTTTGTACATTTCCGTGGTTTTTTTTTGTTTTGTTTTTTCTGTTCCTATCGATACCAATGCAGACTTTTATTACTGTTCTATCATATTATTAATATTATTAATGTTCTCTTCACTTTCCCTCAATACATTTATCCCTACTTGAGGCAAATGTTGACTGAAGTTCGAGTCTACACCTCTCCTGTCCTGTCCAATGCTATTCAACATTAAAGAAATAAATAAAGTGGGAAAAAAAAAAAAATCTCCGTTTGTACAGCTGTGGGTTTTTTCCCCCCTTTACTTGTTCTGTCTGATCTATTCGCGTCTGCCTCGTCAACGCAAACACACGCGTGCATGCGCACGTCCAACCATCGTGTTTAAGTTTTCCAGAAGAATTTCAGATCTTCCATAGTCTTCTCTTGGAAAATGTAAAGGACTCGTTTGTATACATGCCCTAAGAATCTCTAACACTGAAGCTGTGTCTGTTTTATGGTTTCAAGTTACTAGTAGCCATATATGATTTAATCCGTTATTTTCTCATTACCACAGCAATATCTTACACATGACTCAAAGAAAAACTGGACCTTCAGAGTTCTGTGATGGCTACAAGTAACCTGATAACCAACAGGCACATTCTGTTTCTACCACAAATCAAATAACAAAATAATGAGAAAAAAAACCAATACATACAACCCAATCAAATATTTAATTTCTGTTCTTACAATCCAGTTATTAGGACGATGTCTTTTCAATGCACTTGTAAGTAATGTAATGTAAGTAGGTGCATGTAGTGGATCAGCTGTCATTAGTAACAATAGAACATTCTGTATCGAAAACAAAACTTCGAAATCTGTAGAAAGAACAGTTATTATGCTTTACCACCTCGGTCTCAAATAGTGTGGTTTTAATCTGTTTGCTTTTTTCGGCAAATGCAATTAATGCCGATGTAAGGGGGAAATTAATATCGCAACGTTCGCTTCCTGTCCAGTTCTGAATAAAACTGCAGTTAAGAATGCCGGTTTCTGGTCGGACAGCCGAAAGCCACGGTTGCTTGGAATAGTCTTCATTCCGTAACCAGTCAACCATCAGGAAATCAGAACCGGCACTATTCTAAACATTACAGTTAAGCATTACAAGCTTTACAGTTTCCTGTGTCACGGATTAAAAAACATGTCAGATCTTTACTGTAAATGTGACTATAGTACCCAGTCATTCCTTTTTCGACGTACCCTGAATTGATTTATTTTGATCATTTCCAAATGCTCCTGCACATTTACAGTCAACATCCTATAAAAAAATAGCTCTTTGTTAGCATTCATGCCTACAGTAAAGGTTAAGAATATGAACAGAAACCCCTTGTAGGTCAGGTGAAGCTGATAACACAACGTGTTATCAAATGATGATGTTTTTTTATTTATTTATAAGAAACCTACAAGTTCCCGGTCTTGCTTTATTAAAGTGCAGTTACTGTGGTGCAGCAGTTTCAGTTTTTTTTTCTTTTTGCAGACACTTCGCCTCTTTACACGTTTCGTGTCTCCATTTAATCCTCCCCCGAATAGGCCAGAAACCAGAAAAAATGGGCAGAATGCTCAAGTAAACTTGTTTCCAGATGGCCAGAGGATGTTCTTGCATTTCTCTGCTCTTGCTTGTGTCAATATGTACAAAGATGCACAGAAAGATCAGTTCAGGGTTGTACTTTCAACCCAAGAAGTGCATGATCAGCATGTTTATTCCCACAAGAACCACAGTTTCCATCAAGTAGCTTTGGTAAGCTGGGCAGCAGCTGTTACGTGACTCGTGTTGCCATTTTGCATGGTGACCAAGGTTGACCTCCGACTTCTGGCTGTTGGCCGAGCACTGCACCAGGGGTGTCTGGTAGGAGGTGGCACGTTTTTCAGGCCGGTTAGGACTGGAACCGTCGCTGGGCCGTTGGCCGTTGTAGAGCAGGGAACGACCGCGAGTGTCCTGCTCCATGCGAAAGAGCTCGTACTCCGTGTGCGGGAGGCTGATCCCCAGAGCCTTGCAGCCATTGGTCGAGGTCACGTCCTGCTCCACGCCGGTCTGCCACGAGCCTTGAGCACCACATTCATTCCCATCAAAGATGTTCAGGAGAGAAGTAGCACCTTGGTCCATAGGTACCACCCGCATGTGGGTCACTACAACCAGAAAGACAGTGAGTTAGATTCTATTAAATTTTTCATTGGACATCTGGATTGAATATCATTTATTTTTTTATAAGTTGTCGGGTTGCCCACGCTAGACCACTCAGGGCCAGTAAACTCAAACCCTGCACCTTTGGGTGCAATTAGGTTTAACTGGCCAACAAAATGTACCCCCACTTACCATTAAACACAAACTCCGTTGCCCCCATGACACGTTTAGAGTGCACACCGTGGCTGTACCTGCCCCTGGCAAAGATGCTGAAGGACAGGTGCTTGCAGACGGGATCGGTGTAGTGGTAGTAGTGTCCCTCCCATGTGCTGTTGTTGTCATAGAAGATGAAATGCCTTGTGAGGAAGAGCCCGTCCGGCCGAATTTCACACCGCTGAGAAACCCACTGGCCGTGCAGGTCCACACTGAGCTCGGGCTGTGGCGGGAGGATCGGAGGGTGCAACTCGTCCGAGCGCAAGATGATCCGGCAAGCGACGCAGTTCTGCTCGTGACTCTGAAGGTAAGAAGGCGCGGATATCAGAACCGAGATCGAACGAAGGTATGAGATTGTTTCCTTGCTAATTTTACAACTAGAAAATGGTTGCTTTTAAACCTGTTGGCAACAATGTTCCTTCAAGGTATTAAGTGGTTTGCATATAATATTATTTCCAAGAGACTCAAGTCCTAGATAAGTTAAAACAATCAAGGATCTACCAGAACAAGAAGGCTCAGTGTAGGATGCTGGAGAAAGTCGTCTTTTTCCTGTACAAATCCTGAGTCCCCCTAATTTTTTCTATTATTCAGCTGAAGGTGGACAAATGATATTTGATCTCATTTTACTAATGAAGTTTTTTCTAGACTCCAGAGAACCACCAGTCTCTAACACCTGAATAATAAACTGAATTAAAGTCTATAAGCAGTTACAATGACAATTAAACATCTAAAAACCCAAACACTTTCATATAGAGAGAACAATACAAATGCAATATCCAATGCACGTAAACAACACATTTTCCAATGTCAGAAATAGTATCTATATATGATTGGATGGATGAAAAACATTTAGATTTCGGGCTTAATTTACACAAAGAATTCACAGAAGCAGGAGTATCTGCATTTTAGATCATTAAAAAAAAAAACGCATGGCAAATATTACACTTTTTCTACGATCTATGGTGCTTAATAATAAGCAGGTCCGATTTTTTTCTTAAAAAAATGCCTCAATTGCTCCAACTTATATAATATCGACTGAAAAGCAGGTGGGTCGTGAATTCTCAAATAAATCAGAATACTTTATTGATCCCATAGGGAAATTGTTGGATTGCAGTTACTCATGGTAAAATTAAAGTAAAGATTTAAGTGAGATAAATATATTTTAAATAAATATACATATTAAGTGAAATGAAATGTGTAGCAGTATGGCAGAAAAGGTCAGACTACAATTATGGTTTTACAAGTTATTGCATATGTAACGATGATGATTATTGCAGTGAAATTATTGCACATAATTGCCCAAGATATTAACATTATACAAGTGTCTTAAAAATCTATAACTATATTTTCTATATAAAATACTTGTATAATCGTATAAAGAAAATATATAAATATTTTAGAAAAATAAAATAGAAAAATATAGATATAGCTTTAGTTATCACTAGGTCACCAATGCAAAAATAAATAAATAAAAGCTTTTTACATTTGAGTAAACCGTCTTTCAGGCTATCAGGCTGAATCCTGTTGTTTTTTTTTCATGAGAAGTACAACACATATATATATAAAACTGCTGCGCCTACACCATAGGAGTCGTCAACTTGAAGCAAAAAGCGTAATAAATACTCTTTATGACCAAAAGTCATGGGCCACCTGTCGTTTCCAGCCATATGTAGTTCTTCCCCAAACTGTTACCACAAAGTTGGAGCCAAACAATAGTGTATAGAGATGGAAAGCTCAAAAAGCACATACGAACCATAGTCAGGTCTCCACAATCATTTGCTCATACAGTGTGTTTCCCATAAAAAAAAATTTAAAAGAAATTATCACTGGATTTCAACATCTGCCCTCAGACATGTTTTATAGGCGAGTTTAGCGCAAATAGGCGAGCAGTTCTTCTCTCAATGTCTGGAAATGTTCAAATTCTAGTCCACATGCTAAAATGTGGTGGATAGAGATGAAATTAAAAACAATTCCAAGCTCATATTTTTGTACATAAAAAAAAAAAAATGAATAAATAAATAAAATATATACATGAGCTTGGAAGTGTTTTCAATTTGAACATTTCCATATATATATATATATATACATACACACACACACACACACACACACACACACACACACACACACACGTTTACGTATATATATCGGGCTTATCAGTATTTGTTCAAATGTTTAAACAGGCTGCGGTGTTTAACAGAGCCATGCCAGGTTGTGTCCAAACGCACCAGACTCCAACACAGGGAACAATGGAAAGAAAAGAACAGAAGAGAAAAACACAGACAGCATGTGCCGACAAGATGTGTTCACCCCGTCTCTGCTGATGAAGATTTCGGTTGATGAATCCCTGATCTTCTGGCTAACCTCAGACTTAGCAATGCAACACATCTGACAACATGTCTCACTCCGTCTTCCTCTCTCACTCTTTCCCTGGCTCGAGTTGCTCTTTTGTTTAGCCAAAGCTATCCAAAGTCATTTGGAAAGTTGTGATTGCTGCAGTCTAAAAAACACCACATAAGAAACGTCGAGGTTTATTTTCCTTTCTCGTTTCTTTCCGCGCCATTAAAACACTAACACCAACATCCTAATTTGTGCGCCGACTTGCCGAGTGGTGCCAATCAATCGACGCCGCTTGCGGACCGGCTCGAACCAGTTCGGGATGGGACCACGGAAAAAAGTGGCGGAGAAATGGGAAACGAGAGGAAAACAGTTGGGACTATTGCTGGCTTCTGCACATGCAGCTCTGATCCACCCAATAACCGCAAATGAACAAAGTGCCACTCTCAAAACAGATCCGGAGCTGGGCACAAGCTGCTATTTCGTGATTTACGGCTGAAATCGTCATGACAGCAATACAACATCTTAAAAAATAAAAAAAATAAAAAAAGGAAGGATCCCTCCTCCTTCAGATGGCGAAATTGTTAATTAAACGTCTTTTATGCATGGCTCGGCCGTGTTTGGCTAATGTGGTCGCGATGCAACAAAGTGCAGACCAAATCGTTAGGCTTGATTTGAATGAAAATGAGTGCCACATGCTTCGCTTTTGGTTGTTTGTTTTTTTTTCTTCTGCGGCTCAGTCTTTAGAGCGACTCATGTTTGGAATAACATTTGGCTGGCGAAACCGTTTTTAATGGTACACGTTTATGTGGACATCATCTCTGTCTGAAATTATACCAGACACAGAAAGAAAACGAGTTACGAGCTTTTGGAAAAGTGGGAACATAAATGCGGAAGGTTTTCCACACGTAAAAAAAAAAAAAAAAAAAAAGATAAAAATTTACTGTACAGTCCTTGTGTCCAAGGCTGGTCTGCTCATTTTGTGGTGATCTTTGCTGTGTTTTTGAAGTGTCCCATATAAAACACATGAAACGCATATATTTTCTATAAACTCTAAAGCCAGTCTTGAGCGAGACCTTTCGTATTTGCGGACAAACACAGAAGGGGGAAAAAAAATGCTGAGGAATGGAGAGCTTTCCAATTCTTCCCCCATGGCATGCAGGAAATCGGACCTGGAGTGTGAATTCTCCACAACACCACATGTCGAAGCTTACCACGGTCCCTGGTACACGACATCTGATCTCTGATCTCGTCCTCGAACTCTGTCCTGATCTGTACAAAGTTAAATCGGCGAAATCATCTGAAACGAGGCTTGATTTATTTAATGTGCATGATGTGACCTGTACTAGGACATGCATCCAAATCCAGACAACTGCTGGACATGAATGCACACATTTGTCTAAGGGGATTAAAGAGAAACACAATGTGAGTGATTGTGAAGGACTAGAGCATGAGCCATTGTGTAACCCGACTGAAATGTTCATCAAAGCTCAAAATCAGGGCAATTTCACAGTTGAGTGTTTGACATGGTGAGAGCGGTGCCAAAGTGTGGTGAACGAAAACCAGTGTTTCTAAAGTTTTATTGAGAACTTTGATCTTGTAGTGGGATCCTTTTATTGAGGTAAACAGACTGAAGTGGTAGACATGTAACTATGCTTAAAAGAAAAAAAAAAACTTGCAGAGAAAAAGAAGTTGCAACTTCCTGTATCGTGTCTTAATACAAAGTTATATGTCCTAATGATACAAAAAGTACAGCTGGTTGCCTTTTCCTTCCAATTTCTGTCTTAACAGCTAAAGAAGGCATACTTTCCACTTTCTTTCATGTACACACACACACACACACACACACACACACACAGACACACACATAAATGATTTCAATCTAATTTGCAATGCGCTCCTTAACTCACGCAGTGTCACGAATTTGTGGGAAAATCACCTTCCAGCATTAATATATGCACACACTGAAAAAAGCACAAATGTATACGTGAGTTTACACGCAAACGTATGTGCACATTTAATCCCACTGACCTTGGCGTTCTGCAGTGGAGGCTGATAGCAGGAGGGCTTGTGGCTCATCCTCTGGCTCGTCTCAGTATTGATGTCACCTAGGAAGAGCTCCTCCACGGGCTGCTCCATGTCCCGGTTCACGTATTGCTTCTCAATGCGCAGCAGCTGCAGCTCCTGCATGGTGAAGTTCAGGCCGCGAGAGCAGTTGCAGTTTCCGTCCTCCCTGCAGAGCTCATAACTTAGGTTTGGCTCCAAAGAGACGCCTTTCATTCCTTTGCAGCTCTGTGCCAATCGCCTGCTCAGCTCCTTGGCCGTGTTCGTAGAGTGGCACATCACCTGGATTACAAGTAGAGCAGAGTAAAAACATATACTTCACAATAAAACTTGAGTACGGTCTCTGATTCACTGCTAATCGGGAGATCGGGTTAAAATTGAATCACGGTTCTAATTCGTTGCTCGTAGTGGTCTTCTAGTTCGGTATGTAACCGGTTAGCATAATCAACTCTTTGCACTTGGCCAGTTTGTAATATTTTCTTTAACATGGGTAGAAAATCCTATCTACAACTCTTAGATGGGAACTAGGCTATAACAGACCTTAGGAAGCAAATCAATATTCAGAAGAATGACACTTGTCCAGAGTGGCTGACCCAGTGTATTTGCCGGTCCTGGTGTACCTGAATTCTTCTGTTTTCTACCTTGAAGAACCCTTATATGTTCCATAACCAGAAATGTCTTGATAAACCCTGAACCATAAAAGGAACCAATAAAAGACAGATTTTATTCAATTGAATTAGCAAAAGTGATATTTAAAATGAATTCCACACAAATGACACATGCTATGGAAACGCGCCAAACTATAAACCCGATCTGCTGAAGTGTGTGGTCTGGTGTTTCTCCAGTTCGAAACACTTTTAGTTTCCATTTACTCTCTGACTTGCAAAAATGGAGTAACCATTTCACCTGATCCTATCGTACACCATGACCCCTCATTAAACGTCTATAAAGATGTTATGCAGAAAATTAAATCTTGTTTCGGAGGTAAAAGAGATTCTGGCGAGTGTTTGTAGATTGTACAGTTAGCCTGCTTTGATAATTTGCCAACAAAACCCGAACACATAACACGCAAATCGAACCAATTTCCAGCTGATTAGGGCTTTACTTTGTGTTCAACCAGTTTGATTTAAAGGCTGTATACGTCATATACTTTATAGCTACTATAGTGACAGCATACATTTGCAAGCATTAGTAATCGCTGCATGCCTACAATAATGTTGTGAGGTGGATTATAATGGTTCAGGCATGAAAAAGCAAAACATGGTACAATTAAGAGGACAAAAAGTGTCCCAATATCTGAAACAATGCCTGGGGTGGAGGAAAAGACACTTTATTAATATTAAATGGAATGAATCTTGCAAAAACAAGGACAGAATATATATATATA
>JAAIIK010000040.1:1533709-1544199 GCA_014706435.1 Silurus glanis
TGGTAGTCGGCCTCTGTGCCACCGCGAATGACCCATGAGGCCTGACGCATGTGTATGCGGCCCTGGATCACCAGCGTGTAGGTGGGCACAGTGCAGTGGTTGTCGGCATAGTAGAACTGCCAGGCCTGAAACGTGTGGTTGTGTTGAAAATGGTAGAGGCGGGTGATAAACTCCGGGCCAGGACGTACCTCACAGCTGCCATAGCAAACCGGAAAGTGACAGAAGGGGGGAAAAAGAAAAGGTGTGGAGGATTAGACAGAAATAATTGTTCAAGCACACTTATTTATATTATATTGAATCCTAAAAATACTATTAATCCACTATTAAAAACTATGTATAAAATTGTAAGACAGTGGATGTGATCTCTGCCCACTGATTGTTGATATAAATAAATAGATAGATATAATAAATACATACATAAAATATTTTGTAATAGAAAGTAATATAAAGTACTTTCTTATTTATTTCAGTGTGAAGGTTCTTTTAATTGACAATTTTTTTTAATTGGTTTGCTGGAAAAATCTTGATTTATTTATTTATTTTTTTTGGCCAAGAAAATAGTGTATAATCACCTTTTACATTGTAATAATCAAAATAAATGTGATAATCGAAATTTTGGGAAACTCTTCTGTAATGTGCGTCTTATTAAGGATATGAATGAACATGTTTTTGTAACTTTCATGAAAGTGGATCATCTCAAAAGATGTTTGGTCCTGGTTATAATAACTATATAAAAAATATAATACATATAAATACGAACAAAAATGTCATAAAACAAACAAACAATATTTTTCATAGTTGTATATAATATATAGTTTTTTCTCTAGTGAAATGCTTCTTTGGCAGTTGTTTCAAACAAATGATTAAAACCATTGTGGGCAAACTATTAATAAAATCATTTTCAGAATTTTCTTCATTACCTGTACAGCCCTGTGCCATTCTATTTTCAGTTATTAGTTCAGTATTAAGTACTTTTCTCTATTCAGGTCACGATCTCGGGTCACGTACTCACCTGGTGGAGACCCAGTGGCCCTCTAAGTTGGGGGGCATCTGCACAGTAACACGTGCTCCGTTATGGAGACGCTTTAGCATGTCCTGGCACTGCATGGCTTTGGGAGGCCAGCTTAAACTCTTCTCCAGAGCCAGACGAGGTGAGCGACCATCCACGACATACAGAGATGAGCCTACTGTCCAGCCTACTGAATACACAACCACATAAAAACATGCTTAGCCCTTTGGCTAGTTTGTATTATGTTTGGTCATAATTGCAGTTATTGTAGTTATTGGTAATTATACACATTTCATGCAGAACAATCTTGAAAGTTTACACAGAATGGGGTGAAAAATTAAAAGTAAAGGCTGAAACTCCTTTATAAGAGAGATCATAGAATAAAAGGACAGGTTCGAGCTGACAGAAAAGCCACTCATTATAACCATGATGAGCAGAAATCTCAGAAAGTACAACACCTCTTAGGAATTTGAAGCAGTCAGGGATACACGTTCACAAAATCTGGACAGTTAAAAATGATCAAATGTAACTTGATCCTTTACCAATGCCAGAGATCGTTTGAACACTTGATGGCTGACCTGATTTCTGTTCCAATGTGTTTTTTCGTTTTTTTTATGCGCTGGAAGGAAATTCACAGATAAACGACATACATAAACTGGCACAAAACTGGGAGATTCCTGTGGGGAGTTATGCAAGCAGCACTTAAAGTGTTCAAAACAGATCGCTCTCCTGGTGGTACAAAAATGTGATTTGGAAGGTACTGAGTTGTAAAGTGTAGTCATCAACTTTTTTAACGTTATTGGGCAGATATTCAGTAGATATCGCATCTGCCGAAATGTGGGTTTATATTATTACCTAAGAACTTTCATTTTGGGATAACATCGGGCACATTCGTTAACTCGCTAGCGCTACAATTGTCATCTCTGGTCACCGCAAAGTACCGAAAAGCTGAGGAACTTAAAAGCAAACGTCTGAAATGAAAGGAAACTAGAGCTCAAGGCTATTGGGCAGAACTCCATGTGTGCAGACGTCTTTCACACACCAAAATTATTGTAGGTTTGGAACCTGTTATTAGGGATAGTTGTGTGCCAATCCTGGTCAAAGGCGATGCTAGTCTGTCCATGCTACTCTCGAAACTTTATACAAAGAGTTTAAAAAAACGAATTCTGATTATTGTATTTCAAGCACAATTGTATCTTTCTGATTGACCATGCGTGATGGGGCAGCAAGATCCAAAGTTCCAAGGTCCAATAACCATACTAAGGATAACCAAAGAATATACTTACAGGATATTACTTATTACTTAACATGTCTAACTCCAGTACCAATGGCAAAATGCTAATAAATGGCTCCACTCCATTTCATTCCCTTTCTTAAAAACAATGGCTATAGCTAAACATTTCACCTTGGGTAGGGCTTGAAAGAATAATTCATTAAACATAAAATGTCTTAGACTGTTTATGACTATGCTGTGAATGCTAATGCCATAGCTCATGTCATAAAACATATATATACAATGTGTTAGAATGATATGAAGTTCTGTAAAAAAGAAAATTTGTCATATTTTACCACAACATATAGAAAGTAATCCAGTATTGACCTTTAATGAACAGTAAAATCTAAGTAATATTCTTTGTTATAAATACAATATTAGCAAAGTGACATGTTTGGAATTTTGCTGGTTAGTTTGTTTGTTGGCCACACAATAAACACAGTCTTTACGGCTGTTAAAATCTTTAATACTACTTGGATTTATTTGGTTTTCTATAAGTATATTCTATGATATGTTGCAGATATCTAAGTCACATGCATCAAATCTATACATTTCATCAATACAAATTGATTGCTTTGACTTTAATTATAAATCCGGCTTGTTTTTCCTGCGATTGTGTTAATACAATGTATGAGATCTATAGCAAGGAACACAGTAGTGTAAAATGTATATTTCATTATTCACTATTTTTAACACAGTCCTTTTTAGAGTTTTTTTTTTTTTTTTTTTAATCTGAATTTAGTAGGAAGGACAGTGTCATCTTTCCCGACACGAGACTGTACAGCCTGTCAAAAAAATTGCCGAGTCAGACAAAACAAAAAATTCTTAGGCTCATGGACTTACATTTACGTTCCTATTCGACTACACTAATGCCATCCAGATAGGGCTTTGTTTTCATAGAAAGCAAGAAGTATTTTGTCTGGTGAAGACAAAGTAACATGAGGATTTATCAATGTTCTGGGAATGAATAGAGGTAAGGTGTGAGTAGAATTCTGACAAACAAGCCCCATTAAAACCTCTTTTATGGGATATGAATAAATGTGAACATGTTCATGTCATAAAAGTGGATCATTTCAAAAGTTTTGGTTCTAATATAAAAAGAAATGTAACATTTGTTGTTCTTTTTTCACTCAATTGAAAAAAAGATTTGAATGTCCAAAATTTTCATCATTACCTATAGAGTCTTGACTTAAAGTTGACAGAATTAACAAACTTTCAGGCTAAAACTAACATAATGCAAGTTATATAATACACATTAGGTCTTTGGGAGACTGTACCATCAAAATAATAACTCTCCAAACAAACAATGAAAGCCATTGTGGCTTAGCTTTGTCTAAATAATTCCCATTTTCAGTACTAACTGTACAGCATTAACCATTTCATTTTCAGTTCAGTATTCAGTTAAGTATTAAGTACTTTTCACTAATACAGATCTGATCTACGGTCACATGCTCACCTGGTGGTAACCCAGTGGCCCTATGGGTTGGGGTTCATCTGCATAGTAACACAATTATGGAGATGTTTAGTATGTCCTGGCACAGAGCCACACTGATCATAGACAAGACAAGATATGATCAAATCTATCGACTCTTTATCACATTTCATCAGTTCCAACTGATTGCTTTGACTTTTATTAGAAACTTTGAGAACAAAGAAACAGAATATTTCTTAAGTGTTAGAAGCCCCATGAAAACCTCCTTTATGTCTCATATCCATGTTCTATAGTGCCTGTGGATATACATTATTTCACAAAAATTGAGTGCACCACTCACATTTCAGCAATGATTTTAGTATATCTTCTAAAGGGACAATACTATAAAAATTAAACTTAGATATATTTTAGAGTATCAATGTGCAGTTTGTATATCAGTACAAATTTACTGTCCTGAAAATAACTCAACATACAGCCATTACTGTCAAAATAGCTGGCAACAAAAGTGAGTAGACCCTAAGTGATAACAGCTGTATGTCGTTTAATCATGCAAAGCCACATGTCTTATTCATCATGTTCATGTTTTTTGTCTGCTTGGCAGGACCATAAGAATTTGTGTATCTTGTATTAGAGCAGTTAAAATTTGGTGCTTTGAGTACAAATCTCTCATACTGACCACTGGATGTTCAACATGCACCTCATGGCAAAGACTCTGAGGATTTGAGAATTGGAATTATTGCTCTCCAAAGATGGCCGAGGCTACAAGAAGATCGGTAACACCCTGAAACTGAGTTACAGTGCAGTGACCAGGGTCATACAGAGGTTTAACAAGACTGGTTCCACTCAGAACAGGACTTGCAAGGTCCATCAAAGAATTTGAGTCCTCGTGCTGTGCGTCAGACGCAGAAGCTGCCTACAAAAACCAGACGCATGATTGCTGCAGCATCGCTTTAGAGGTCGCAGAAGCGGAATTTCCGCTTGTCAGTGCTCAGACCGTACGCCGCACACTGCAACAAGTTGGTTTGCATGGCGTCGTCCCAGACGGAAGCCTATTCTGAAGCTGCCTCACAAGAAAGCCTGCAAACAGTTTGCTGGAGAGAACATGTCCAAGAGCATGAATTACTGGAACCATGTCCTGTGGTCTGATGAGACTAAGATAAACTTGTTTGGCTCAGATGGTGTCCAGCATGTGTGGCGACGCTCTGGTGAGAAGCACCAAGTCTTTTGCCTACAGTCAATCATGGTGGTGGTAGCATCACGGTCTGGGGATCATTGTGGGGAAACATGGATTCCAACATGTACTGTGACATACTGAAGCAGAACATGATGCCCTCCCTTAGAGGCAGTTTACCAACATATTAACAACCTCACACACCCTGCCAAGATAACAACTGCCTTGCTGAGGAAGATGAAGGTGAGTGGCCTAGTACCTCTCCAAACCTGAAGCTTATTGATCACCTGTGGGGTGAAGAACTGCCATGTGTCTAACATCCAGCAGCTCTGTGATGTCATTATGGAGTAGTGGAAGAGGATTCCAGCAACAACCTGTGCAGCTCTGGTGAATTCCATGTCCAGGAGGATTAAGGCAGCACAAGAGACCAATGGTGCTCACACAAAATATTGACACTTTGCACACAGTTTTGACATGTTCACTTAGGGTGTACTCACTTTTGTTGCCAGTTATTTATTTAACAATGGCTATATGTTTACAATACAATATAAGTGTTCTCACTTTTGTGAGATACTGTAAGGGCTCTATTTGCACCTGCACCGACTCCCACTCATCAAGCCTGCCATGTGATTAATTCTAAACTGTGATATCTGGAACCAATGTGGAGATGTTGGCCACGGCAAAACCCGGCTTCTATTATGTAAACACACTCCTCCACAATACCGTGAAAAGGCAACCTGACATTGCCTGCTTTTGGGAGATTTTTTTCAAATGCCACTTTAGCACCCTGGCCTTGTCATGGAACTGCACGGTTCCTTTTTATAATTAAAAGAAAAACCTAGTTTTTTTTTTGTATCAACCACATTTTCTTCACAGACAACTTCGCTATCGATCCAAAGGTTGATAAATTCTGCATGGAGATATACCTCAGGAGGAATTTAAATCAAGCTGACTTGGAACAGATCCGTAGAGAGAGGAACGTAAATTTGAAATCGGATGAAGCTTCATGGACAGAATGAAGCCAGAACTGTAATAAGCCACTGGAATAAATAGGATCATCCTCTAATAACATGGCCAGCTTTATAAAAGCAGTCAGTACGCGATGTCAAAGTAGTATAAATATACAGAGGCACTGAAGCATAGAGAGGATTTATGACCCATGACCCGCAGAGGGCATTTATGACCTACTGGCGTCCTGCAGCCTGGGTAAAGAGAGAGGCCGTGACTGGACCTGATGTCATTATAATTCCCATGCATGGGTACGCTGCCCGTCTTTGTCTATTGTACTCTTAAATATACCCAGTTTATCGCAAATGAGCCGATGCCTTACCCTGCCTGTTGTACCGCTTTCGCCGAACAAATCTGCTTTTGAAAATAAAAATAAAACTTCATATGAGGTTAATTGTCAAACCTCCATGCCTGGAAGCCAAATAGATCCTTCAATTCCAGCCTGAAGCCCATAACCACTTTTTCCCAAGCTCTAATTCAAAGCACCCACTCAGTTCCCCAATCCTTTAACCACCAAGAACATTTCCAGTTGGACAGACCCCATCGGTGAGCTAACAGTCCTGGGACGGCTGACAAACGGACGGACGAGTTTAAGAATCGAACTTAGCTGGCGAGAGAAATCCAGGACTTTCTGAGACATCCTGCCTCTCCTCTAAAGCACTTTACCATGTCTCAATTCATGTACAAAGGACAGCACGTCTCTGACATTCTTCTCTCAAGACACCGTTTAGTAGTCTGGTGTCAATACAAGATTTATGTATCCATAAGAATTTTATAACATGTGCAAAGAAATGTAATAAAAAAAAAATGAATCCTAACTGGCACAGGAGTTAATGTATGTATTAGATTTCATGTATTTTCTTTGGTTTGCCTAATGTCTAATTAGACTGGACCAAATTTTTATAGTTTCTATACTTTGTTAATTAATGTTTACTTTTAATTGAGATTCGCTAACTGCATGTGCCAGCAGTCTAATTATCTTAGCATAGGATTTAACAGCTTCAGTGTCAGAGCGCATTAAAAACGCCTCTGCGCAACATCAAAAACGGGCTCTAAGCCGATCCTTTGGTTTCTCTACGACCTTATCCTGAGGTTTCTCTCACACCCATCCCACCCTCCCATAAATTTACATTACACTCTAATCCAGTCTGACACTGGCAGTTTTATGGGTGCCAGGAAAAGGCTGCAATAACGTGCCACTTAATTAAACTTTTGATTCCTTTAAACACACACACGAGAGTTGAAAATATTGCGTTTTTTTTTTTTTTTTTCTCATATCTGGGCCCAATTTGAAGTGAGAGCTGAATGTTTGGGCTCCGGTTGTCATTTCTAGCAGACGGAACAGAATTCTGGGGCAGTGCAGTAACATTTGTTACTCCCCCATACCAGGCCGCTATCGCCATCACAGAGAGCTAAAGTATAGCCTTGAACTCCAGAACAGCCCCACATCTACCCGAGAGGCACAGGGAGAGCACTTTATTGCCTACCCTTCCTCAGAGTAGAGATGATTTAAACATAATCTCCCCCTTGAACCTCCATAATGTAGAAACTTAGTTCTTACAAATGTGAGCGGAGGCCTTTTGGGAAAGACAAAAAGCAATCCTGAAGAAATGCAGTACTGAACCATGTGTTTGGTTTTTATATTTGGTGTTTTTACCATCAGCTTTAACACTCAGTAAGCACTAGTAATTAGTTATAACAATCAGGTGCAGAGAAAATACAATATTCAGACAGTTGGAGACTCCAGAACTTAAAAGGTGCTCATCAGCGCCCTCTGTGTGCCCTTACTGATCTGCAGACACGGCATGCGCTCTATAACCTGAAATCACTGGACATGAGTTCTCAAGTGCAAGATAAAGCAGAAGCCAGTAAAAGTAAAAAATTAAAAAAATAAAAATTTATATTAAAATAAGGAAAATCAAGTAACATTAAAGCTGAAACTGATTAAACCACTACGTGCAACCAGCTGATTTCACCCTGATGCACAGTTTCATTTTGTCTGTGTTTTCACTCACACCTTATCCATCAACCATCGTGTGAATGTTGTCTGGAAAAAGAACGCAAGGACGTAACCAAGTCAATTTAGGAAGGAATCAAAAAAACCAATGGATCACTTTTCACCAGATGTGAAATGACATCTGACATTGTCATCTTTCCAAAATCAACTGGACATTGATTACATTTTTCCAAAATTGTTCCTCTTCAGATTAACCACATAGATTTGGTGACTGGATCCCATACAAAACAAACTGGCATGCGAAGGCTAACATTAATATATTTCGGATTTAAACAACACCTAGAGCGTGCAAAAAAAAAAAAAAAAAAGTAAAAAATTACAGTGTAGCAGTAAAGATATTCATTTTGCATTAAGTGCACAACATGTTTTGTCTGTATGGCTGCATGAGCCACGAGACAGTTGGTATAATCTAATAATGCAGACAAACATTCCACATTTTCTCCGTAATAATTCTCGGAATGGACAAAAGGAATTTTATTTCATATTCAATAACAAATATTTTTGATTCAACTGAATAGTCTAAGTCATAAAACAAACAAAAAGGCCAGGGATACAAATGATGGGACCCTTAATCTAATAGCCTTTTGTACAACCTTTAGAGGTTATCAGTGCAAACAAGCGATATCTGAAGCTCTCATTCAGACTTCTGCACCTGTTAACAGGCCTTCTGGTCTGCTTTTTATGAGGAAACATCTCCAGCTGTCTCAGGTTTGAAAGGTGGCTTTTCCAGACTGCATGTTTCAACTCAATTCTATGGAAACTCTACGTTTCCATAGACGTTTGATAGCATTCAGATCAGGGAGTTGGCCTCATTGAAGCCCAACTCATTATATTCCAGTGTTTTGGTCTGAGACATTCCTGGGTGCTTTTAGTCAGATGTTTTGGGTCAGTATCCTGTTAGAGGATCCATGGCTGCACCTGAGATAAACTGTCTGACTCTGGGCAGTATGTTTTGCTCCAGAATGGCTTGGCAGTCTTGAAATTTCATTGCACCCTGCACAGGTTCAAGGTCAGACATGGCAAAGCAATTCCAAAACATTATCGAGCATTCCTCATGTTCCACAGTAGATATCATGGATATTTCTTTGTATTTTGCCAAAAAAAGCTTCCAGTCTGGCCTTTTTTTTTTCTTTCAACAATGGAGTCCACCTGGGTTTTCTTCCATGGAGCTCATTGATGTTTAAAAAGTGACATGCTGTGTGATCAGACACTGATGTAACTTGACCTTGGAGATCAGCTTGTGTCTCTTTTTATGTTTTTCTTGGCTAGTTCTCTAGCATTCGCACCAGCTTTCCGTTCAATCCGTATCATTTTTCTCTTGCTGCCTCATCCAGAAAGGTTGGCAACAGTCCCATGGACATTAAACTTCTTAATAATATTTGCAACTGTAATAACAGGAATATCAAGCTGCCTGAAGATGGTCTTAAAGCCTTTACCTTTATCCTGCTTGTCTATTCATTTCTGTTTTACCTCCTCAGACAACTTTCTCTCCTTCGCTATTGCTGGTTCATGTTCAGTGTGGTGTACAACATGATACCAAACATCAGTGACCACATTTCTCCATTTAAATAGGCTGAATGATTGAAGACATGTGTAAAACTAATTTCATAAAAATGGAAATTATTATTTCAAAACATCACTAGAATGCAATTATTTTGATTGATTTTCTAAGGGATTGTTTTATTATTCAAAATATTCTGTTGAATCGAATCTCAAAATCAAAGTCAGATTTTTTGTATACATTTTTTGGATTCACAATAATAGACACCAATAGACTTTTTGTCCGTTTCAAGTTACTTATGAGAAAATCGTGGGTTCTTGTAGGGTTCTAAGGTGGAGTTTGTCCAAGTCTGTATCTATTTGGGTACTTGAGCACCCTTAGTGTCTGTTCAGTTTTTCCTTCTGGGGAACTCTGTATTATGTAAAAGCAAAGAAAGCTGTTATCAGTCCCTATGAGCGTGTGTGTGTTCAGTAACAGTGAAACCATGAACTCACCAAGCGTCACCAGCAGCAGGGTTACAGTAATGTCCATCCTCCTGCAGCCGGACCCACAGCTCCTCATTGTGTCCTCATGCACTTCCACTTGGTGCTACCAAAATCAAATCAAATCGCCAAGAAAAGCGTATCCAGACATCTAAAGGAAATCGCTGAAGACTGCGCGTCCTGAGCCCGCGGCCGAGTGGGAAAAGCGCCGAGGAGCCGAAGAGCCGTGTCGGTGTTTACGTGCTTGCAGACAGACGCGGAGAAGCTTAGATGAGCTCAGAGCCTGACTTCCGTTAGCGAGCTGTTCAACTCCGGGTTCCTCATCACCACTGGAGGCTGATCTGGGAAACCGGAGCCTTTTACTAGAGACAAGCGTTCCGAATCACTTTACTGAGCCGACTCTTTTGAACACACTGTTGTGCTGAGAGTAGTAGTACTACTGTCATAAATCCTCCATGCTCAGGGCACAGGGCTCAGGGCTCAGGGCACCGGACACAGGGCTCAGGGCACAGGACACAGGGCTCAGGGCACAGGGCTCAGGGCTCAGGGCACCGGACACAGGGCTCAGGGCACCGGACACAGGGCTCAGGGCACCGG
>JAAIIK010000040.1:1550208-1565915 GCA_014706435.1 Silurus glanis
TTTTTTTTTTTTTTTTTTTTTTTTTTTTTTTTTTTTTTTCTTCATTTGGCTGATTCTTTTATTCAGTGTGACGTACAAGCACAAGGATTGAAAGGATTTTTAAGGGATTGACCCCAGTTTAAATCCTGGGACTTGAAGTCATAAACTCTTAGTGAAACTAGCAAAAAAAAAGTGCTATGGTCACATGCTGAAGTCTCAAGTCTATAAAGTTATATGAAAATATTCAGTCTAAACAAAAAAGAACCCAAACGTCTGGAAACAAAGTAAACACAAGCTGGATCAAGAAACAGCATTGATGACAATAATGGATGACAAACATGAGAAAAGTAGTGCTTTATATAAGACTATGAGTAATAGAGTTTGCGAATCAGGTGCACATAGAATCACATGACATTGTGAAGTGCGGTGGTTGATGTTAGTCATTTTCCTATAGCTTTGGATGCCGTCCATTCAGTCGGCCATTACGCAAACGGTCACAATGTTTAGGTCTGTGTAATTTTCTGTTACTGCTCGATTACTTTTCAGTAAATGATATCGAGTAGCATCCAGACCTTCAATCGCACAATAAAAATGTGGACTGAAGGAGCTGGTCGCAATTTTTTTTTCCGTTGCTGTCAAATGTAATGTTCCATATGCTAATCTAAATGCCTAAATCCAAGTGTGACAAATTGTGGTTACATCAAACTAACAGACAGTGACACTGGACTTTGCTTCTCACTCGAGCTGGAACCCAAAAAACAAAAAGAAAAAAGATGTGTAATTAAATAGAATAATACTATTTTATAGAGTAACTGTTCAGAATGATATAGAATGGAAATGTAAAAATATCCTCTTTTTTTATTTTAAATGAAATAGATATTGAAGTCGATCAACTGAAAATCAAAATGTTTGAAAATGAGACCATTGTTTTTCCCACATTTGTGTCACTAAAACGTAAAGATTTGGGTCAGTTTGGAGGCATGGGATCAATTTCTGTATTTGGTAAATTACTTAAAAACTAGGAAACATGACACATTAGGCAAAAGGGTTTATCATGATGACTCGCTCTTCATCGTTTTTCAGCATAATGATATTCTAGTGAGCTGAAAACATTGTAGATGTGCTTATTAGTCTTTTATACCGTACATTACCTTCATGATCTTATTTAGACATACTGCTTTTCCATTGGAGCGGTTTGTATACAGAACATGCCTGTTTCAAACTTTTTTTTCTGAGTGCCACATTTTTATGTCAAATATGCCACATTCTGTAGGTATGCAGTAATAATCAGTATATAGGATGAAATAATGATTTGACTGGAGGCTTTGAACATTTTGAAGAAGCTTCTAACTGAACAATAAGCTCCTTAAAGTTTAGAAAGTAGGGAGGAAGAAGAGGACGAGGAGGGGAAGGAGGAAAAGGGTATGAGATCAACACTGTTTGGCAATCATCAAGCCAGCTTCAGTATGGCCAGCATCTGCTTGGAGCATGGCTGAGACTTGTTTAAACAAATCCAGATTTAAAACGAGAGCCCAAGAAGAGAGAGAAAAAGAGAGAGAGAGAGAGAGAGAGAGAGAGAGAGAGAGAGAGAGAGAGAGAGAGAGAGAGAGAGAAGGCTCTGATGATCTAGGCCTACACTCTTACCAATGTTCACAAACAATAGAGTAAATAAAATCATCTCAGAAAGAAAAAGAAAAACATTGAACGTTCCCATCTTCCTCACACAGCAGCCCACGCCCTTTCAAACATCTCAGTGAGAGAGAGAGAGAGAGAGAGAGAGAGAGAGAGAGAAAACGACAGAGAGCTGACCCCTCTTTCATTCAGTTTCTCTGTTTGCCAGCCACTGCCAGATCTGTGCTCCACAAATGGAATCTCTCTGTAGTATGGCCACAATCCCACAATGCCCCACCACGGCCGCGCTGCACAGATCAGACCTCCGTGGGTGAGCTTTGTCAAAGCGTCTCTCTCTTTCCCTCCTGTTTGATATGGTTTGATGGGAACATTTGCTCAAGCACAGGATCTGCATCTGAGCCTCTGCCTGTTTTCCATTTAACAGGTGATGGCATATAAAATTCGGCGCTCTCGCTTTGATGTCGACTTTTACAGTAACTGTCTGATTGCTCAGTGTTTACCTGAAAAGAGAAAACTGTAAAAAGGCAAATTTTCTTAGCTTAGTTTAGTGAAGAGACACAAGAATCCCACAGCAGATGTGGAAAGTAACATATGCAATTACTTTCTTACTGTACTTAGTTACATTTTAATCAAGGTTTTTTTCTTCACTTTTGCTTTTTTCTAAAAAGAATATCTACTTTCTACTCTACATTTTTCGGATGCTATAATGTTATTTATTTATTCATTTTTCTGCTCCAGACATCTTTAAGCAATTGATAAAAAATGTAATTCTTAGCAGATGTGACAAAAAAAGAGCATAAATGCAAATTGATAGATTTAGGCACACGTTTGTACGTTTTACATTTTAGTTTGTCACATACCTACCGTATCGGTTATAAATTAGCATACAAGCTATTTTTATTTTTTTTTATCATGCTTGCTTAAAATAAAATATTATTTCTACTGCACTAATTCATCAGCGGTCATCTGTTGTTTCAACACTTTAAGCAAGTTTAGGAGGTTGAGGAGACTTCCTGAATCTAAAACCTCTGATTTCCCGAATGCTATAGTAATGAGTAAGACAAAACTTGAATGTAACCTTGTGCCCAAAAACAAACGCCAGCCATCGTCCTGCTGCTGTGTCAAAACATAGCTTAAAAGGCATTATTAGCTGTATATGAGCTGTCTATGAAGCACACCTTTTAGGTTGCATATACTCCTTTAATAAAAAAACACAAAATGTAATAAAACCTTAACTAAAATACAAAACACAAATTCATAAATTATACAGAAATAAAAAGAATCCTGTTCTTGTCTGCTTTCGTAAACTGCCTGATTCATCCTGATGTCCTGCTTTTAGATGAAGTTCTTTCTCTGCTGTCGAGATCTTCACATTAACAGCCCATAGATCCATGATGTTACTGTGGAGGGTTAAGGTAGCCATGAAGATGGATTTAGACTGTAATTCACTTACAGTTTGCTACAAAAGCTTAGGGTTACAATCGCCATGAATTGTTTGGGACTCCAAAAAGTCTCCAAAAAGTGTCCAACAGTGAATTGACATTCAATGTCATGAAGATGAGGATGGGTTCCTGTTTGAGTCTGGTTTTGCTCAAGGTTTCTTCCTTATACCATCTCAGGGAGTTTTTCCTTGTCCACTATCACCAATGGTTAGTTCATTATGAATACATGTATATGTTATAATTGAAATTTAAATTGTTTATTTAAATTTTGGGACAATGTCCTGTGTTAAAAATGCTACAGTATATACAATATATATATATATATATATATATATATATATATATATATATATTAATACAATGGAACTAAATTGGATTTCATAAAAGCACACGTTATTTACCACTGTTTCTTTATATTGACTTCAGAAGGACTACAACCACCTCATGGCACCTCATCACAAACAAACAAAATAAACATAATTATTTTTTTACATATCCTTATTACGAACTAAAATAAGCACTTATTCAAGCCATTTACAGTAGTTACAAAATGAATCTTGGAAGCTGCGCTTTTGCAAAAACACAGAATCAAAGACTCTTTCACACTACATGACTTTAATCATTTGTGTTAAGTTGTTTCTTGGACAGAGAAGCAGCAGCACACACTACACAATCACTCGCAGATGAGGCTCACACACTAAATGATCTGTGACCTGGAGAGATCATTAAAGGTGCGTGCCTCATCCCCAAATTCTGCTTTCTCACCAAGCAGTTTCAGTCTTTTTTGTACTGATTTTGTACAGAAAGAAGAAAAACAGAAATGTGTGGATGGAATATCAGTTGGGCAGATTGTCTGTTTTGCAAAGAGAACTGGAGCTTCATTTTAAGCTTCCTTTTTTAGCGGTTCCCACTAACCCTTTGTTATGACATGCAAAAAAACATTTCCGGTAGAAGCATTATTACTATGCTTACATTTTTTCTCTTTATACTCACACAAAAATATATGATGATAAACCGGAGATCTGTGGTGCACGAGAGCAGATTCATCAGGCCTCAAATCGATTTAAAGGCTAAAACTGGATGAGGCCATCCAAGCTAGTATCTAAACTAAATAGCATTTAGATATAAGTGACAGTCATTTATCTTTAATTAACCATTGGCCCTTTCTATCTATCTATCTATCTATCTATCTATCTATCTATCTATCTATCTATCTATCTATCTATCTATCTATCTATCTATCTATCTAAAACAAATACTATGTACAGTACATATACACATAAGTTTTGATTAAACAACTGTGAATGTTTGTGTGGCCTATCCCATAAATGTCTGATAATCTCTTCTCTGGTCATTAACAGAAAAAAATGAACTGTTTGTGTCAGCATTCAAATTCTTGACGAGCTCAGACAGTGATGAGTCTCTTAGTAGATCAAAGGTCTGGACATGCTGGAGGGCAAAGAGGAAACGCAGCTAAAAAATTTGTCTGCAACATTCCATGGGCTCCTGTCTGAGCGGCGAATCTAAATTGATCACCATCAAACGAAGGCTACCATGTGGCGTCGCTCGGTTTAAGAGCCTAAATAGAAAAAGACACTGTCAATTTTAGTCAAGTGTGTGCATCAGCATGTGTAAGTATTTTGATTTGTTACACTGCAAGCATGTCAGCACAATCTCAAGCATTTCAGAGGAGGAAGGAGAACGCAAAATGATGGAGGCAGAACGTAAGTGATCCTCAGCATTCTCTAGAATTCTTAATAACAAGGAAACATCTTCCATATGAGACTATTAATGTTTTGCTCTGATGTCTGAATTTATGTAATTATATTATGATATACACCTGAGTTAAGCATGCAGGAACCTGCAGTAAGATTTCCCTCTGTGTGTGTGTGTGTGTGTGTGTGTGTGTGTGTGTGTGTGTTTACAGCAACATGCCAGTCATCAAAGATACCTCCAAAAGATGTTATCGTTTTGGGGAATTCTGCTGTTGAGGTTTATTGTAATGTGCACTGTAAATTTTTCTTGAATGGGGCTTCAAGCAACATAAAGAAGTCTATACATAATAATCATAAAAAAAAAAAAAGAAAACGAAAAAATAAAAATCCACTTTTGAGAAAGATGTTTTATATTTGTCATATGTGAAATTCTTTCTTTGCATTTCCCAGCAATGTTATTAAACTGGGGTTAGAGCGCAGGATCAGCCATTATACAGCACCCCTGGAGCACAGAGGATTAAGGGCCTTGCTCAAGGGCCCCAAGAGTGGCAGCTGGGCGATATCAGGGCTTGAACCCCCGAGCTATCGATCAGTAATTCAGAGTCTTAACCACTGAGTTACCACATATAGCTTTTGATAGTTAAGTAATATTTTAAAGGCAACGTTTAGTATTTAGATAAAAATGTATGATGTTCATTAAAAAGTAAAACTTATTCAGTAAGCTGTAATCTTGTTGTCAAAAAGAGGAACTAAACAATTCAGGATAATGTTATTGAAAAACTGTCATTGTCACAGTTGCCTGCGTTGTGTCTTTTTCCTTATGGAGCGTCCAGCACAAAACTTATTTTATATACAATTTTCCCCTAAAAAAAAACTGTTATGTATGTAAAAAAAAAAGCATGTAATCACAACATATTTGCGTATTTTACAGCAAAATTTCAAAGTGAAGATGGTGAAGAGCATTAAAGCCGATCTGTGTATGTCAAGTGGCAGAGGCTCTGGAATCTATTGATTCACAGTGTAACCTAAATGATGTGCACCACAATTACTTCCATAAGTGCAGGCAGACTGCGGTTTGAGCGAATGGCATTTCTCTCAGACTTCTCTCTTCCTTCCTGTCCCCATCTCTCTCTGTTTCTCTCCCTTTTTTTTCATTCCTCTCGCTCTGTGTCTCCTCAGTCATGGTCCGACCCATTGCCTGTGCAGCAGATCCTCTGGAGCGTGGCCGGAACTGGACGACTCAAGTCTACATAAATACATAAATAAAAAACAGTCCTTCATGCCAATGCAGTTTACTTTTATGTTTCCCCCCAAAACCGCCTCGTGTTTATGAGAGAGCAAATACATTCAAAACATTTTCTAGCCACAAAATTAGTTCTGCTCCAACGAACCCCTTCAGGACTCCAGTGCTGCCATGGAAACGAAATGTTTCTAATGTAAAACAAATATTAGAGCTCAACCTCATCCTCTAAAATGCTCTTTTCAGCTTGCTATTTCTTTTTTTCGTTTGCACATTGGAAATTGCTTCTTTTATTTTTAATAAGAGATGACATGAATTTTCTTCTGAGAAAATAAAGCAACAACTATAGCTGATTTCAATACAAAAACGTAAAGAAAGTTTGAAGAAGAAATATAGAAGAAGAAAGGGATTGGGAGTTGCTCCTCAAAGGCTGTACCAAACATTCTCAATCTCACTCTCTTTCTCTCTGGTTGTTCACCAGGCAACTACCACCATTATAAAATCTCATTACTGTATGATTCATGATCCTTCACTGTTACATTAGTGTTTTGCTCCAGTCAGGAAGCCATATATCACAGCACATGACCTGACCACATTAATGGCAAGACCAAGTTAGAAGAGCCTCATGGCAGAGAGAGAGAGAGAGAGAGAGAGAGAGAGAGAGAGAGAGAGAGAGCGCACATGTCTCAGTGTACATTGTATATCAGTAGATCCTGGGGAAAATACTTTTATCTTGCTCAGAGGAGGAGGCAAGTGGACGTGTAATATAAAATGTGATTAACACTTGCATCACTGCATTTCGTGGTATTTTAGTTTCCAGATATTTAGGGTCTGTACAAAAGAGACAGCTACCTTAGATAAAATGCACAGAATCATGAATCACAAAACAGAGCTTTATTTATATATTGGATTTGGTCCTTTATATACGAAATTGAAAAAACGGCATATACTAAAAATCATAAAAAAAAATGCATCCTGGTGTAAGTTTCTGCTTCCCACAGTTAATAAAGAGCAGTTATTTGAGTCTGCCACTCGCTTGATGTTCTCTGTGTTTTGCACAATTATGGGTGTCAGAGACACAACATCTCCCTGTCTTGAGAGAAGAACAAAAAACATCTTTTCTCAAAACTCATCCACTGTTGTGGCATTAATAAATGGTTAATGTACAAATGTTATAAAATGAATTAATGCATGTGTTAGAGGTGCTTGTTTTCTGTCCTGTCTGAGGAAAGAATTATGGTAATGTTTTCCCGGCAATATTCTGGACCTGATGGTGCATGGAAACCACAAAAGCTTGGTGAAAGCATGAATAACCAGTATGCTTTTAAATTCTTACAAAAATCTTTTTTTTATTTCTTTTTCCATTTTTGGGAAGATTATGGTCAGTGTCTGGAGCACAATGGTAGTGTTTATACCGTTTCTTGTCACAATATTCCTATGAAAGCTAATAAAATTCTTACTTTTCGAAGAAAAGAATCTGGAATCTGGTAATTTTTTTTTTTCTTTTTTTTTTTTACATTATAGCTCCAGTTTGAAAAGTCGGAAATAAAACAATATGTAAGAACAACCATAGTAACTTCCTGTGTTCCTCCTAAGTCTATTTTATTCTGTTTAATGGTTGGAGGACTGAACTTTTGTTGCACAGCAAAAATATATTAAACAGACCTACTTTAAAAGTTTTTGCCCCTGTTCCTTTCTCGAAACAGTTCCCCTGTGTTGAAGTTTTTGTTTGCTTTGCTTGTAATCATCTTTACACTAAACAGAAGGTAGATGGATAGGCCAAATCTGACAGCAATGGACAAAGTACAAATTACCCCAGTAAAAGGAAAGTAGTCCCTTTGGAAGAGTTTCAGACAAAAGTATTAGGACATCTGACTTTTCCAGCCATAATGGGTTCTTCCCCAATCTGTTAGAACAATGTTTGAGGCGCACGACTGTATAGGATGCCCTTGGATGTGGTTGCATTCAATTTTCTCTTCACTTAAAGTAGAGCAAAACCTGTTCCAGCATGACAATGAATATATGGTTTACATGGGTTGGAGAGGAAGATCTCGAGTGGCCTGCTATAGAGCTCTAACCCTATTGGCGCTGACTGCACCCCAGGCCTTCACATCACATTCAACCCCACAATCAGAATTCTGGGATTACACTTTAGGTCTTGCAACAGCAAATCATTTCAAATCATTTATGGATTCTCCTTAAAATGGCAAAAAAAATAGCATGTTTTTCTTAAATGTAGTACAGTAAAAATGTAAATATTACACATTAAAATGTAATTAAGTAAAAGTTTTCCAAAAATAAAAAATACTCTGATTAAAGAAACTTGAAGTGAAAGCGAAAATTCTTCCTTACTGTCCACCAATGAAATCTGAGTTACTTCTTTTTATTGGGTCATGATTGTTTTCTTATAGAACAAACAAAATGTTTCTATCATAGTGCTTATGTGAATATACTAAACATCAAATGACGCATCATACTATAATACATAACAGACTTTATAACCGAATGGCATTCATCTTGAAATTAAAAGCAATTCACTGATGTTGCTCTCAATGCTGACTCCACCGATACTTTGAGGGATTCATTGTCTTCCCTCTTGAGACTATGTGACAGTAATTTTCAACAACAACAAAAAAAAAATTCTTTCAAGTTTATTGAAAACAATATGTTTTTAGAGCCCTAGGTCTTGGTGGGGAAATGCCGAATCTGTCTTCTATTAAGACTGTGTTATAAATTTATCACGAGAAGAGAAACAAAACCGCTTATTAAATCAGTGTGCAACGCAGTGCATGAGGTTACGGTGGAAGGCTACGTCTCTTTAGTCTATAGTGCTGGTGTCTGTGACTTGTGTTTCTCATTGAAGAGTCAACGTAAATCTTTTAAGATGGTTTTAAAAAAAAATGATTTTTTGAGTCTTGTAAGATTATTACAGGTGAATGTTCCTGAGACGAGCCCAATAAAAGCTTGGATGATGATCTATAACAAACAAAATGCAATAATATGCTTATTAAACGCCAGACTATACAATAAAAACCTTTGATGGGCCTGAGATTAAAAGGGACATAACATACACACACTTTCAGCCAATCTCATGCTAGTCTTGAGTAGCTATAGAGTAGTACTGCATCCTTTATATCTCAGAAGAGTCCTTAATGTGATCATATTTATAAAAAAAAAAGATTCAGATTTATGCTTTTCTCCAAAAATCCAAAAGTTTTAAATTAACTATGGCTAACAATCAGATCCAGCTGTACATATCGGATCCAGAATCGGATTCCAAGTCTGAAATTGAACATCAAGAACTACAGCAGCAACAATGACTACAGCAGGATGTGTCTATATGGTAATTACTAAACAAGGTTCTCCTTTCCTCACATTTAAAAACACACTTCTTTCGAGACATTCTTCTCAAGCAAATCCTATGCAGCGCTCTCGACAACTTCTGTAAACGAATGAAGCACGGTGATGGGTGTGCCATACAAGGAAGGAGTGTATCTGGCACAGAAATACTTTGTCATACTGCTAAATAGTTTTTCCAAACTTTGGCCATGTTTAGCATGAGAATCCAACTCTTTAATAGTACAGAG
Source organism: Silurus glanis (assembly GCA_014706435.1). NCBI lineage: Eukaryota > Metazoa > Chordata > Actinopteri > Siluriformes > Siluridae > Silurus > Silurus glanis. The sequence goes on from JAAIIK010000040.1 coordinate 1,559,804, forward strand.
GTGGAAAGTAATGAAGTCCAAATACTTAGTTACTGTACTTAAGCAGATTTTTCTGGTATCAGTACTTCACTATTTATTTTTCTAATAACTTTTTACTTTCACTCATACATTTTTTTTACACAAATATCTGTACTTCTACTTTTCACTATTTTCAAACCAGACTTTTTACTTTAGTTTTAATCTATCTGGTGAAATGTCAATATTTTTTCTTCTCATTGCGCACCGTTTTCAGCCCATCAACCAATTTCTTGTCATTGTGTGGCTTTTACAAACTACAACTGGTGCATCATCTCCTCGCTCTCTCTGGATACATTAATTGGGTAACAAATTTTTTAATTCATTTGTATTATTATATTAATATGATGTAAGGTCCAGTTACCAGCGTGACACTAAAACGGGTAATAGTAGGGCCGGCGCTAGCTACAAGCAGAGCAATAGCCTAGGGTCTCGGGCTTGGATGGGGGCCTCCATAATCACAGATGTTAAATGAAAATGACATTTTATCCCCATTTTACTGTACAGAGCAGGCAAAAATGTTCATTATCCCAAATAGTGGATCAATGTGTTGCTGTAAATACATTACTGAACAAATTACTTAGGTCCTCGGTCAGTGTGTCTATGTGAGGTATTTATAATAAAATTATAATCCTAAACCTAGTAATAAGAGTAAAGTTAGCATTTTAAAGTAATGAGAAAAACACATCAAAACTAATTATTATTTAACAGTGTAGCCTAGCTAATGACATGCCATGGCCAAGGAAGAAGAAGAGCTGGCCCTGATTTCATACCTTTTTTATTTGTATTATTTTTTTCTCTTTTAGTGTTGACCTTCGTTAAAGTTATATTAATGTAAACACATGTAAACATATCTAGAAGCCGCCCTGGGTTATAGTAATAGATACTTTTTACTTAAGTACATGTCAGAGCTCAAACTTCTTTACTTTACATGAACGAAACACTTCAACTGTTACCAGTCTTTTAAAACATGAGTTTTTATACTTGATTGAAGGCTGTATGTAGTTTCATGTAACAGTGTAAATAACATTAGAAAATTATGTTTTGGTATCAAATTTTATGTTCCTTAGCATATTCTGTTTGCGTATCGCCATTATTATATTTGTAACTGTCTTCCTAATGGTAGATTTGATTCAAGTGATGAAACTTATAATGTATTAATTTAGATTTTCAGAAAAATATCTACTGGCATATCATAATATATGCTCTCAGATGGTTCTCAAAATCTTCTACAAAATGAGCAGACAGCTTAATGACACATATGATACGCAGGTATAAAACTATTTGATTTCATTTTACTACACTGTATGATTAAAAATCATGGCTATTACAGCTTTTGGGTTTAAACTATAATTGCTATGACATCCTTAAAGAATAGTAAGATGATAAATGTTATTCTTTATACACAAGTCAATTTGAGTTAAAACAACTGAGCCTGCATTTTTCAATCTTTGAGTCTTCTCTCAAGCACTTTGCTGATCCAGGCAAGTAGCCATGATGCTATAGCTATGAGCAGGATGGGCAAAAATATATTCAAATCCTGATACTTAATACAAACAATTATGCAAGTTATTTTGTTATTGTTATTTTGTCTTCTATGTGAAAGTGAAAGCTTTGTATAGCTCCAATATTATGGAAGCCCTGTCAGTTAGCTAGCATCTGACTTGACTAGCGAATCAGAATTATGGGAATAAAGGATGACTTCTTATATTTCATCAGTCAGTGTTTCACAAATTGCTTTAAACAGATTAAGCTTAAAGTTAGATGGCATTAAATAGACGCAGACACATTTACTTTTCCCAATTTCTCAAGGACAAATCAATCAAAAGTTTCTCCAAAATACAAATAACAAAATAGCATCCAGCATCGAAAATACTGACTACCCCTTTATACCACAAATTAGAGAGAATAGTCTGCAATAACAATCTCTTTAGCTACATGGCTAAGCTTTCTCATTTATCTTAAGATTTCCATGCACAAGCTGTTCCAAGTGATCTTGCATGCCAAAAATATTTAGCAACAATATCTGTGTCCTTTCGAAGACTTGAATACTGTCAGGCTCCTTCAAATAATCACCTCCTATACCTCACTTCCTTCACACTCCAGGGACAGCCATATCTGTCAGAGCGCTGTGTAAACAGTCAAGAGTATGTAGTGATATATAAAGTGTTATCTATGAGGCTGGTAAAGGTTCAGAGGAAAATGTGTGTGTGTGTGTGTATGTGTGTGTGTGTGTGTGTGTGTGTGTGTGTGTGTGTGTGTGTGTGAAGCATTGGATTACTGCAGTGTCCGTCTCTCCTCCTCAGGGCCTCTCTGAAATGTCAAACATTGTGTTACTGATGAGCTGTAGCCCTCTAGCCTCAGCATTCTCCAACATCCCTCCTGTCTGTTTCCCCCCCTTCCTTTAACTTTTGGCAGTCTTATTCTTTCACACAGCACAGGTGGAGCGAGGCGTTTTGTTTTTCGTTTCTCTTAAACATGTCACGGACAAGGTGTAGTCATAAGATTTACAGATTGCAGTGTGAAATAAAGACTAGGAGACTTTAAGTAAATGTAAATAATGATGTGATGTGATTTTCACATTCGCCTTTGCAAAATCAGAAACTTCTCTTGTACAAGTCTACCAGAATACTTCAAGAAATAAGGGGGTTTAAGAGTTTTAATGACTGTCGAGGCGTTCAATGACTACACATCATTTCTCAGCAGCAAAAACAATTCAGCACAGATTAGGTCTGTGATACTGAAAATCATTGGACGATATATCAATAAATACAAAATTAAGAAATATCAATAAATACAAAATATTTGTTCAGTCAGTCAACAGTGATTTTATCCTTGTCAGGATTGCAGTGGGGACATCACAGGTCCCCATATACTCACTGATTGATTTATTCAATACCTAAGGACAATTTAGTGGATCTGAATGTTTTTGGAAGGTGGGTGGACCTGAGAACACAGAGGAAACCCATGTGGACATGTCAAAACATGCAAAAGACAATTACCCCAGCTCAGGATTGAACCAGGTACAGCTGTGAGGCAGTAACTCTATATGCTGTACACTCATAGCATAGTATGACTACAGTTTCATTAGAACTACAAAAAGCCCTATTTTTGTGTGTCATATCTCATAGTGAATGACAGAAGCAGCTCGCCAACAATTGTGGGAACAGTGTTAGCGCTAGTATATAAAAACAATGCAAGATTTTTCTGACCGTCATCATGCAGTTTGGTAATATACAGACTTATAATATGCTACATTCTGCACATATGTGCCCCCAGAACAAGGGAAATAAGATAATATTTCTGGCCAGAATGTAAAGGGGGTGACTGTGGTAATGATATCTCTTCAGTGGGTTTTGTTTTCTGTTTGAACTGTCCTACATTGCCAGTGATCCAACGCATGGACTCGCTTCATTGAGACAAGGCCACACTTCATTGTGTGGTGTTTTAGGTTCCAGCTGTAGGCTGATAAGTTGCTTGTGGAATGTCCACAGCTCTAGCGGGCCAAGAGGGATCAACAATGAAGCTGCCGTCATCAGTCTAGCATCCTCAGCAGAAGCCGGGTTGACTTTGATTGGAAGGCATGATAATATACCTCACACATTTTCTGAGTTAATCTGTAATGTAGATGATGGAGGGATGTGGATGTGTCCTGGATGACCTGCTGTTTGGCTGGGGCAGATGGTATTTCAATTAAAGCATTATCCTAATGCCACTGACAAGTAGGGAAAACATGGGTACTTGGATACAACTTGAAAACAACCATAGTGCTAGGGATGAGGCCAACAATGTTCTGAAAAAGGCATGAAAGAAGAGGTGAAAGAGAGAGAGAGAGAGAGAGAGAGAGAGAGAGAGAGAGAGAGAGAAATCCAAACATTCCCTTCAAGCTTCTTTTATAGAGCAAAACCAAAACGAGACAACCAGGGCAAACAAAATCAAACTGAATAAAACAGCTTTTGAAAGGACATATTAAGTGAAATATGTATTTGATTGGAGCCATGCATGGACACTTACCTTCTGTATGGTTTGGTTTTGCTGACTGTCTTTTGACTGCAGTGACTGATTTAATAAATATATTTTTAGTTAAAATTCCAACTTAGTACACGTCAAGGTGTAAGTCTCACCTCATCCACAAACAACACATAAGTCAATATTTGTCTGTTATAAAATATTCCCTGTGTAGCCGGATGATGAAGTGCTCTTTGTGCCTGGTATCTCGAAATATCCTGGACGCGTGGCACTGGAGTATGAAATTCTGTTTGGGCTGCCTGTGGCTCTGGTGCTGACAGAGAGGGTTGATATCATCTCAGGGAGCTGAAGAGAAGCTCTGTGCCTGTCATGCTTTATACAAGCGTGGCCTTGTCCATGTTCTGGGATCAAGCCTCCATCAGAGACACTCAATACAATGCAGGTCTGGATTAAACATGTCATATTTCAGGCCTGTTTGTCATCAGGCCCGGATGGCACTTCTTGCTATGGGATGCGGTTGAGAAGTGATGATATTAGCATGCTAACACTTTTAAGCTGGAAACCACCAGCCTAAACATTGTAGGGGAAAATTCAGATCTGGTTTCAGATCAGTGAAAAGACGAACCTCTTGTCATTTCATATTGTATTCAAGGTATGATTTCTGTCTGTTGATTCGAATCGAAATGTTGGTGAATTTTTTTGCAGAAAAACAGAGTGGCAGGATGTAGCAAAACCTTCTCAAAACCTAAACTAACTTGAGAGTAAATGTGTCAGAAAAGACAAGCACTTATGAACACAAGAGTAGTAGAGGCTAAATCATCAACAATTTTTCATTATTCTACTTAAGGTGACAGTCTATACAAGTTCATAGACTAGCTAAAAAATCTTTCTTTATTTTTTTTTTTCTAGATATGCTTTTTAATAAATATCCATAACAATAGAGGATGGACACAAAAAAAAATTCTGGATCACCATTAATTGTTGTGATTTCACTTGATTTCAGGCTCACTTTATGACCTACCTCAGCAGTACTCCATCTAATCTGTATCAAATGCATACTTACCTAAATCTATACATTTACGTTTACTTATAATAAGAAGAGAATGTAAAATCTATTGACTTGAATCGGGTTTAAACATTTCAAATATATCGTATATAAGTTGAATTGAAACCTGCATCAGTTACAGTCAACAATTAGAATAAGATCATAAAGAAAGAGCTGTTTTTGTACTTTTAAACAAAATTATGGATGCTTTCACTGAAGTTTGTTGTACGCAGTGCTATCAAAAAGTTTCAAGACTAGTTTTGTAACACACCAACAGATGGCAGAACAAGGCTGCATGCACAGTCACAGGGAGCACTGACCTTCATAAGTCAATATGCCAAAAGATATGGTCGTGTGAATATCGGGAGCTGTGCAAACTTTTTTTAATACCACCTCGTAATGATGCATGCATGGTTGGACAAAGATACATCAAAATGTATTTTAAAATAAATACCAATTAACCTTTAAGTGTATCAAAATAAACTACAAAATACAGCACACACCATGAATCAAAATACACTGCTTTATCTTTTATTTTAAAAATACAAAAAAATACTTTTACAAGGGAGCATGAAATTTCTTTGCAAATTTTCCATTAATTGGTCTATTTAATCTGTTCTTCACCATGACACCGACTCAGTTGATTAAGTAAACAATGTTTGATAGCAGCAGCTTTTCTCTGGTCGAGTCACGCAATAAATCTGACACATGCAACCAGTTAACAGAGCAAATATTCACATACATTTCCCTGATGAAGGTCAGTTTTAAAGTAACCAACAGTTGAATGTTTGGCAGTTTGCAAATGACTCATAATTGTATCCTAATGATTATGGCTTTGTTTATTGTTTTTAGTCATATACCATATGCCATATAGATAGACGGGCTAATGAGGTTAAGTTGGGGGGAAAAAACTCTTGATTATTCCTTTAATGTAGACATAAACAAACACTCTACTGTTTTTCTAAATGTGATGTGCACACTGACTGAAAACAGCACACTTCTTATTATTCACCCTCCCATTCTAATGTGTGTGTGTGTGTGTGTGTGTGTGTGTGTGTGTGTGTGTGTGTGTGTGTGTGTGTG
>JAAIIK010000040.1:1570200-1590369 GCA_014706435.1 Silurus glanis
ACACACACACACACACACACACACACACACACACACACACACACACAAACAACACCTCTCTTCTTACCTAAGATATATGCTGACACAAGATCTATCTTTTCACTCAAATGAAGTTTCTCACACATGCGTTCTCTTTGTCACACACTCTTATACCAGGTTCAGTGAAATACACACAACCTACAGGCTGTGTGATGTAATACAATTTATTTATTATTTTTTTTTACCAGAGCCTTTTCTAGACTTTTCCGTGTAGTTTTTGATGTTAGAATAAAGTAGTAGAATGTGATATATTCCGATATATTCGGTCAGATTTTCGACCGACAGAAGTATTTTTTTTTTGTTGTTGTAGTTTTTCAAACCTAATCTTATTCTATCGCATCTATACAGCATTCCATCGAAGCAACTTTTGGCACGTTGGTCCTATACAGTGCACCGAATCATTAGGGGTCGCCACAGCGGAGCATCCGCATGTTTGATCTGGCACGTTTTTACGCTGGATGCCCTTCCTAACGCAACCCTCCCCATTTATCCGGGCTTGGGACCGGCACTAAGGCTTGTGCAACCCTAATGGCTGGGGTTGGTTCCCTGACCGGGGATCGAACCCGGGCCGCAGCGTTGAGAGCGCCGCATCCTAACCACTAGACCACCAGGGAACTCTTATTGAATACTTAAAGGCTATAAGGGGGGGGGGGGAATTGTAGAATGCATTTATTAATACTTTGGATTTAAGTATATTAGTATATTTGTATACACACACACACACCACAAAACCTAACCATAATTACTTTCTACAACTCCAAACTGTCTGTTTCATCTCCAATCATTTTGATTTAGAGTGTTAAGATTGCATTATACATGGCCGAACTTTACATTTTTGGTAATCAACAATCTGCCTTTGATATTATCATTAGATGTTATGATAACTACATTTCAAAGTAGCATTCATGTTTTCTGTATTTTTTTTTTTCCTTTGACACATACAGTGTAATTTGTATAGCGAGGCAGATACAGGTCAAGAGGTTCAGGACGGGAAATATTTAGTCTCAGTAACATTGATTGTGGCATGTTTGTTGGTACCAGATGGGCTGGGTCGAAAAAATCAGGTTTTGGAAACCAAAAAACAACAACAACAAAAATTGTTTATAAAAGAGGTCAGAGCAGGTTAGACAAATGGTTCAAGTTGATAGGTACAGTAATTTAAAGAACAATTCTTTACAACTGTGGTGAGCAGAAAAAGCATCCCAGAATGCACAACACTGCATAACAGACTGGTGTGTTCAGCAAGAACAGCAGGAAATCACACTCACCTCAGGTCAGTATTTGGGTGTTATGAATAGCAGTTTTGGTGATTGAGATGTGAAGGTGCTTGGTAACTATAGATTAGTGATGTGGTAGAGAGAGATTTCATTGAAAAACCTTGGATTATTTCTGTAAATTGACTCTCACAACCTATAAATATGGATATGACCTACGAAGGTTCTATTGTACATCTAGATGGCTATTGCACTTTTATTTAACAATACACGTCTAATGCATTTACTGCTGTATACGTGACATGGTTTAAATATAAACACATTTATATTCCTGGAATTTGCGTTTCAGCAAGTAAAAGGCTTTGTAATTAACCGCTATGTTGTCAAAGTCCAGATTTTGTGGTTTGAAGGCTGGTTTAAAGCTTTCACCATATTATCCAGCAACGACTGCACAATATCTGAGATGATTTAGTCGGTCATCTCCTTTCCTTTGTCTTGATCGAACTCGGCTCAAAAACAACAAACTGTCTGGAGCCCTGAGCTTGATGTTAATGTATGTCAGGCACGCTGGCACACACGCACCCAAACACACATATACACACTGATGAAACGAAATGTGGTTTATTTCATTACGTATGTAACGAAGAGCACACTGGGGTATTAAAAATTTTCTGGCACAGACCTAACTTAGAAAATGTGACGTGACAAACGACTAAATTCTATATATTGTATAGTCAACGCATTAAAAAAATCTCTTTGCCATTAGGGTTATTTACACAGGCTTAGCAGACCAAGGATATGTCTACTAGCAGACCTGCAACAATATGATTTAAATGATTCAATGCTTGAAGAAGCTCAGCCTATTAAATTTCTTCAAACAATGTGTGTTGATACAGATGGTTCCAGGATAAAGAGCAAAGGAGCGAGGTGGGATGTTATGTTTTCATGCAAGTCAAAGAGGTCACACCATTATTTCTTCATTCCAACAAATCAAAAATGTCAGAGGGGTAAAGACAGAGACAGAACCCACCTTTAATCATTTATTTGCACTCGGGAGGGGGTAAGTGGTTCATATTAAGCAGATAAAAAAACAGCAAAAGCAAAGAAAAATAGAATGAAACAATAGTTGTTCATTATGTAATGTTATCTGCTTCTGAATAAAGCAAGAAATTCTCATCAGCACTCCTATCATTTCCAACAATAACTGCCGGAATGCTTTACTACTTAATTAACATTTTGAATATCTCTTCGGCACCTACTTCCTACTTCTCTCTCTATTTTTTTTTAAATAAAGAAGCCTTTTGTTGATCTTGAGCGTAGCTCAGTGGACTTTTTGAGATCTTTTTTATTGGGGATTTTGCAGGCCAACACAAGCCGAGACTCGGAGTGTAGAACGATACACCACACACCCGAAATGTTTGATCCACATGTAACGTTCTAATTAGGTCCATTTCCACCAAATCAGTCTAGTTGGAAGAAAACGCTGGAACATTTTCAGGAACTTGAGCTGTTTTTCCACCAAAGGAATGGTCAGTGATTTTAGTTTCTGAGCTGCAGTTCCAGGAACTCTTTTTTTTTTTAGTTCCTGCCAAGGGAGTATTTCAGTCGTGCAGCAGCTTGATCGACTCAAAGTATGAGCTGAAAATGAATTCCAGCAGCAAAGCAAAAAAGAATTTCATTAATTTCATTTAACTCCATGTGTGCTCTCACCGTTAGCTGATATTTCATAGACATTTATATACAGAGACAGGCCCAGACACATTACTGATCCCAGAAATTGCTATCATTGATAAAACAGATACTTTTGCTTCTATAATCTTGATAAAGCCATTTTAATGTCCTTAGAATACAGCTGTGAACATCATCCTATCTTAATGTTATATTGAGGCACCAATTTATCAAACCAACACGTGGTCTGTAGAATACCCTAATCTTTACTATTTTGCTGTTAACATATTGTTGTCTATTGTTAATATTATTTATTGAATGCCATCTTTTTTATCATGTTTTGTCACTGAGAATTTTCCATCATGTCATACCAAAAAACACCTGTGATGAAATCATAACACATGCCCTCTTATTCGCACAAACTTTGTTGTTTTTTTTTTTTTTATTTTATTATAAATGTAACATACAAGTAACAGATATTACACTTGATTCCAGCCAAGGATCGAGAATGACAAAAAAAATAAAATGGATATTTTTAGGACCTTATCTTTTCAAGTCAAGAGGCTTTTTATTGTCATTTCAACGTTCCTCCAGAACCCTGGTGCTACACTAAACAACATAGAGCTACAACACACAACATAAAGCTACATAACAAAGCTAAATAAAGTGCACCGAGTGCAAACAGTGCAGACGAAAAACAGTACAGACAGACAGACAGACAGACAGACAACACAATAGAGTGTGGGACAATACGTATAACATAAGATAGCGCTGACCAGTAAACCTACTGTATACTCTGAATATACAGTACTGTGAAACGAGGACTATAAAGACTATAACCAGGAGTATATGTAAACAAACAATGCAGTGCAAAAACAATGTGGTATGTCCTATGTGGTATAACTTGAGCCCGTGTAGCTGAAGTTCTTGTTCAGCTTCTCAGAATGTCCCAAATTAAGCCCATTGAGTGCTGTTAGGTTAGTGTCTTGTCAAACATAATTTTCTGTGTAGATCATTGCTTTCTCCTGTATATTACTACAGAACTGGTAAAATTCCATTCAGTCACAGTACAAACTATTTTCATTTATCCTAAATAAATTGCTCAATTGTAAAGATTTTCATATTGTGTGGTTTTTCCGATGTACATAAGACAGAAATCATCTGCTACTGATAATATAGAAGTTTATCAGCATTTGTCCTTAAAGCTGCACCACTGATTGTATAGCGTTTATGGCGAATTATAAAGCCAAGCTCATGAACCTTCGTTATACTTTAGTTGTTCATACATCGTGTAGACATTATACATACAGAGAGCCATCCTCTCATTCAAATCCGTCACATTCATTAACGTTGCTCGATCGGTGCCCGTCTTCGACAGACATCTGCTCGGATAACTTATTCCATCTGAACACTATGTCCGAGGATGAGAGGAGATCAGAGAAGAAATTGGACCCTATGGAAGGAGAAGCAGTTAAAGACCATGAAAGAAACAGGAGAGGAGATCTAAAGAGCGGCGGAGGCTCGGCGTGCCGATTCCGGGTCGTATCTGGAGCTGATTAGTGCCGACTGAGGGTTGGAGATGAGAGGAACTCTTCCCAGAAGTGCTTCAAATGACATTAGAGTCATTCAGCATGTTCGAAAGCATTAAATCAAGTTCGTCTTCAGAGGGCAGAAGTCCTGAAGCTCATACCAAGAAGGCCTTGTTTCAGTTTGTGCTGCATAGTGAGGAGTCTGTGAACCTTGGCAGGGACACAGCGGTATGCGGGAATCACAGCGAGCGCGTATAAAAAAAAAAAAAAAAAAAAATTAAAAAAGAAATTATTCAGTTATTTTACAGCCATTAATACAATATAATACGGAACGGATGGAGCATTTAATGAAATCGTTATAGTGGTGCTAATGAGTCTTCACACCAAGATGGTCTGGAGGTTCATTCAGGGTGTATTCCCATCTGACACCCAGTGGTAATGGTATAGATCTCAGATACACCACCACCCTGTCTATAAAGACATCCTGTAGATAAAGAAGTGAATAATAAATTAACACAGGATCTCTGTCTCACACACACACACACACACACACACACAAATTCTCAGAGTGATTTAAAGATTGGGATTGAGAAGCTGAGGAATTTAATTAGACAGAGTTATGCACCATAGATCACACACACACGGTCTCACACGGAGATAGTTGTGATAGATAGTTTTCTGTGTGTGTGTGTGTGTTGCCCTAGAAACATGTGGCTTTGTGACCTCTTGAGAACAAAGCTAGTCTCAGACCTGCTCAATTCTATAATGCACCTCCATGCATTTGGCTTATAAGCATTTTGACCATTTAAAGTAATTGCTAAATAATTAAAAATAATAAAATTAATAGATAGGAGAAAGAAAGAAAGAAAGAAAGAAATGGAAGGAAGAAAGAAATAGAAAATAAATGGGAAAAAAAAATTGAAGGAAGAGTGAAAGAAATAAAGACATTGAAGAGGCAAAGGAAGGAAGAAATAATTGGAAGAAAGAAATAGGAAAAAAAATTCTAAGAAGGAAGAAAGAAAATTTAAGAAAGAGAGAAAGAAAGAAAGAAACAAACAAAGAAAAAGAAAAAGAAAGATGGATGGGCAGATGTATGGAAGAAGGAAATAAAAAAAAAAAAAAAAAAGTAATTTAAGGAAGGAACAGGGGAGGGGAGCAACTGGAAGGATCTGAACTGCAGGATGCAACCAGAGTATAATTAAACAGTCTTTAATGGAGGGAGCAGGCGGAGAAAACAAAGTTCAGAAACAGTTCGAAGTTCAGAGCGAACAGGGCTGCCCTCAGGGACCGGTCTCTGATAGACACCTTGGCTTTCTGGCTGATGTGATGAGACTGAGCGACGGCCTCTGCGGAGACCAATGAAAGAGCAAAGATTAATGGTGGAGCGAAGCCCTTTGTGGAGACCACGACATCAGTGAAACCCGTGGGGGCCGGGGCGAACACCTTGTCGGCGTAGTCAGCAAGGCTTGGGAGTGCAGCAGTGACCTTGCCAGAAAAAGGAAGTTGAGTGGCACCCTTGGCGGGAATCTGGAACTGATGCAGAGCAATGCCCGCTGTGCGCACCAGTGGTGGAGAGACGCCCACTGCGTAGGTCTAAGGCGGAGCGACGTCGTCTGCGGAGGCCTGAGGCAGAGCAATAATCTGGCTCTAAAATAATTCTCTTTGATGTCCTTCCTGGCGACACAGAATAAATGAGAAGATGGCCGGCAACCAGTTAGTGAGCGTCGCGAAACCGGAAGTGCGCTCAACGCACCCGGAAGAGTGCGCCATGAACCCGGAAAAGCCTGAGAGTAACGAAGAAAGAAAGAAATGGATGGAAAAAAAATGGAAGGAAGGAGGTAAGAAGAAAGAAATGGAAGGAAAGAAGGAATGGAAGAAAGACAGACATTGAAGAAGGAGATGGATCGAAGAAAGAAAGAAAGAAAGAAAGAAAGGGAAGGAATGAAGAAAAAAAATGGAAAAGAAGAAATAGATGGAAGGAAGGAAAAGAAAGAAACTCCTAAGCTCATTTCTCTTGAAGAGAAGAATAACAGGATAACAAAATGCACACTAAAGAGACACACACACACATGCTCTTCACTAGTGGTCTGTTGCTGCTGTAGTTTATTAGAGCTCTCTGTGTTTGATGGAAAAGATTATTCATGATAACAAGATGGATATGAATGACATGAAGCAGCTGTATGGAGGACGGGAGGAAAAAGACTAGGACTAGACAGTGAGTGAGTGAGTGAGTGAGTGAGAGAGAGAGAGAATGAGAAGCATCCAAGTTTAGATTTAGGCATTTCCTTAAGGCTCTCAGGGTCAGGAGTGGTGACCTGATAACATGTGTGTACATGCTGCTTGCTGGTGTGGTGAAAGAGCACACGGGTTTAACGATAAAACCCAGTATTGCCCAAGTATAACATCTGTAACATCTGTGTGGCTACCATGGAGAAATGCTTTATATGGGTTAAGGTGGAAGATCTTGAGTGGACTGCTATAGAGCTCTGATCCTATTGAACAGCTTTGGAATGAATCGGAACGCTGACCGCACCCTAGGCCTCCTCAACTGACCTACATCAGTACTTTACCAACACCCTTGTGTCTGAAAGATCACAAATCTCCACATGCACACTCCAAAATCTAGAGGAACATCTTCACGAAAGAGTGGAGGTTATTATAACAGCAAATAGGAACTAAAGGTGGAACAGTGGTCTTTTGTCCATATAGTGTAACGTTCATAACCAGCAGAAAAACATCATCTCCCCATAAAATCAAAGTACCACTCCTCCCTCATAGCTGTACGGATCATGTGTTCCTCCATCTCACTACCCTCTAGAATGTACGTCACACCCTTAGATTTTGTCTACAACTTACACGCATTAAAATCCCTTTGTGAAATGTTTGAGGGGGGAAAAAAGTTTTAAAGAGAAAATTTATGTCCAGTCGGTGGTTTTAGAAACAGGATTTCTCCATCTGTAAAATGATGCTTAATCCATCAAGAAGGATAGTTTGAAAAAATAATGATAAGCCTATCGTTCAGAGGAGTCAGTGACGACCCAGCAGCTCTTAGCAGGAGATCAAATCAAACAAAACCGACACAAGCACAGATACACAATCTTCACCTGAAACTAGAACTGCGTCAGGCTTCGAAAATCCGCCACTTGCTAATAACTTCCCTGCTGAATACTTATAATAGGGATTTGTTATGGTGAGTGTGAGGCTATACAATGTTTCTCTGCTGATGGAAGATGATGAGGAGGAGGAGGTGGGGTAAGGGTTGTGGTCTGGCCCAGTAAGAACCACTGCCTGCTAATGCAAACCGGCCTGACCCACACACACACACACACAGTGATCAGAACATGTGTTGTCTTTCTCTGATGCAGATGCCGTATGATCAGATGAAGCAACTTCATCACCACCTTTATGATTCAAGAATGTGCGCATGTTCTTGCCCATAATACTGTGTCCAGGAACACTTCACACCCAGGATATGCCCTTTATTACTGACAATTTAGGGAGCAAGTTGGATCAGAATTCCAAAAAGCAGACTTGCGGTATATTGTAATGCAAAACCAAAATGTGTGTGTAGACCGCAACACCACCATCTCTGATTAACTAAACCCCTTCTACTGCATTCGGACCCCGACTTCACTTTTCCACACAAAAACTCTACTTACACATCAGACCCTGAACCCTTCCCCTGTCTCTCTGCTTCAATTTAATAAGGCATTAGTTTAGCATCAGATCCACTGAGTCTTCACTCTTGTTAATGGCTGTGATTCAAGCTCCAGCAAGCAAAAAAAAATTATAATCAAGTCTGCATGTTCATGTGCTTTTTAAACATCCCATTGCATATCTAGTCCCAATTTGCTCTTATAATACCCTCCACTCTTTTGGGAAGATGTTCCACTAGATTTTGGAGTGTGCTTGTGGACATTTGGGATCTTTCAGACACAAGGATGTTAGTAAAGTCCGGTACTGATGTAGGGTGAGGAGGCCTGGGGTGCAGTACAATTGTGTGCCTCCAGCTTTGTGGTAACAGTTTGGAGATGAAACACACATGGCAGGAAAAGTCAGGTGTCCAAATACTTGTCCATTCAGTGTACGTGATGGCACTCACCTAAGGAAAGCCTTAGGGTCGCTGAACTGTAAGACGCCATCTTGTGGTTAACAATTAAAACAGCATGCAACCTCCACCAAGTCAGGAAGTTAAAGAATGAAGGAAGCACCTGCTGGATTGTCATTTAAGCTTTCCTTGATGACAGCCCTAAGGAAGAATTCATTTCGAGTAAAAGAAACATAAACCCAGATGAAATGCACACTGAAATAAATGTGGAAATATTGAACAGGCAAATGGTGTCATTTTTACCACAGTGCTTTTAGATTCTCCAATCTGACTAGTGTTGATTTAGTTACTTCACAGATGTGTCATATATATAGTGAATATAAAATAAGTTTTATATTAATGTTTAATCGTTTCTATCTATCTATCTATCTATCTATAGCAGGATGTATTTATTAATAAATTAATCATCATTATTGCTGTGGGATAAGGAATAATACAACACCACAGATTATTTTCACAGCATGCTATGTAGCGTTTATATTCTCATTTACAAGAACCTCAACGTATCAATATTTCCAATTTGTTTGTTCATATCGAAAAGCGTTCTAAACGACGGTAACAGAAGTTTTATCCAATATTAACTACCAGTATTAATGACCATTTTTAAGAAACAATTTTAATAAGAAAAACACGGTTTAAAGAAATGTAATAAAAAAAATGGAAACTGTTGAGTTCAATAATATTTCATTCAAAAATAAAAACAAAATAAAATCACATCCAAATGTTTTTATTTGTGCGGTATGTCTGAATAATCTATGTTGTGTGTTTAGAAAAAAAGGACAGCGGGATTCTGGGTAATTCACGTTTTATCAGGTCACTAGATGATGAATAAAATCTTAAAAAAAAAAAAAAAAAAAAAAAAAAGTTTATAACTCACCGGTTTAAAATTTGAGGCTGTACAACTCGAACAGCCCGAAAGCAACACGAGAAAAAGTAAAAGATCATATTTCATGAGTTTCCAAGTAAACCAAGAGCAGCCCTTTTAATAGTGGCATAGTTTTCAGGACTTAATGCTAAAACCAAGTACAAATATTGCAAAGTACAAATGTTGCAATACAGAGAATTGTTATTGTAGATAATATGCTTATATAATGTATATACACGACTTAAACACTTATTTAATGCTTTTAACTACTAGTCTCTGGGCTGTGTATGGATTAATCCAAGTCTTCGTGCAAAACTGCTCTGCCAATCAGAGAAAACATGTAAAACACTTGGACAAACTTAGATCTGTGTCGGCAAACCTGGCATTAATTTGATATCTCTCTGGAACACTGATGAATTGATTTCCTAGCTTTGCTGTTGGCATGCTAATTTAAAGTATTTGCTATAAATAAAATGAAGGTACAGAAATCAAACACAATGATTAAAAAAAAAATTCGTTCTTTAAGGCAGTTGCACAAATTTTTTTTTTTATTTTTTTTTTTTTTATTTTTTTTTTTTTAAAGATTCCCTCACGTTTTGGAGCGCACATGCATCCATGGCGTGCTCAGATTATTGCTGTTTACAGTAAAACGATCCACCCAATAACATGCTGAGCTTTTGGTAATATCGGACTGCAAGGCTGATTTGAATGGGGGTGGGGGTGTCGTAGAAATCATCGCTTCTTCATGGTCCCCACTATTATCCACTGAGCTGTCTGGATCCGAGATAAAAAAAAAATAATCACAGAAGCCGAATGCCCATGGGGCCATAGAGTGAAGAACATGGCACTGTCCTCTGTCAGACAGATGTTTAGTCCTAAACACAGGAGAGAAACAGAGAAACAGATCAGTCAGTTTGTGTAAATGTGTGTATTATAATCCAGCGATGTATTGTCACTACACACTACAGTGCTAAGTAGGGGTGTAACGGTACACGTATTCGGTACAGGGCTTTCGGTTCGGTGCACACGAGTACCGAATGCAATCCTTTTTATCGGAGTTAAAATCTGAGTTCCCACGAGAACGTATCAGTGGCTTAGTCTATGAAGTTTGTTTAGTCTCCACTTTGCACTGCTGTGTATAGTCACTTCTTTTCTTACTTCTTTCATTATTATAAAACATGAAAACAATGCCAGGGGTATTATAAAAAAAAAAAAAAAACCCTAGAGTTAGTCTTTGTGGCTACTAGATTTGTATTACGTTGTAAATCTATTTTTTTGTCTGCACCAAATCGTAGCCACTTCTGTTTTTATCAGTCTCGCGATATGGATTATTTAGTGTTTACTTCGAGAATTTCTCTTCCGCATATCGAGGGAGCGAATGAATGAAGAATGGAAGGAATGAAAACATTTGTTACAGTATGCTGAAAGTATATACAACAGTTAAGTAGAATGTATCTTTAGAAAATTAAATATTAAATGTAACACACACACACACACACACACACACACACACACACACACACACACACCCAAATTAGGGCTAACAAATATAAACTATTTAATTTAAATTTTCCATTTATTTAATGTATACATTCAATCAATTTAATTTGTGCCAATTTAATCAATTACTAAATGTAATTAATATAATAAAAATGTGTATTGTATTAGTTTGATTTATACAATTTAATTTATTATATATTATAAAATATAATTTTAAAGATTATTTAACCAAGCAGGTATTTTATTTTATTTAAAATTGCTTTAAGTGTAAACTGTTGATGTTTACAAATGTAAATAATAATAAACGGCATTGATAATAATAAAACAAACAAAAAAAAAAGACAAGCAATTTAACGTTTCGCATTTCTTCCCTCAAACGCTACCGAAATTGTACCGAACCGTGAATTTTGTTTACAGTTACACCCCCTAGTGTAAGGATTGTAGCATGAACTGAAAATGTAACACAAACGAATCGGAGGATGGCATTTATGCTGGTTCAGTCATGACACATTCCAGGACAAAGGCTGTAAGTGCTTCAAGAGCAATACCAGAACTCCTTTAACACAAGAGCCAGGACCAGACCAGCAGCAAATGACTTCAACATGCACTGAGAGGCATCAAAGCTTTTTATGTACAGCACATGCCAGACAAGGAGAAGAGGACAGAGCCAGGTGGAAAATCTTCTGTGCTCTGATCATTTCTAAACAGAAGTCTCAGAGTCAGAGAATGACCGAAGTACAGATTTCACTCTAAAGCCAGTGAATGAACACAAACCTCCACAAAGACACAATTCTGATCAAGCATCAACAAAACACTTATAAACAAGACCCATGTGTTAAAAGTCAAAATGCTTTGTGACAAATTCTTCAAGAAATCTCCAATGTGCTGCCCAAAATCCTATACGATTACACTAAAAGTGGCAGCTTACATAATGTATGTAGCAAATTTCTCAAATTGGAGTAAGTTAGGATTTTTAGCTGTGAATTAGTTTAAAATAAAGCAACTTTTATAAAGCACCATGTACCACATTGGCAGCAGAGTGAAAGCAGAAAAGAAATGGCACGAGATGAAATGCACGATAGATACAAAGCACTATATAAAGAAAGTTGATGCGGCTGATACGACACGGCACATAGCGCACACAAAGGAAACCATTACACGCATACACAGCTTGCACTAGCACAGATCCGAACAGTGTCCGGTAGTGGAGAGCACTAGCATAGTGGAAAGCACTACGGTTTCTAATGAAGGCTCACCTACGCTCCCACCATTACCTGTGTCACTGGTCACCTTCGCTAGCCGAGATCTCAGTCTCTTTATGAACCACTACTTTGGTGACAGACATGTCTGGATGCTGCTCTTTGATCTCTTTTATGGCCTGAGCCAAAGCCTTGTTCAGAGAAATGCCACCAGGGGGTGCAAACACACACGCGCACGCACACACACGCACACACACACACACACACACACACACACACACACACACACACAAGAAAATCATCACAATTAGAAGAAAGAATCAGTCAGTGAATTAATGCCTGTTAACTGGATTAATTGGTTTAACATTACATACTTTCATTGACAGTGATTTAAAGCTTAAACAATTACTTACAATTAATTATATTTAAAAAAATTACATTTGTGATTAGTAAAGTATAGATTTTTTTTTTCTAAATCTATAAGAACAGAAACAAAGCAAAACACCCCAAGCCCTAACCAAAACATTCAACATTTAGTTTGAAATAAAATGAGTTTGTGTGTAGGTGAGAATGTAAGAATTGGTTGCCTCAGTACCTGATCGTGATCGATGTTGGCATCTCCGGAGATGACGATCCTCTTCTCGATCCGCGTCTCCGAGATGCCTCCTTTCACCGTCTAATGATGGAGAAAGATGCAAACAACAAATTTATATAAATGGATATGAGAGTTTTAAGGTGTCGCACGAATACAACATTCGGTATGGGCCAATTGATCAGAAGAAAGACACGACGACTGGAGAAAGGAGGCCAGCAAGGCATGTAGTGATTAATCAGTGCAGTCTTAGTTTCCAATTCAGTTTGATTTGTGTTATATCAACAATGTGAACTTTGCGGAAAAAAAACAACCTCATATTCGTGTACACAAAAAGGAACAAAATATCAGCATTGTATTATCTTTTCCACACAACAACAAAAAACAAAAAAAAGTGATCAAATAAGTAATATATCTTGTTCAGTGTAATGAATGAGGGTCTGAATTCTTGCTTTTAGTTGCAAATAAATGTACTTTTCCCTTAAAAAATTCAAAACTCCAGCATTGACAAATTGATAAATTTGACCAGAGTTCATGAATCAAATAACCGAATTCGAAGAACTTTTGGTTCTTTTAAAATAGTTAAAGGCCAAAGATCACGTCCTTCATCTAGAGTTCGAAGAAAAACAGTTTTGTTTGTTCAAAAGCAAAAAAAAAAAAAAAAAAAAAATCTTCCTCTGTCAAATAATCTCAAGGTCAAAATTACTTGATTAATTAATAGAAAGCAAGTAGTGATATTTGCTGGATATACAGAGAAATGGCATCATAAAAACCCTAGGTGCTTAGAAGACAAAGGGAAAAAAAAAAAAAAAAAAAAAAGCAGTTCACGTGATGCTTAAATACTTGTGATGTTGTTTTCAAAATGTAAAAAGATCAAACATTTTAATTCACTCACAAGAAAAAGCAGAAGCACAAGGGAAAGAAAGGAGCGTCTCTAATGAGTTTGTTTCACCCCACTGACCTTTGTTATTTGCGTGGTGGTCGTGGTGCTGTTGTCCTCGGACGTGATGGTCTGAGCGCTCATCAGAACTCCGGGGTCTGCGTCACCATTAACATCCACCTTCACATTTGTGCACAAATAGAGCACAAGTGGAAAAGATGAATCCTCATATTTGGGAAGTAATTATCGATGTAATGGACATTACAAACTAGGACATGATTTGAAAATTCATTATGTAAGAGAGGCAGGAACGGTGAAGTGTTGTGTACCTCGGCAGACTCGTATGTGATGGTTTTTGTTTCAGTATGAACTACAGGCACCTCGTTGGTCACCGGTTGCACCGTCTCCGCAGATTCCTCCGACTGCTGCACAGACTGGAGAGATTGGAAAATGTGCACGAGCAGTCAAAAAAAAAAAAAAACGCTACACGGCAGGAGTACTGACATCTACAGGTTAGCAGGTAAACGGATCTACAGAGCCACATATAAAAATATGCGTCTCTACTTACTCAGATAAAGTAGCACACAGACTACACAGTAACACAAAAAAAAAAAATAATAAAATTAATAAAATAAACAGGAATAGAGGCAGTGCTTCCTTCTTCCTCTACATACTGGAGTAATATTATATCTACTGTATCTCTACCAATGTTTTTGTCCCACTCTCCTTCATTATTACTTTTTTGTTGCTGCTAAAAAGCAAAAAATCAAAAAGACCATGTAACCATGGAAAACTACATGCACTGGGATTCTGTGACTGTCAAATCTTCCTAACGCCATGACAACGATGCAGATTTTTATTCGCATGCTAACGTATGGGGAATCATTCCAGTGATGCAACGATTTACACCCCGATTAAACACATCACTTTAGAAATAAGCCAATAGGAAAGGTCCATTTTGAATTAGTCAGAGTTTGTGATCAACATTGAAGACTGTGAGGTTAAAGCATCCAAGTCACTCCGACAAGGCAGTGGTACTAACTGTGTTCACTTCTCGCTTCATCAGCTTTATTTCC
Source organism: Silurus glanis (assembly GCA_014706435.1). Lineage (NCBI taxonomy): Eukaryota > Metazoa > Chordata > Actinopteri > Siluriformes > Siluridae > Silurus > Silurus glanis. Next base: position 1,584,871 of record JAAIIK010000040.1, read on the forward strand.
TGTAGAACCTCTTCCGCTTCGCGCTCGTCCTTCTGTCTATATTCGGACTCGCTGGTTACACAGTGCGACAAATCTGAAGGTATGGAATTTCCATAGCCTTCTGTGTTTTTCTCTTCCACTTCCTCTTTCAAAACTTGCTCAGCATTGTGAACTTCCTCACAGGTTGACACTATCTGCACAGCTGCAGTCTGTTGGCTTTCATCAGGTTTGGCTTGTTCCTGCTCACAGATAGGTGAGCTAGCAGAAGTATTAACGTTTGGCCTGATATTCTCTCTTGGTTTTTGAGAAACGTTCTCAACATCTTCCCAGAAGGACACGAATTTCTTGGGGGTACAGCCGTCACAACCTGTGGACTGGACCTTTTCACCAAGACAATTAGATTCGTCTTCAGTTACAGGTGCCATAAATTCCTGACTGGAGCTCTGACTTGCTTTATGTGCAGATTCTTTTCCTTCGACATTTAATTTGCTGTGCATCTTCTCTAGAATCTGAGCAACATCTTCATCTTCCACAAAATCAACATCTTTATCATCTTTAATTTCATGCGCATTAGTGTGATTCGGAATAGAAACTTCCTCAACATGTGTCTGAACAGGAAACTCTCTCTCATGACAAAATTCTACTTCCTCAATATGAATAGGAGCAGAACATTCTGCCTCATCCAGAAATCTATTCTTCTCAGTACGGGTTCGAGTAGAAAGTTCAATGTTCTCCGGAGCTATTTTGGGAAGTCTGTCCTCCATAGCTGATGACAGAACCAGAAATTCCTCAATTTTACTAGGGGTCTGAACAGGAAGTGCTTCCATCTTATCTGGAGTCTGAGCAAGAGAATCATCTTCCTCTGTATGGGTCTGAAAAGGAAATGCAATATTCTCATTTGGGGTCTGATTAAGCAGGTCTTTTTTCTCAATACAGATTTGCAGCTTCCTCTCTTGACTGACATGAACAGAAGATCCATCTTTCTGTGAAGAAGAAAACTCTTCACTCTCAATGCAAGACTGAGCAAGCAGCCCTTCCTTACTATTCAGGGTCAGAACCAAAAATTCTTCTGTGTCAGTATGGGTCTGAGCAGGAAGGTCTTCCTTATAATCAAACATCTGGGCAGCAGATTCTTCTTCCACAATATGGGTATTAATGCTAAATTCTTGATCCTCAGTCTGAGTTTGAGCAAGAAATTCACCTTCCTTTATATGGATTAGAGCAGGAATTTGTTCCACCTCATTAAAAATGTGAACAGTAAATACTTTCTCCCCAATAAGAGTCTGATCAGGAAGTTCTTCCTTCTCTGTACATGTCCCATTAAAAAACACTGGCACGGTGTCCAATGCGAGTGTATTAAAAGACACTTCTACTATTAACTCCTGAGCTTCACCAGTAGAGGACGCCATTGCAGTGTCTTTACTATCTCCCCAGTCTCCTGATTCCTCAACTGTATGCAGTACTGACATTTCTTTATCATTACACGATGACGTTTCTGTGCTCTCACTCATTGATTTTGAATGTATGCCTCCAGAAACCAAGGTTCTCTTATCAGACAAACACGGAGGAGCTGGAGGACCATCTTCAGTAGTACTAACTTCCTCAATAACAACATTGTCTGAAGCTTTAGGAGTCAGAATATTCTCTGTAGCTTCTGCTGTATCATCTTTAACTACTGCAGTGTCCTGTTGGCCACCTGAGTTCTGCAAGAGACAAATGGCATTTCATCCCATCATCTATGGAATTCAATTACAGACTGAGCTGCGAGTGACACGATCAAGATTTGGACAAGATCTATACACATTAGCAAGAATATTGTGGGATGTTTCAGATAAACAGAAAAAGGAAGAGCATGTCGGGTAAAGGAATTAAAGAGAAAGTCCTACCAAGACAGCAAATCAAATTCTGAGTTAATTAAGACTTATTGTCTCTCTTGGGTCCCTGGTTTAACCCTAAAAGTTGATTATTAAACCAGGGGCACAAGAGAGACAATAAGAATCACTTTTTACAAGAACTACAAATTGAAATATGAAGATGAATGGGGGAATGGAGGCACTAGAACACTGCCTGAACCGTCACCCTATTGAGAAATAGACAAGCTGAGACTTGGCTCTCATATTTAACAACCAGAAATATTTCTTCTGAATAAACGCTTGACATGTCAAAGTCTCCAAGAGCTTACATAAATAAGAACAGGGAGTAATTAATAATGCTTTATACAAATAGAGTTTCTAAATAAATAAATAATTTACGTGATAAGTGTAAGGACAAGGATAATAAATTGTGTGAATGAGAATAAACTGTGATAGACTGTGTTTAAAAATAATATTTCCATCTGCTGCCAAGGGCACATTAATCTGCATTTATTGATTGAGATAAAGCAACTCAATAAGGATAGGCTTATAGTTTTGGACTTTTTGTTTCTTTAATTAATACAAATGGTTTTATAAGAGTTCATAGTTGTCAAAAGAGAGACTTCCTGATCAACATGAAGGACTGGAGGGATAGTTCAGGTGGTGGTTCTACAACTTCCATTCGTGTCCTAAACAGGTATCTGAATTAAATAAAACCCAATGTTCTTCTCGGAATTAAATCTATACTACATTGCCAAAAATTAGCAGGAGACTTTACCTGGTCATATGTACCGTATGTGATTTTTGAGCATCACATTCAGTCCCAATTTGCTCTTATAATTTCTCTCAACTCTTCTGGGAAGATGTTCCACTAGATTTTGGAGTGTGCTTGTTGCCATTTGTGGCGATCTGGGGTGCAGTTAGCGTTCTAATTCATCCCAAAGGTGTTCAGTAGGGATGAGATCGAAACTCTACTCTTCCTAATGTGTACATATGTAATGTGTCCTAATACTTTTAACCATAGTGTACAAAAAAAAAAAAAGGTGGAGTCCCAATATTGTACATGGCCTGGTCATTTTGTCTCGTCTTATCCCTGAAAGTGTGCCTGCTTATGAGTGCAAATCTCTTGGCAATTATTAGCTGTAGCTGGTACCATCCTGAGCTTGTTGCCTAGCACATCGCGGACATTATGATGTACCACACTGCTTGATCTGCTTTTCAGAGAAGTGGGATGCTCTTTTCATCAGAATTTCATCACATATGTTGTAATGGTCAAGGAATGTCAGGGTGTGTGTTTGATCTGGCCTTTTGCTGCAGGTCTCTTTTCTTTTCAGCATAGCTTTTGCATGTGGTGTTTTAAATGAGAACATTTCTCCCTCAAACCAAATCTCTTATTCTCAAAACCTGGAGGGGTCATTTTCTCACAGGCGCAAATCTACTGTATATACAAAACAGGCAATTGTGATTTGTTTCAAAGCGCCTGAAGAATGTATATGAATAATTTTGAACCACATACCAGTTAATAGAGGGCTATATACAAGTACTCATTAAAATAACATTAGAGCAGCATATGCATGAGAAGAAACACTTTTTCTTTCTAAGAGTTAGGTACAAATGTAAAAAAAATAAATAAATAAATAAATGAAAATATCTTGGCGAACGTTAAACCTGAATTTTTAAATATATTTAACCAGACCACAATCCATTTGATGTTTTTTCCCCAACCAACTTCATACGTATGTATGACATCATGCTACAGACATTCTGTGGGTTTAAGCAGTGGAACCCAGTGGATAGTGGGCAACCAAGAACTGACAATATTTTACCAGCATCCCACAACCGCTATATCTGGACAACACTCCCTTTCCAGACATGGCCATTAAATAGAAAGATCAAAACACAACCATCTGAAAAACTCAAAGCGACTGAAACAAGCACTGGTACTGATCATGCTAGGACAGAACAATTATAGAACAGATGATTTTAAAACTACCTCGGCAGAGTCAGCCCCCGCAGGATTTGGTTTTTCTTCTGAAATGTCCTCTTGAGGTTCAGATTTGGCATCTTCTGCAGTCTACAAAAAACACACACACACAAAAAAACAGACTTAAAACATAATTAGGGTCACCATGTTTATAATACTGAAAACCAGAAGTATATAAAAACTGGGCGAGGGTGTGCATGTTTGAGATGTGAAGTGGATCGTGCAAACCACAAGGAAAAAAATGACTTGAGCAAACAGGAATGAGAAAACAAAGAAAACAATGGCCTAAAAACAAATGGAACTTGAAAAGGTTTATGGAAATCTGATTACTTTTAGGACAACAGACCTGTTAGAGGATTAACAGCATAAGGAATTGACAGACCCTCAGTCACAGCTGTAAATTATAGCCAAGTCAACAAATTCTGAGTATTCACTCAACATAAATAGCATGGACTGACGTTCCACAGTGATCCAAACTCTAGAATGCATAAACAAGCCACTCTAAACCAGGCCACTTCCTGCACGATGCTGGTTTGGGAAAATCTCTCACTCAAGCATGCATGCGCAGAACCTCTTTCTTACATCCTGTAACGGTAACAGAGGTTCGATCACGCTCATGTCATTTAGCCGTGGACAGTGATCAGGGAAAGAGACCAGCCTTTTCTCCCATTCACTGCCTCCTGATGACTCGGTACGCATCTCCAAAAACGACCTCTTCAGATCGCTGAGGTTTGTCTGTCTCTTGAGCACCTCCTCTGTGGTATCATTCTCCTGACACATCAATCAAGACAGAGAGGGCATGATCAAGAGGCATAGAGCACTAAGAGTGTAGACTGACTGTCATTTTAATCACACTCAACATGGTGTTAAAATTACTCGCTCTCACACTGAGATTAGGGGGTTAGGAATCCGAGTGACGCTCACACAAGTCACATTTTTTCAACCAAACTAAAACTGCTATGCACCATGCAAGCATTCCTTTTCACACCATTGTTCTCAAGCAGGAACAAGCGTTTATGCTGTCCGATTAGGAACGATTCGGATTAGTTTAACACACCTGCGAGCTTCTCTTTTACTCCTTTTCATGTGCAAAACCCACACAAACATGCCACACATCGCTTTACAAACCTCCAACATGTGATTACTGTGTCTGATAAACACACTGTCTCCCATTATTGGCTTTATGAGAATATTCTAGGAGGAGAAAAACAAGATAGATTTTGACAACTGTCCCCTAGTAATAATAATAATAATAATAATAATAATAAAAATAAATAAATAAATAAAACACCTTCAGAGGCATGTCATGATTGAAATACCGGGTAAAAACTGTCAAAGCTGCTATTGTAGAAAATTACCAGACATCTATGGACTACTCAAACTTTACCAGTGGTGCATTTTCACCTAATGTATGAGTCTGGTGAGAACCACACACCAGCTAAGTGTCTGCATGACCTGCAAACGTTATTCAACAATAAACAAAACACTGATGGCTTGATAGAAAAATGACTTTGCAAACAGCATGATATTGTGTGTGTGTGTGTGTGTGTGTGTGTGTGTGTGTGTGTGTGTGTGTGTGTGTGTGTGTGTGATCCCAAACTGAGCTGTTACTTAAGACCAGAAAAAAGATGTAAAGGATTTTTTTTAACTCTCTCTGTGTGTGTGTGTGTGTGTGTGTGTGTG
>JAAIIK010000040.1:1594948-1608661 GCA_014706435.1 Silurus glanis
ACACACACACACACACACACACACACACACACACACACACACACACATATATATATTTTATCCATCAAAACACAAGAACTTTGTTCTATTCTCTAGCAAATATCCAGCATCTAGTCAGAAATCTTATGGTTGTTTCATGACATGATGAGCAAAGTGTCACCTCTCCAGGGCGTATCTTGATATAGAAGTTGTTCCGCTTGTAGGATATCTTGAGGATTTTGGGCCAGGCGAATCGATTTATCCGCAGTCGGTCCCTGTAGATGAGAAGGCCGCTGCCACAAACACCGAGCATAATCTCCACTCCCTCCGAATCCTGTAGAGAAAAAACACAGAAGGTAAGGAAAAGAAATCAAACAATTAGATCCATGACGGATTGAGACAGAAGGCCATCAGGGGATGTAATAAATCACAATGACCTACACCACCATCCCACACAGGACGGAACGGGAGAGTGACGATGGGGTAGTGGGCTTTATTAGGTGATATATATTCACCTATTTAATGGGCTTTAAAAATAAACAAATGCAATACTAAAAAAAAATAAATAAATAAATAAATAAAACAAACATGATTCAAATACAGCAGAACTGCACATTTGGTTACAACACAAAGAAGCTGTCAAAAATATAAGGACTAGACAGAGGGCTACGGTGCAGAGAACAGAAAAATGAAAGGAAAATCCCACACAGCACTGCATTGCAGCATGTGATGAATAAATTCTATTCGTAATCATGCACGTGCAGAAAATACAGACCAAAAGATGATGTACACATTTGCTTGCATCAATGCACTGAACCAACAGGGCTGGGAAATGCGAGCAGAAGGCATTCATAACGTCAATCACGTCACAGGAGTATGCATTAACGCAAGATAATGCAATAACTATACGTTACGGACACACACGTATGTAAATACACGCATCAAACACAGCACGTCACTGTAGCTTACCTCTTCCTTAGCCCGAGCTAAGCACTCAGACAGCCTTCCTACCAACTACGTCATCAATAGGCAGAGAAGAGGAGGGGAGGGGGGGGAAGAGAGAGTGCGCGAGAGAGAGAGAGAGAGAGAGAGAGAGAGAGAGAGAGAGAGAGAGACACACGCAGTGCGAGCTGAGCCAATAGCAGCATAGAAAAAAAAAAAAGGTTCATTTACATTCAGGGGGCAACACAGCAGAACTATAAAGCCAGAGGTGTTGCATTCTTTCAGTTATTATTTTTTTTTCTTTCTACTCAATTTTATCCTTTATTTCCAATATTCTCTCTGCCCACAGCACAAAACATTGTTATGTAATGTGTTCATCGTTTCCTGGAAATGATAAAAGCTAATTAATCATTTTTTAATTTTAAGAATGAAAAAAATAATAATGCCAGCTTTGCATTGATTAAACAAATATTTGTCCTATGCAACCACTTTCTATGTTTCAGCAGCTTAATATACAATAAGGCCAGTGGTGTGTGTGTGTGTTTGTAAGATTTCATACAGAATGCAAGCAGAGATCAGAGATCAACGTGCAGGACTGAAGTAGCAGCAGACCAGCAGTGAGCAGGATCAATGTCAGCACAGTACCCACAGAGAGCGCATATTCATTGGCATTACAATTAGTCAACACTCTCCCTTCATACACTCAATCTGCATATTCATACATCAGCAGCAAAATCAGTTTTAGCATCTGTTTTGCAAACTGCAATGTTTAAATTAAGGTTACACAAATTTACCCCCCCCCCCAAAAAAAAAAAAAAAATTATTATTAATAATAATAATAATAATAATAATAATAATAATAATAATAATAATAATAATAATAAAATAATAAATAAATAAATAAATAAATACACAAAAGACAACACTACCCAACAGTTAGTAAAATCTTTGTTTAGGTACAAGCTTAAAAAAAAATTTTTAATGAAAAGAGTTAAATAAAAACATTGCACAGATAATAAGATTGTTATTTAAATTGCTGTTATTAATAGGACTGCCATTAGATGGTGCTACAATACAAACTGTTCAATATTTAAATTGAATTTTAAAACAACAGGATCTTAGGAAAAGAAAAAAAAAGGGCAATTTATTGAGAATAAAGCAATGTCTACATTTAGGGAAAAGTTGGGGAAAGTCACCATTTTCAATAATCCTGCATATTGTGTTCAGGTACTTAAATTTGTATGAACTTATGAAATACTTTGCAATTATGAATAAAAGAAAATGGCAATAGGGACATTTTTCTTGAACATATAGCTGGGTGTATGCGTGCGCAATTTTCTTTCCATGAAAAACTTTATAGAACAAGGTTGATTTAAAGGCGGATTTGAAAAGGCGTTAATACAATAGTACCTCACTGTGTTATCATGATGCAGGTTTCAAAACCGCCGGTGAACATTTAAAAAAAAATTGTGTCTCTTTTTTTTTTTTTTACCTTAGCATGATGCAGATCTACACCATACATTGAAAGCTTCTTGGCATTCTCCAGGAAGAGCATCTCTGCCTCAGCTGGAGTCATCCCTCTGTAACGAACGGCAAAATCAGACGAAAAGAAATGAGCGTCTAAATTCGTGGGTTAAAAATATCCAGAGCTGAACACAGTAAATGTTTCTAAAATTAGTGAGAACAAAGCCGCCTTTGTCTAGCAGTTGAGAGTTTAAGATAAATCGGTAAAACAGCTCATTAAATTGGTGTAACAGCTAACAATGAATCTACTGAACACACAGTACTCACTTGTGTGTGAGATTTTATAGACTTGGTATAAAGCGGGGATGTGGAGATGGAGATGAGACGGCAATAAAAGCTTCAGTGTGACTTTGTGTAAACAGATATTCATCTACATTTCTGTATTCATGAATAAATAAAAGAAGGGCTTATTTTATGATTTAAATAGACGCAAAGCGTATACACAGCTGTGAAAAGATGTGCAGTATAAACAATCAAATAGGATGGGAATGGATCCAGTTCACTTAGTGTTACTGTTGTAAGGCTGAAAGCATTTTCCCTTTTACAGGGGATAAATCTATTAAATGTATTGGGATACTTGTGTATACAATACGTGTACACCGACCAGGCATAACTTTATGGCCACCGATCAGGGATTACATTAAGACCACCTGCCTAATATTGTTTTGGTCCCCTTTTGCTGCCAAAACCACCCTGACCCTTCGCTCCCCACGTGCATTAATGAGCTTTGGCCAGCCATGACACTGTCACGGTTCACCACTGCTCCTTCCTTGGACCGCTTGCGACAGATACTGACCACTGCAGACCGGGAAAATCCCGCAAGCTCTGCAGTTTTGGAGATGCTCTAACCCAGACGTCTAGCCTTCACAATTTGGCCCTCGTCAAACTCGCTCAAATCCTTACCCTTGCCCGTTTTTCCTGCTTCTAACACATCAACTTTGAGGACAAAATGTTCACTTGATGCCTAATTTATCCCACCCGGTGGCAGGTGCCATGATAGAGATAATCAGTGTTATTCACTTCACCCGTCATAATGTTATAATGTCAATGTTATGCCTGGTCAGTGTACGTACTACAGTAGTGTCACTATTTGAACACATTTATTGATTGTCAATATCATAGCAATAGGTCTTGATTGTCTTAGAGTTCTGCTCACTTGTAGTTGCGATGCAGGTCCATGACCTTTTCCTCCAGCTCTTTGGTCTGATTGGGAGCGAAGCGAAGGTCGCTGATGTAATCGCTGCCCAGCTCTTCAGGGTCATAGTCTCCAAGCTCAGACTGGGCGATGTATGAACCCAGGAGAGAATGAGTGACGAAGGAGCACGGCAATCGGCCCGACACGACGTCATCTCTCAGCTGAAGGCACAGGTAGTACCTGACGAAGAGAAAGAATTTTTATGATGGTGAAATTTCCAAAAAGACAAAATCATACAACATTTAACTAAACATCAGCACAAAGTTAGCTTTGCCAAAAAAAAAAAAAATGGTGATGCCACACTAAAAATAAAAAACTCAAAAGGGAACAGGAAGTGACGAGAACGGCAACGTTTTCAGAATGTCATTTTCCATTTTATTGTACCAAAGCAAAGGCGAATGCTTGATTCTCATTGATGAACGTGTCGGAAGGTGATAATACAAAAGTAAAGCTGTAAATAATTTAACCTGTAATGTTTTCTGCCAGCTGAAAGTCTTTAGTACAGAGGACCTTGCAGTTCCCTGGTAACATTAACATTACAATATAAAAAGATGAAAAAGTCAAGTCATGAAATTATTTATTGTACATTAAAATGTACTCTAGCAGACAGAAGGGAAACAAGAGGAATTGAGCACTTTTGGGATTATAATAAATGGAAAATAACTTTCAGGGTGGCATGAACTGGTTTACTTTCTCCACCTAAAAATGCACACCTTGACATGCTTGATTCCTTATTTAATAACATTTAATCAATCCAGTTGTATAAGAAACTGACTGTTCCCTCAGTTTAGCTGAGGAGAAAAATATGTGATTGAGCATGTGTGTTTTATGCTGTGGAATCACAGAACCTTCATTGGAAAACATGTCTTCATCAATAGGGAACAAGCTATTGTGGAGACGAACTCAGGTGTGAATATATAGAATTATTAAACATGAGTGTAGGAGGAAAGACAGATTTTGCTGCATCTTACCGAGTGATGTCTTCACACAGCTGAGATGGGTCAGGAGGATAAAACTTCACATTAAACCCAAAGTTCCAGGGACCACCTAGTACACACAGAGACACAAAAGATTTTTTTTAACTGAGACGCCTGCTCAGAAAACAAAGACGCTGCACCAAAAACAGAGTTGACCTACTTCTAATTTGTTTTTTCAGTTCTTTTGCAGGGTCCATCCAGTTCTGGAAAGAAATCACAAACAAGAAGCAAACAATAATTTTCATGGTGTTGCTTATGGTAAACAATAATAATAAGTGCAAATTTAGATTTTTTTTTTTACTACCTTCTGATGTTCTGCATCACGGTACGTCAGCCCAAAGTAGTCCTTCTCCATTAGGTTGAGGTGGTCACATACTTTATCGAACAGGACCTGGCCTTTGGCTTTCTTCTGTCGATGACAATGAAGGACAGAGAATGTTATTGGTAAAAAAAAAAACAAAAAAAATAAAATAAAAAAAAAACATTAGTGTGTCATGTGACTCTTCGGTGTGAAAGACTGAGATAAAATGATAAAGCCAGTCACTTAATCTGACAAATGGCAAAGCCATGTCCTGTTAAAACAATCCGTTCTGCTGCCTGCAAATGAAAATGAGCCATCATCTGAGGCATACAACACCAGTAACTGAGCAAGCACCAGATTCTCGATTCTTCTCCTTTAAATTGGTCATCGAAGAGTGAAACGCAGCACTATGATCGTTTGCACATGCTTTAGATTATGCAGCATGTAATTCTGCAAGCTGTAATTTGGAGAGCAGCAAGTGAAAATTATTGGGGTCCAGGAAAGGAAAAACCCAAGACTTGGCTGGCCTGAATATACTCACTCTGCCAGACCTCGAACATCACACACAGTTCTCAATGCCTCTATTCTTATCTTAAATTACACCAACTTTTTTTCCCCCTTGACTTGTTTTTTTTATTTTTTTCTTGGAAAGCATTTGAACACTTGTAAAGAATGTAAGAAAGAGATGTGATAATTCAAGTCAATCCGAAACAAATACATGGCCTGGAAATTTACAAGCGAACCGCTTTGCTTTTTACATCATACACATGGAACGTTTCGTAATGTTACAGCTACTGTTACAGATTATCAGTTAATATCTCAACTGCAAGCCAAGCACAGCAACTAAAAGGACAAATGTCTTTCGTAAAAGCCCTGACTCTCAAAACAAAAATTAGCAATCTCTTTCTGATCAAGTCAGACAAAGAGAATTAGGAAATGTTTGGCATAAACACTTTATAAGCCCTACTGCACCATAAGAACAGAGCGAGCTTGGAAATGTTTCAGTAGAAGACAAATAGGTTCATGGTGCTGTACAGGTTAGTGGTTTTTCCATCTCCAACACACTCAAATCTTAACACTTGCTGAGTAAATTCTCAAGTAGTCCAAATTAGAGGTCCCCAACCATCGAGCCTCCAGTACCAAGGCCTTAAAAGAGTTGCTACCAGGTCACAAGTACATTTAAGGGAAACTATCTACAGAAATGACAGTAAATTATTACTTGTGCGCTTTGCCATTTGAGGGGCGCAATTCAATTTCACAACCCCCCCAAAAATAAAAATAAAAAGACGACCATTACAAAAGGCTGGAGTCCCATGAATAATGCATTACCTTACTCTAGAAATTCATTACTACTCTGAACATCTGGTAGAGCTGCAGGCACAGAAACACCTCTAAGACAATCAGAATTTAGAATTAAATTCTTGGTTTATAGCAAGATCTGTTCTTTTTATCTCATCTCACTTGTTATTTACTAGTCAAAAGTGCCTTTTAATCACACCCACTGTGGCACCTCTTGGTCCCACCCACCTCCACTGTACAGGTGTAGTCCGAGCCATCCAAGAGGGTGATCCTGCACTGCATGATGTTTAACTGGTGCTGCTTGTAAGCTTCTGTTCTATGTAGACCTCTTCACCACTCGGCTGAAAACACATAATGGTGGGTAGATTGTTATAAAGACAAGTTATATTGTTAAAGGGGAAAAAAAAAAAAATTCGAACAATCATATTAATCCCATTTTAAATTTCTTTAAGCAAGTATCTTTATTTATGATTTCATTATTCACCAGGCGCAAACAAGTGATTTAATACATAATAAATGAATAAATAATTTAAAAGGCTGGAGTGATAAAAATAATAAAAAATTTGTCCTGGCAAATCCATTACACCAAAACATGACATTCGCGTACATTAATCAATCAGCAAAGATTGTGCTCATCACGGCATTTCAAAAGTACACCAACGTTTCGTCTCTAGAGTCACTTCATCCAGAGTCTGTAAATGAACCAGAAATCTTTGCTACGGTACATTCATTTCGATCGGAACCCCAAAGCGATCCCATCAGTGTGGGTTAAAGGGGGTCAGAATGACGCGTTACCGTTTTGCAAATTCATTTTAATGAACTTAAAAAAAAAAAAATAAATAAATAAAAATAAAAAGGGTGAAAAGGTACAGAAAACATGATTTCATTTCTAATAACAAAATGCTGACACGCTGAACTAATTCTGCTTCATTACTGAGGCTGTGTTGCCTTTTTTTTATTATTATTAAACGTTTAGGGGAAGTTACATTCATCACCATGAACTGTTGAGTTGAACAGAAAAAGAATAGACAGTAATGAGCTCTACTCTTAAGCCATAAAGTCGACAAGAAGCTTTTGGAGAAATGACTTTACAAAAAACGGAAGCAAAATGATACTTTTGACAAGCTTGACAGTAAAACTAACATTCAGATTTATTACAGTCTCAAGTGCTATTTGAGATCTTAAACAGCCTTTTACATTATTGTTCCAGAAAGCACATCACCGCTAATCCTATTTAACCGCAATCTTTTCAGCAACAGAGCAGCAGAAGAGTGCTTTAGTGTTGGTAGGGAACGTGGATTTAGTGACCGATATTGTGCAAAATGCCTTTTTAAAACCTCACAAACCACTACTGTTTAGTTGCATTACATCACTTCCCCATACAGCCAGCTATTACTGAATACACGATGCGATCTGTGAAGAAAGTCGAGCTCTTTGAACACCTATTGTAGTGCAAACGCGTTCGTCGGTTCTCTTTCTCTGAAGCATTTTCTCAACATTTGATTACAGCCTCCTATATTTTATTTACATTTACTCGTTTGGCTGATGCTGTAATCCAGACGAGGGTTACGGGCGCTGCACAAAGACCTGGCAGAGGCGTTTAGCGGTACGAAGATTCGTACAATCTTCAGATCAATAGACCACAGACCCAGCTGCTGAGCCAGTACTACAAGAATCAGTCAAATCCTGGTCAGGCATGAGATTTAAATCTCTTTACACCAGGATCCTTAGTGCCAATCTGATAATGGTGGTTTATTGTTTCTCTGCTTTACAGGAAAAAAGCTAACGTATAACACGTACGTGTGCATTTGTGTAAGTGCGTATTCGAGTATGTATGCGTAGCAGGTTTACCTAGAGCTGCGTTTGTGTCTCTGCCTATTACCCGTGGAATACTTGATGGACGATGATCTCGGGATGGCTGGAGCCGCTGGGTATGGATGCGATTCTGCCTGGCTGCTGAATTCCAGTCTGCATCAGCAGTCATGGCAATTCACGCTATAAATAAGAAAGACAGGAATTAGGCTTTGCAAAAAAAAAAATAAAAACAATAAATAGAATGAAATTCCATTTAGCCGCATTATAATATTAACATCTAATGTTTAGACATGCACTTTATTCCCTGTGGTATATTTCACATTATCTGACATTTCTTTATAAAAAAATAAAATAAAATCATAGTATACTATATACACTGTAGATCTGCCAATGTCAAAGTTTCCCCATGTGAAGGGTTTTCCCAGGCTTCCACAAAATCCTTGATGATTATATTTATATATGCCTTGTGGAGATACTACCATCTTGAAGCATCATCAGATAATCCTGAACTAGGAAATCGTCTTTATTTTTAAACTATTAGTAGCACACAAGCCACAATGCAGATCTTTCCTGTTACATAGGAACGCGTTTGTGTCCAACGTGCGAACAAAGCCAGGCTAACAAATAAAACGCATTTATGCCCCAAATCTCGAGAAGAATAAAAAAAAAAAACCCACACTCTAAACAGTGGGAAATGTTTATACAAGCTGAGGTTCAGTTCAAGTGAAACTATTCGTGCTGGAACAGGCGCCTCGCTAACCAAGCACCTTAACAAACACGTCCATTTACACTGAGGAACACTAACAGTTCCACACACACAGTGGGGTCTCTGAGGGGAATTCGCAAAGTGAATAATTCCCATTTCTCTCGCTTTCTGTCTCGCACATACAGAGCTCTATTTTTAGCCGTGCTTGCACACGAATCTGTGTACAGGACAGCTCTTGGGCACGTGTGTGCTCAGGACAGGATCTCAGCACTCAAGGATTTCAGGATTGCAGTGGGAACGTCAACACCAGGCCAAGGTATGCAACACCAAAGAGTCACCACTGGGTTAAAGGGTAGTGCAGAGAAGTCAAAATGACGCCTCAAGAATGAAGCTACCCTTCACTTCTCTTCCTACTGCTTCACACGCAATAATGGGTCATTAAAAACGAGCACTGAAATGCATTTTAAACACCTGATTTATTGGACGATAGTGTCGTTAGGATATTTAAACCATATCACGGCTAATACCAGGCCTGAAATGACACCACGAAACATAAATATACCTTTTAATATATGAAAGGTTAATATTGGTTTTATACCACAGCACTGTTAAATTCTCAACTGTGACCTGTCAGAAGGTGGTGATTCATTTTCTACAACCGACCACAAGGCATCAGGAGAGAGATTTCCCGATTTCTCAGTAACACAGTGAGGGGGGAAGGATAAAAGAAATGGACAAAAAGAGTGTTGGAAAAAGTTTGTGCACACAAATTTATTGGCAAACAAGTGAGAGATTAAAACCGACCGACTTTTATACCAATTTTCCACCCACCAGTTCAGGATTCCCAATCGTACAACAGCTAAGAAAATCTCTTGCTCATCTCACAGCCAGCCATGATTACCTACCCTCAACAGAGAGAGTATAACATCCCACCAGCCCAGACAACATCGACGATTTTGCTGTTGGATTCTTTGGATTGTGGAATCATCAAGGTTCAAGACAAGATATCAACACTAAATTTCAAATGACTGAAATAAAGTTCCTCCCCTACTTATCTGGCTTTGCTGTATTAAAGCAATGGTAATGCAGCCTTCCAAGTGGGAAAGAGCCTGAGGAGCCTGAGTACATCCCAAGCAGGTCAGCGTGAACCACAGGGCAGCAAAATAGGGCACAGAGTTTGCTTCTTTTTTTTTTCGTTTAGTCTTAGCATCAGAGAGAGACTGTCTAAGGTCACTCCTCAGAGTATCATTACTGTGCATGAACATAAGGATATAAAGCCTTTACTATATATAATTCCAGCCTGTCTGTCGGTTTTTATTAATCAAAAGTCCAAACCTGACCTCCTTTTCTCTTCCCTCGACATTCCTTTCCTCCCCGAGTATATTCTCTGCAGAATCCATTTACAATTACAGAGCGCTCATGCTTGTTACCAGAGAAACACCACGTTGTTATAGTAACCCACGGTTTCTCTGAATCCCAACCATCTTAAATGAATCACATACAAATGCTGACCAAAGCAACTGATACTCATTTCACACTACATTTCTACAAAAAAAAAAAAAAAAAACAACTTAAATCAAATAAAAGATAAAAGGCAACTGATGCCCAAAAGCTTCATAAATTCACTCATTTAAGAGTGATGATGACTCTGGCAGAAGGCTGCTGGTTGCTGAATCAGCACTAATTGCCATCGTGTCCCTGGCGGTCATACAGACACTGGAACATCTGTCAGAGCTCCTGTAGCAACTTTATGACACTTTTTCATGGAAGCCACGCTACTAAAATAAGACCGGTGTGGATCGTCGTGTAGAGGAAAAGGGAAAATCAGAGAACGAGAGAGAGAGGAGAAAAAAAAAAAAAAAAAAAAAAAAAAGAGAGGGCCAGAAAACATTTGCATGCTTGTATTTTCCAGGCACATCTGGAAGCATGTGTGTGTTTCCCATCTGAAATAAGTGAGGTGTCACAAGGGAATTACAGGGCTTTTGTGGCTCACAGAGGTCCCTTTACTGTTCTGCAGTTCCACTGATCACAAAACACGCAGCCTTACAAACACAATGAATTAAATGCTAAAAAAAATTACAAAATATAATTTTTTTAAAATAATGTTAATAGTAATAATAATTCAGTTTCTTATCCAAAAAAAAAAAAAAAAAAAAAAAAAAACATCCATCATTAAACCAAGTTAGCAACATTTTATACCATTTATTTGCATTTGTTATTCATTATTATAAGTCACTAGCTGAAAGTACCCGTGCTTCGCTACGGAAGGCAGAACGCTAAGCAATATGGCAATAAGCAGTAAGCACTGAGCAGGACTGGATGATCAGAGATCAGAACGTAACGTCAACAAATAACGTACTACCCCTTTGTAGTACCGATACAGGGCAAACTACTTTGAAAATAAATTTTTATCGTGCATCTAACATGCAATAAGAAACAATGTAGTAAGTTTCATTAGGATCCGTGCTGTTATTTCGAAGAGTTTACAATGCGTGAGAAATCGCGTTTTTCTCGAGTTAGCCGCGATCCAGGGCGAATTTTTCAAAACCCTTTCTTAGTGAGCACCTAAGACCCAAGAGGAAGGTATGTTCCAAATTTCATTGCAATCCGTGCAGTGGTTTTTGAGATTTCGTGATGAGTGAGTGAGTCAGTCAGTGGTATTTGAGCTTTATATATATAGATTATAATGAGTCTTTATAATAAACACATTGCATAATTTCATGAACTAAATCACAAACAAAAATATCTGCTCCAAATCCAACAGTTATTTCAGGAGAATTCGGCATGTTTGGGATCTGACACTCATGTAAAATGATGAAAAGCCAATCTTGGTACTGATTCAAACTTGAAGCATGGAACAGAAAGAAGAGAGACAAAGCTCCTCGTTTATCCCCCGACTTTCATTCGGCGCAAACGCTTGTTTAACTGAATAGCGGCCATGTATGCGAGGTCAAAAGGTCATGCGGCTGTTGCAGAGAAATGTCATCCAGCTACACAAAAATGCCAACTATTCATGTTGCCCAGGAGCAGCCACAGAAAGACATGTTATACAATGTGCGAGCTGTTACATGCATGGTGGGTGGGTGCGTTTGCGCACAATATTCGTGGTCTTATGATGACTCAAGACATTGATTTTGCATGGCAAAATGTCCCCCCCCACCACACTAAAATCCGAGACTGCTATAATGACCCTCATATAAAAAGACAAAATTTGAGGATTACACAAAAATTTCAGCCTCGCTTTTAAGAAAGTTTGTTTATGAAATGCCCTTTTCACCGCAGATCTATCGCTAGACGACATTTGGTGCATAATCAGACATGGAGAACACGTGTTACCGTGCAGTCTGAGAATATTTCATTGAGATGATCTTGTACTGTAGGAAACGACATATGGTAAAAAGACCGTCCAAATGGCCCAGTGCAAAATCTGCAAAAAGAGAAAGCTTGTAGAGGCTTGACTTGGATACTGTCACGATGTTGGCAGGTGATCAGTAGAATAGAATAGAATAGAATAGAATAGAATAGAATAGAATAGAATAGAATAGCCTTTATTTGTCACATATACATTACAGCACAGTGAAATTCATTCTTCACTTAACCCAGGTTGCTCGGAAGCCTGTACTAGGAAGTGGTATTGGGGTTGGGATGTCGTGGGCAATTTTGTCTACTTTATCAAAAAACCTGGTCTGATGAGTCAAAATCTAATATATGTGCCTGTAGTTTGCCGTTAGCTTTTGCCCGTTATGAGCCTCTAGATGGCTGAAGGGCTGGAGATTGGTCGAATAACAAGTTCCTTGAAGTTTGGGGCTGCGTTTCTGCGAATGGAGTTGGTGATCTGGTCAGGATTAATGGTGTCCTCAATGCTGAGAAATACAGGCAGACACTTGTCCATCATGCAATACCATCAGGAATCAGGAAGCATCTGATTCTCGCCACAAATGTTTTCAGCAGCAGCACAATGACCCCAAACACACAGCCAATGTCATTAAAAACTTTTTCAGCGTAGAGAACAACAATGAGTCCTGGAAGTGATCATTCTGGGCCCACAGAGCACCAAGCTCAACATCGTCAAGTCTGTCTGGGATTACATGGAGAGACAGAAGGATTTGAGGCAACTATTAACTAAATTAAACTATTAAGTTTTCTATTTTTGAAAGCATTCTTATTTTACACAGCACAGTATATCGGGAACATATTAATGAGCTCCTGCATTAAAACGTCAAGAAGCATTAAATGACAGGAGTGAACATGCGCATGCGCAACAAGAGCCCTTTGATAATAGCGGGAGTAAACCCGCACCAGTCAATGTACTGTACGGTCTTCAAAAAGGGAACGCCCCCTACAGTAACTATAGCTATAGTAACCAATAGCGACCTGCCGTTCTACTCTCGCGCACAGGTTTAGAACTTGGCACGTGACTAATACAGTCAGAGCCTGAGCTTCATCCTGGGTATTAATGAGGCTGAAAAACGGTATCAGTTCGATTCCCAGTTTATTCA
This sequence comes from Silurus glanis, assembly GCA_014706435.1. Classification (NCBI taxonomy): domain Eukaryota; kingdom Metazoa; phylum Chordata; class Actinopteri; order Siluriformes; family Siluridae; genus Silurus; species Silurus glanis. The sequence goes on from JAAIIK010000040.1 coordinate 1,608,186, forward strand.
CACGGCAGCACATCAAATTAACTAAAAAACATTTCAGATAACAAACAAATACATTTCCACACGAGCAAACCGGAAACATTAAGCTAGCTCCACGTTCGGATTCAAAACAAGCCCCGGACACGCTACTACACACTCGCGTACTGTTTCTCACACACCCACGAGAGGAAAACGTCAAACACAGCGCTCTCTGAATACGGTCAATATAGACATTACCGGGATTTCGGGATTCTTTTCCACCGTCACGGAGCCGCAGCCAGCGGTGCGCTTTTACCCTCCACTCACTGGCTGACTGAATAACTGAATGACTGTCTAAGCCCCGCCCCGTGACCCGCCCCTTATCATCCGCGCGCGAGCTTTAGGCTGGGGGGGGGGGGGGGGGGGGGGGGAGCCGTTGGGTAAAACACACCCCGGGGGGGAAAAACCCACCCGCCCAAACAAAAGGCGCCCGAAACGGCTGAAACAAGAGAGGGGAAAAG
>JAAIIK010000040.1:1608761-1638338 GCA_014706435.1 Silurus glanis
GGGGGGGGGGGGGGGGGGGGGGGGAGGAGGGACCGACGTGCGAAAGACACACCGTAGTGACGCAAACCGATCCGACCAATCATAGAGCGCCGATACAGCGTCAGACGTGCAGCGGGAAAAGAACGCGGAAGCACGAAATCTAGAGTGTGTGAATCTCTAGTGATGGGAAGATCGGTTCATTTTAGTGACTCGGTTCTTTGAATCAAAATGAACGAATCTTTTTTTTATAATTGTTTTTTTTATTTTAGTTAATTTCGTTCCTTTGTTCAGAAATAAAATATAATGTTACATCTTCAATAAGCAGACCCCCCCCACACGTCTACATACAATGACTTTGAATGTAGTTCCAATAATGAAAATATGACAAATAAGGACAAATTATGATAAACAGAATGAGTAGCCTCACCACGCATATCTTCTGGTCCGTGTCGTTAGTTCTTTTGTCGCATGACTCCAATCATTATTGCAAAAAGAATGTCAAGATACAGACAAAAAAAAAAAAAAAAGAAAGAATTTGCACTGCATAGCGTATATGGGAGTCATGTGATAAAAGAACGAATTACTTGGCCTAGAATAGTTGAGATGTAAACGACATATTAAACGACGATTAAAGACTCGTTCAAAATGAGCAATTTGTTCATGACCCATCACTAGTGTGCATGCGGAAAGAATGAAATGATCGAGTCGGTCCAGATTGGAGCATTAATTTGATACATACGAGTGCTGAGGTCAAATGGTGCGTTCCCTGCTTCCAAAACTAACCAGGTAATTAAGTGCTAATCCACCCTGAAGACCAAGTCCGTGTGTTGGGAGCAGAGAGAACACAGGACAGGGTTAGTGAGTTTCAGAGTTCATGCATGGCAGGGTTTCCGGATCTGCTTGCCAACAGCAGGCAATGCAAAATCTGGCCCAGGGCTCAACTCTGCCTTAAGAGAATGACAATCCTTATTGCAATATTTACACTTATTAAAGCGGTGTTTAAAAAAGAACCTGCTTCCTTAAACAGCACCATCAGACCAGTTTATTTACACATAGTAAAAACAAAATGTTATTTAATCCATGCTAATCCCATACCTACACACTAGAAGGAAACAAAAAAAAAATGCCAACACTAACCTCCCTTGCAAAGTTGTCTGAGGCAAAGCCCCAACGGTGGCCTAGAGAACCAATCAATTTTGCTCTTGAATGATTTGTACATATTTAAACATTAAAACAGAACCATTCCTCTAAGCGTCTTCTGTGCAGATTAAGCATAAAGGTTGATGATCCGTCCTAATTTACTGTTATCCCACCCCTGAAAATGATTTAAAATGACCCATGATAGCATAGTCTGGCCATTTACATATATGCAGAACCAGTTTATCTACATTCCAGCCTCAATTTTCTTTACCATTAGATTTATGTGGCATTCATTAACTATGATGATGCATTCGGAGTCATTTACAATCACACACTCGAACACAAGGCTAAACACAAAACCTAATCCAGGATTGGATGTTCTTTGAGGATTTTAAGAACTAATATAGCTGCAAGCAGCGATGGCGGGCCCTCACACGTTTTTGTATCGCTATACGGTGCCTCCCAGAAAACAATGCACGGTGGGCAAGTGCATCTAGTGGGTAAATATCAGTGGACTATTTTATGTTGTTACTGACCCATTTGGGGACTGTAGGTAAAAGGAACCCCACATTTTAGACAAACGGGGGCGCTAGTGAGCCACTTAAGAGACACACCTTTGTCTGACCTTTTTGTCCACCCTCAACAGCCGACAAATGTGATGTATGTGTCAAATTTCAAGTTAATCTAAGCACGCCAAAAGCCTTAAATATGCCTGAAATAAAAAGTACATTTTGACACAATGCCATGGAAACAGTGTTTGGGATATCAAAAATCCGTTCGCAATTTAGCATCTCCAATTTCTCTGCGTCATGTTGGCCAAGTCTGGTCTCAATTGCATGAATCCCCTAGGAGGAGTATGTAAAAGTTTACCGCATGCAGCTGTCAAAAAAAATCCACCTTTGTGACTGACACACTTCCTGGGGCCTGTTGGTGGCGCTATACCCGGGACTCACAATAGGCAAATCGATGCGATCAGAATCTTTGGCCGAACATACACCCCACGTGTCATCACAATAAGACATTTTTTGCCTTAGATGTTAGACACTTCCTCTTTCTCTGATTTCGCCATTAATTTGTCGCCTCGCCATGGGAGCACCGTTCGAGATATCAAAAATCCCTTTACAATTTAGCAACTCGAATGTCTTGGCATCATGTTTACCATGTTTGGTGTCAATCGCATGAATCCACTAGGAGGAGTATTTAAAAGTTCACCACATGCACTTTTGAAACCATCCAAAATGGCCGACTTCCTGTTGGGCGGAGCTCATAGGTTTGATCGTGAACGTTGTTCGGGTGGATGAGATCTATATGCATACGAACTCTCGTACGTGTGCGTACATGTTTGCCCGGTCTGTGCACCAATATTTGTTTTTGCCTTACAGGGGGCGCTACAGAGCCCTACTACCACGCCTATGTTCCAGCCTTTGACCGGTCCTAATGGCAGACGACTTTGACGTCTGTGCCAAATTTCTGGTGTTTTCAAGCATGTTAAGGCACCCAAAGTGCAGGCCAAGAGCTTGAATATGCCTGAAAATGAAAGTAAAGTTTGACGCGTTGCCATGGGAACAGCGTTCGAGATATCAAAAATCCCTTCGCAATTTATAATCTACAATGTCTCGGCGTCATGTTGACCACTTTTGGTGTCAATCGCATGAATATCCTAGGAGGAGTATTTAAAAGTTCACCACATGCAACTGTCAAAAAAATCCACCTTTTGTGACTGACACACTTCCTGGCGCCTGTTGGTGGCGCTATGTCCGAGATTCACAATAAGCACATCAATGCGATCAGAATCCTTGGCCGAACATACACACCGCGTGTCATTCCAATAAGACATTTTTTGCTTTAGATATTAGACACTTCCTTTTTCTCTGAATTCGCCATAAATTTGTCGCCTCGCCATGGCAGCACCGTTCGAGATATCAAAAATCCCTTCGCAATTTATCAAGTGCAATGCCTCGGCATCATCTTCACCACGTTTGGTGTCAATCGTATGAATTCCCTAGGAGGAGTATTTAAAAGTTCATCGCATGCATTTGTGAAACTATCCAAAATGGCCGACTTCCTGTTGGGCGGAGCTCATAGTTTTGAGTTCGAAAGTTGTTCGGGTCGATGAGATCTATATGTGTACCAACTCTCGTGCATGTGCGTACATAATTGCCCGATCTGTGCACCAATGTTTGTTTTTGCATTACAGGGGGCGCTACAGAGCCCCCCTGCCACGCCCGTATTCCAGCCTTTGCCCGAGCCTAGTGGCGCACGACTCTGACGTGTGTGCCAAATTTCAAGAGTTTTCGAGCATGTTAAGAGACCCTAATTGGCCAATTTGTTGGAAAAAAAAATATAATAAAAAAAAATAATAATAATAAAAAATAAAAAAAGAGAAATAATAAATCCGAGCGAAAACAATAGGGCTTCGGTGCAGGCCATTCTGGCCTGCTCCTCGGTGCTCGGGCCCTAAAAAGTAAAATGCTTAACTAAATGTGGACACGCCTTCGCTGTGAAACCTTACTATACGACATGTTCTATATCATTCTTAACAATGTTCCAAAGCAGCTTTACAGAATTAAATAGATTGCAAAAATAACTTTTAAATGCATACTGGACACAGGGGTATGAGGAATAAACCTCAAAAGGAACCAGACTTAAAAGGAAAACCCTCCTCATTTAGATCTCAGCCAAATGTCATTCCATTACAGTTCCATCATTGTTGGGGTTATCATCTGTTCAATGAGAAGTTCTTAGCTTTCATACAAGATGAAGTTGCAAAAAAAAGAAAAAACAACAAGAGAGACGTTTAGTCTGAAGAGTCATTGGGCAAAGTCATAGCATTTGTCTTTAAATCTACTCTTCTTAGTTAAAACAGCTTTGGAAAAACACATCTTAATCCATATGGACAGCCATGACAGCCTGGATCACTGTTATTGTGAAGGTGAGAGAAGTTAAATCATGCTTGCCCTTCCTCTTTCCTTAATTTCTTACATTTCTATAGCTTTTCTGTGCTCAATCCTTCTCAAGAATTACATTCAAAACGTATTACTGCAGAAATACAGATTATACTGATGTAGAATAATGATGTGTGATGTTTTCAGCAAAATATGTTAACATCTAGTCAGTAGCTGATAATAATGAATACTGAGGTCTGTGTCATCATGTGTATCTCGACATGAGAATGGTCCACCTTCCACGTCTGCTGTGTTCGAAACATGAGACTCACTTGCACACTTCATATCTTAGCTGTCTTTTTTTATTTTTTTTTACTTTACAGGACAGTGTGCTTTATGATAGATAAGTTCTGCATTTAAAATCTGTAGATTATAACTCAAGGGGCTTAAAAAAATCCATACTGTGACACAATTAGCTATAAATATTTAATATTAAAATTTGACAACTATTTTTGCTGCACCAAATATAATTATCAAACAGATTAGTCTGGAAACATCAATTTCGATGCTTCTCTTTAGGATTAGTTAATGCTCTTGAACTGAATGAAACAGGTTAATATTTTAGCATAGCTATAAGTATTTTGTGCATAAATTGGACCATCAGCAAAAGCCCCACATTCAATGCATCTTAAGCCAATGAATCATCACCTCAGAACACAAAGAAATGAGGAAAGATGTCTGCTTGCTCATCAGGAGCATGACTAAAACCAGACATCAGCTGATCTTTGCTTTCCACACTAGTTTTCATCTGTTTTGTTGTTTCAGGCCTGTAGGGGGCTTCGCAGGTACACTTAAGCCAGAACGAACCTTCACCTCGGTCATGATAACGTTCACGTTTTCGAATATCCGCAGTCATTAAATTGCCTCAATGATATGAGCGGATTGTGCATGTACACGCACGGGAGAGATTTCGCAATACGGATTGACTCACTTCTTTTTAAAGCAGCATGAATCGAATGCACTCGATTTCACTTGGGCCGAACGGTGAGGTTTGTGGGTTTCCAAAAAAAGCTGTCCGAGACGTCTGCTGCAAGCGACTTTAGAGTCAAAAGGTCGTTCTCGCAGCCATACTGCAACACACACTAACTGGATGTGCTTAATAAGATATGATGAGACAGCATGTGCGGAGTGCTTGTTCAGGCCAGGCAGTGCTTATCTCGACACAGGCTCAGCACTTTCATTAAATCATGAGACATGCAGCACGTCCCAGTTAACACATCAGCACTTGTGTTAGATCATAAGACACGCTTTCATAATTTTGAGAAGAAATAAAAAGAAGCCTGAGTCGCTGTCTCTTCAGTGGCGGTTTGTGTAGCACATGTATGGAGTTTAAATATGTCTTAATGCCAAATTATTTGAATAATTGTAAAGTTATACAATACCTGTTCTATACAAAATCTGCCATATTGCTTGAATAACGTTTCTAAAGACTAATCGAATTTAAAATTTCTAAAAGAAATGGTCATTGAACCCATTCGTATCCTAAATCCATATTCAGTCCTAAAGTGTTATGAAGGACATGTATTTGGAACAAGGTGAGGAAGTTCTACACTTACAAGTACAGCCACAGATCCAAGTTAGAGCCCTTGATCAAGCAATGCTACACACCTGAGTCTCTCAGATATACTGGAAGATTGGATTTTACCTCACGTACCTCAGATAACTTGGATAAGAGCAGCTGGAAAATATTCACCACTTTTAGATTTTGGAGGGGAATTTCACACAGTAATGCCTACTCTATATTTACATGCATTTGTAGAGAAAAGAATGAAATGTAGATCTTGATATGAATTTGATCAACAACTAGCCTTGAGTTCCACCATCAAGTTCTAATAGGAACAGACTGATCTGAGGGTAGGCGTCATTCAAACTCGGAATGAGAAAATCTTCCACTCTGACTGGCAATAACATACATTCAAGCAACTACGACCATCAATCGAAGGAAGTGCTTGAGTATCTGGTAGACGGAACACATGTAGAAGTCTTTAAAGCTTGGGGTTGCATGCTAAAGGGCACATTTATATTGTTTTGGGAGCAACCATTCACCTGTACAGTACCTTCTTTTATAAACTGTGTAGTTTTTAATCACCGCTGTATTCCTGGTTAGATCTGGATCCCATCCAGTGAACACTCGCCGTGACATGGGAATAAACCCACTATACACACTTACTTGCTCTACCTGTTTGTAAATTTTTGGGCGTTCAGAAGAAAAGAAAAAAAACAGTGAACCATACGCAGACGGGACCGAAGCTAAGATTTGAACCCGGAGAACCTGTGTGCTGTAAGGTGAAACTTGTAGAAAAATATATTGCCATTATAAAATCTAGATCACTATAATAAACCACCACACCTTCTATAGTACTATAATTCGTGTAATGAACTGCTTGGAAACGAACAAGCATCTATTACTTCCGTCTAATACGCATCACGCTTAATGGGAGTCTACTTTAGTGCGCATTCAAATCAATATGAGAAGTGTAATGAGTTTAAAAAGCCTGGATGAAATGCAATACTGACCGAGCTCTAGAGAACACACCAAAAGGCTATTGTATTTGATAATCGGTGCACTCAACACTACATTTACATTCTATATTAAACAAATCAATTATGTAAGCCTGAATACATTGGATATCTAATGTTTTATTTCCATGTAATGGCCTCAATAACTGAGATTTTACTGTTGATTAAAGCAGACAGCGATACGGTTCCGGCTTTCTTAAAACAATGCAAAGATTTTTACAATGCCTGATCAGCGTTAGAGATCATTTCCCAAAGCACAAGATAAGAAAACCTGAACTTCAAAAATATTTCAAAAATTCTAATCGTGCCTTATCTGGGTTCGATCAGTAAACAACCGCCAAAACGACCGATGGCTGAAATGCATTTTATTGTAAAAATAATTATTCCTTTCTGGGAAAATCTCACACACACCCACCCACTCAGAAGACCTTTCACAGCAGAACAGACCACCTCTCTGCTATAAATACCCAACGATAAGGTGCTATCTCTCCCCATAGTGTCATATCTATTTATGGGCAAAATCAGCATTGAGCCAGAGTACAGCTCATCATTGAATGTCAGCTGTATCAATCAGAGCTTCCTTATCAATTCTGTGCCTGTGGATATGTTAAGACACAAATGTTCCTCCTTCAAATAGGCTTCAGGACTTCAGGAGGAAGTCAAAAGTGCAGAGTGAGCACCAAGACCGAAGCAAAGTCTAGAGATCTAGAGGATGTCGAAACTGAGGAACAGACCAGTCAGAAAAGGGCTTTCCTGCACTGCATGACCTCCGTTTCATCTTCGGAACAAGACAACATGGCGGAACAAGGACTATGGTCTACCTTCAACCTTTGAGCAACATCTTATCATTTGCAGGCCCGATAACGAAGCATGAAATGCATTGACGCGTCATTCCTGTGACCTTTCATCCTCAGAACGACAATCAAGAGGACACACTTATTATCTTATACCTTCCATGTGATGTTAGGACAAAGTCATAGTCATTGTTTCATTTAAAGGAAAGCCACAGTTGTCTAGTTGTAGTTTACTGAGCAGATCATCACACAAAACTGATATTTTTATACATCTTAAGCTATCTGAACTGTTCCCCTAGATCCAGCAACACAAATCATTTTGGGTAACCTATTCAGGAAATGGTACAATTGACAATACTTCCTGATCCCACTTACAATATCAGACTTGCTAAATATAGTGATATAATGCATATATGATTATCACCACTTTCGTAGTGATTAAACAAATAACGGACTACTCAAACAAGACTCATTCTGTCATCAGGATTTCAGCACTTCGTTTAGAGGACTCGGACCATTAATACAGCCTGAAGCGTTTCCGAGGATACCTTGTAGTCCGACGTTCCTCCTGTTCTTATTTCAGAAAGTTTAAACAAGTAGCTCAGCAATTGACTTCAGATGGGAAGTGAAAGCCAGGAACAAAAGAGGGATCATTTCCCCTTTCCGAACCACAGCCGGCAGTTCCGACACATCAGCTAGTGATCGCCTGACTCCAAAAACACACACTCCAAGAACGCAGGGACGTTTTCTGAGTCAAAATTATCAAATGATTTCAAAGTAAATGAGTGAAAATGGTCCAAAATGAGCATTCAATGAAAGTCTGTTTTAAAGAAGAAGGTTCTTGAAAAAGGGAACTTACCAGAGCAGATGAGGACATGACCCACACCAGGGGGCAACAGATTCCCAGTGGTTTGGGAAAGATGGGATCACAGATCCAGTACATACAGTAAAGAGAGACACAGAGAGAGATAATTTGGACTTGATTAAATGTCCACAACATTAATTGCATACAATATCAGCACATTTATACAGAAGCAGATTTTTTTTTTTTTGCTTTCTTATCTTTGAGCACAATAGACTGAACCCATATTAAAGCAAACTTGGTTTCTAGTCGAATTAGTGTTATAATAAATCACAAGTCGGTATGAGCGTTACAAAGTTACAAACACGCACCAAACCCGGATGAACGTCGCCGTTTAAAGCAGTTAAAAAGTCCAAACTCACATTACCAGCAATGACGATTAACAGGAGTTACAACCAGCACACAGCCGCTTCAGGAACTTCCGGCACGACGCACTGTACAGTTGAACGCCGCCAAAGAAAAACTCGAGCGCGCACCTTTTGAGAATCCACTTTGATCCACTCGGATCTGCTGAAGGAGGCTTCCTGGGTTTACTAAGCCACGCCCCGTCCGCGCTATTGGATGGAAATGCTGTATGTCAGCGTAAACCATTAAACCCCGCCCACTGCTTCCAATTCTAAGCCTGTTGCTTATCAGTTACAGGTTGATCATTCTAACGCTGCTTTCCAGTTCCCAGACACTCAGTATATGTATTATAACAAATTATATATATAAAAAAAAACCATCACTTCAGCCAACACATGTACAACAGTTGCTCAGGCTGGATATAAGAGTAAATAGCTTAAATGGGAAAGACCCCTGAAATCCCCCTTAAAATAAAAGTGAAAGCATGAAAGTACCTCATCCTGAAATATCCTGAGTATTTCAATATGAACAATAGTCAAAATAGTTTCTTAAGGTTTCTTGCTCATTCGTCTAGGGAGTTTTTTCTTGCCACACTCCCCCCAGGCTTGCTCATCAGAGATATATACACATAATTCACTTTCATTCTTAAGTTCTCTAAAGCTGCTTTGAAACAATGTCATTTGTGAAAAAGCACTATAGAAATCAACTCGAAGTGTTCTTTATAAGTGTGAGTTTGCCCCTATTGGAAAAACTGGAAATGGAAATGGAAAAACTCCCTGAGATGGCATAAGGAAGACACCTTGAGAGGAACCAGACACAAGAGGGAACTCATCGTCATCTGTGTGGCACTGAATGTCCATTTGTTACAGCTAAATAATGTTGAGGTGTGCAATGATGGTGATCAAATGCAAACTGTAGTCTTGAGTCAGTTTAGCAGACTGTTGACATTAAGTACAGTCCAAATCCATCCTCAAAGCTCCTGTTCATACTCCAGGGGCGACAGTATACAAATATACCAGTTCACCAGACACTCTAGATCCATGATACCTCCATATCTGCTCCTTTATCTAACAAAAACAATAAAAGGCTTGACTAAATAAATATGTTTTCAGCCTCGACTTGAACACTGAGACTGTGTCTGAGTCCCGAACACTAATTGGAAGGCTGAAAGTACCTCATCCTGAAATACACCGACCAGGCATAACTTTACCTCATTACCATTAACATTATGACCATCTCCCTAATATTGTGTTGGTCCCCCTTTTGCTGCCAAAACAGTCAAACCCATTGAGAATTAACAGCATGAAACTCTTCAGCAATTTGAGCTACTGTCAGACCACACTGGTCAGCCTTCACTCCCCACGTGCATCAATGAGCCTCGGCCGCCCATGACCCTGTCACCGGTTCACCACTGCTCCTTCCTAGAGCCACTTTTGATAGATACTGACCACTGCAGACCGGAAACATCCCACAAGAGCTGCTGTTTTAGAGATGTTCTGACCCAGTCGTCTAGCCATCACATTTTGGCCCTCGTCAAACTCGCTCAAATCCTTACGCTTGCCCATTTTTCCTGCTTCTAAGACATCAAATTTGAGTACAAAATGTTCACTTGCTGCCTAATATATCCCACCCACTAACAGGGGCTTCAGTGTTATTCACTTCACTGGTCATAATGCTATAATTTTATGCCTGATCTGTGTATGTTTCTGAAATGATAACATCTTTTAAACCAGTCAAAACACCAAAGATGAAAATTTGTCACTCAGTATATGTATTATAACAAATTATACATGAAAAGAAAAAAAAAACACAACAAAAGTACAAATATCTGGCCTGGTTGTATCAGCATCTTAGGCTGAACATTTCAGTAAGTAGCTTGAATGGGAAAAAACCCTGAAATGCCTCCTAAAATAAAAGTGAAAGCTTGAAAGTACCTCATCCTGAAATTGTATTTCAATATTAACAATAGTCAAAATAGTTGTATTATTTACTTTATTGGTTTTGAATTGAATTTAAATTAAATATTCTACAAATACAATTCGAAGTACTGACAAATACATAAAAAAAAAAAGAAAAATTCACAATTCAATGTAGGCGACAATTCAATCACCTACATTAAAATAACTCACTGTTTTTTTTTCTAGTATGTAAAAGAAAACAAAACATTACTTACAAAAACGAAACATATATAATCAAAGAAAAAGCAGATGTATTCAAGTGGTCCACAATGAATCCAGAAACGTTGTCAAAAGGTTCACTACCGTTGATTACCAACAGAGGTCACTACAAACCAAAACATACTTACCATACAGAAGTAAGGAAAAAATAAACAAATCAGCCATGAATTCTATCATTTGTATGGTTTTATTTCATCTATTGACTCTTGACCAGTAACAATTGTGCATGAACATGACATGACATTCAACCACAAAACAGTCTATAGGGAAAGAACAATTCATTTATCGTCTTTATCATTTTCCAGCCAAGGTGAGACCTGAGGATTCATCTCTAGCAGTTATTGCTGTTTGATTGCACAACAATACCCAGGTACAATAAAACAAAGTTCATGAGGTTGCATAATTATATTCTGTTGATGTATATGCAAAGCAAGATGATGTTTCTTTCATAAACACAGTACAGAGGTTTGACTAACAACTAAAGGTCTTCGATTTGAGCTGAACGAGTCATTTGTGTGGAAAGTTAATAAATCGGGAGAAAATACATCAATAACATAATTGTTCGCTTTTTTTTTTTTTTTACAAGGAGAGCTAATTAACAGGTGACACAATGCAGGACAAGAACAGTATATACGCCTAACAGATCAGTGGAAGGCACAAGAACAACTTGTTTGTAAATACTGCACATAAGTGAGTAATGGTTTCCTCAAAAGTTTGATTGTACCTCCAGTCTTTTTAAATACTTTTATGTTCTTTTATGTGTGTTGTGTTCAGCACAAAAGCTTATCTTATTTATGCTACAAACTAAGAAAAAGTCTTTCCACCGAAGAACCCTAAGCCATTAACAAGTACATCTTTCTGATATGCCTGAGCATGCAGACTTGCTCAAACATGCTCAGACCTGCCCTCCCTGTTGGAGATTTACCTTTTGGTCCACATCTACATCACTTGTATGAGAGTTCGAAATGATAGGTTCTGTGTGCAGCTGAGTGAGAGAATTGTTGGGGAATGTATGTGCATTGATAGCATAACTCTGTGTTTCCGTCTGCTCTGGTCCCTCCACACCTGTTTCTGGTGCCCCATCTGGGGCTTCAAATGAGTCTCCTCCTAATGCTGCCAGTTTTATATAGCCCTTACTGCCCAAGCGGTCCAGCCTCGGGCAGCTGAATCTGCGTGACCTTTCCTCATGCCGTCCTGTGCCCGGGTCAGAAAGGGCATTCAGGGACAGGTGGGAGCCCAGGATCCTAAACCCAGAACTGGGCAGCTGCAGCTGTTGCTGGCACAAACTGGATACCTCACCTGAAAGCCTGGAATCCCGAGATACCAACATACCTGCACTCAATACCTCAGCTTTAGTTTGTATGGCAGTGCTGAGAAGTTCTTCTGAGCAGCCAGAGCCCTGGCATTCTGGCTGCAGTATCTCTGTCAGATTGTATGATGTAGCCTGTTCTTCTTTTCGTTCTTCTTGTCTTCCCTCCATTTCCTGGTTGTTCAGTTTAATTACAGGCAATGTAAAAGCATTAACTGATGAAGTGACTATAGAGCATGTCTCCCACTCCTTGGGAGCAGGTGTCGGCTCTTTGGGCCTGTTCTGATCTCTGTAAATGGTGTAGATTGTCTCGGTAAGGGATTGTCTTTCTCTAGACCAGCTGAACTTTCTGGCGAATGACGATCTCCTGTAATCTTTTTCCTTACATGACACAGTAGAAGGCCAGGAACCTCTTGAAGGCATGGCTGTCTTATGTGTGGCTGATGGAGGATCTCCTTCCTTGGATTGCGTGCAGCCTAACAGCCCATTTAGAGGTACATGGCCTTTGGAGCGCAAACTGTGGATGTCTATAACAGTAGAGTAAATGTCCCTCAGGTCAATGATTTTAGTCTTTTTGTCACGGTTCTCATGGAGCACGGCATTGGCGCAAATAAAAAGGAAGATACCAATACCCATGACCAGTGGTCCAAAAACCTTGAGGTTGTCGGAGTACAGATAAGTGGAAAACAGGCCTTCAAAAAATCCATCAGGCCTGAAATTAGGCTTTGTAGCATTAATCATCCCATCGCTACTATTCCAGTGCGGCTTCATCCAGAGCTTGGAATTACCTGTGTAGTTTGAGGCTGACCAAATAGATTTTTTGGAATCAGTTGCTTGTTTCATAGAGTGTTTCTCTTTTGGAAAGACTTTTGTGTAAGCTGAGGCCTCTTTGGGCCAGTATCCCAGAACAGCCATCGAAATTCCCACCATTAAGACAAACACTCCAAGTGCTGCAACCATTCCAGATACAGAGACCAGTTTCAGCTTGCCCTTTACCACCACCACATTGTTCTTCATCTTCTTCCTAGCTTTCCTTCTCCTCTTATTCTCTGCTCGGTTCTTGGTGCGCAACGAGTCCTGCCGCCGCGAGATTCTCAGGAGCCCACCTGTCGCTATCATTTTGACTGCTAGACAATGGATCCGTCAGTCATCCTGCAGGAGACACAGAAATGTAGATGTATTTCACATCAATGGCATACTGGCTGATAGTTTGACAAGTAAAAAAGAAATGATGAACAGGTATACCGAAATCATATACAAACAGACAGAGGTGGGAAGTAAAGAAGTACAAATACTTTGTTACTGTACTTTAAGTAGATCTTTCTGGTATCAGTATTTTACCATTTATTTTTCTGACAACTTTTTACTTCTACTCATTACATTTTCACACAAATATCAGTATTTTCTTCTTACACTTACAATCCAGGCGCTTTACTTTAGTTCTAATCTATTTGGTGACATGATCAATATTTTTCTTCTCATTGCGCGCTTTTATCCGCCCATCAACCTATTTCTTGTCATTGCGCGTTTTTTCCAACCTACCACTGGTGTATCATTTCCTGGCTCTCACGTACCGCAGACGTAGACTAGTTTATGAAGCTAACAACAAGCAAGGCAGAAGGCAACAAGAAGTATGGGGCTAACGTGGATGAGACAGAGGGAGACAGCGACGTAAACATGACTGAGAACAGGGACATTCCTGATCACCTGATCATCATCATCTTTTCTCTGCTTGTGTTCTATATGGTGGTTGTTCAGCCGGGATACATTTATAAGATAATAAAAATTACAATTATTTTATATTAATATATTGATAATATGTAAGGTCCAGTTACCAGCGTGACACTAAAACAGGTAGAAGTAATGGCTACTTTTTACTTGTCAGAGCCCAGACTTCACTTTAACTAGAGTAAAAAAGCGTAGTTATTACTTCAACTTTCACCCGAGTCTTTTAACATGAGTATCTGTACTTCTACTTGAGTGAGAGAAGTGTGTACTTTTGCCATCTCTACAAACAGACCACATGAAGACATGCTTTAATACAATAGTATTACAGTCCCATAAGCACCTGCACTATACACTTACCACTTATTAATCAGGCTTAAAGACTATAATGGTGCGTTCTGGATTTTCACTCATAAATTCTTTGTAATTAATTCATGTAGAAATGTACCCTACATGCGTCATATTTATATTAATAAATATGAATATGGCACATTCTTCTACAATTTTGTACACTCCTCTTAAAGTTAATACAGAGAAGTCACAAGCTGAACGGCTGTTTTATTGTGAAAGACATTTTGTCTTGTCTTTTTCAGACATTGCTTTTTAATCTTCTCAGACAGATGGGACACTACAAATCAATACAAACTCTTCTGACTGACCTTTAGTCTATGATGAAACATCTTTCTCTTAATAGTTGTGTTGTCACCCATGCTGGCCCTGGCCCCCATCCTGAGGGCATAATGGTTCATTTGAATGCTTTGATGGGGGTGTTAAATGATGCCTTGCCTGTCACCAGAGCTCAATTTTAATTGATCACGCCCGGGAATTTTTAAAGCAACATATTAACCAGTGTTTTTTTTAACACCACCATGAAAAATTTGGATTTAAATAAAGGTAACATCTTATGAGAAAAAAAAAAAAAAACAGTGCTCATCCTTAAAGTACAATGGAACTACTTGTAGAATATAGACACATGTTTTAAACATGTTCTAATGGTCCATGGTGGCTCAACATTTTATTACAATGCTTTTATTGGTTTTACTATTAATATTTCACATATTTTAGATTCAGCAGCATGTCTGGTTGTTATGCTCACCATCCACTAAATTAGGAACACCTGTGCACCTGCACATTGAGCCAGTTATCTAATCAGCCAATTCATGTGGCAGCAGTACAATGCATACAACACAGAAGATACATGTCAAGTTAATGTTGACAACAAACATGAAACATTAACTGGGGGTGAACTCAAATACGACATGCTTGTTAGTACCAGATGGGCTGGTCTGAGTATTTCCGCTGATGTCCTGGGAGTTTCACACACAACATTCTTGAGAGTTTACACTGAACGGTGTGAAGAACCCTGTGTCCAGAGTCTGCAGGCTGAAACACTTTATTGGTGTTACAATAAATATAAAAAAACAATGACCAGACTGGTTTCAGTTGCTTTGAGACCAAGTGATAAAGACAAAGACTCTGTGTCCATGATAGCCTGTCCAGGATGATCCTGTTGTTGGGGGAATCCCGATGTGGTATTCTTCTGTTGAAGCTCATCGAACTAAATTTTCTCTTTATTATACATGCTGAGATGCTTTTCTACTTACCATGGTTGTACAGAGTGATTATTTAAGATGCTATATCCTTTTTGGCAGTTTTATTCTATCTATCCACTTTCCTCTGACTCGATTATTAACAAGGCACTTCACTGTCATTCAGGCAATGTTTTTTTGTTTGTTTGTTTGTTTTCTTATTCACACCATTTTGTCTAAACTTAAATTCTGGAGTTTAGCAGTTTGAAACCGTTTAAACGAACCCATCCGATGCCAACATTCATTTTACAAACAAAGTTACAGAAAACTTCCTTTTTTTTATTCTGATGTTTTGACATAGACATTAAATGAAGGTCTTCATCTGTATGAATGTCATTTTTGGACTGAGATGTGTGCGTACAGGTGTAAGTAGACAATTGGTGTGTGTATGCTGTATACATTCTATGTATAGATAAGAAACTCATGAAATAAAAGCAAATTCAAGCTATATGCTCTGAGACAGCTAGAAACACACATATATCTCTAAAGGCTGTCTTATCATATAAACCAATTTATGTGAGAAGATTCCATTGCTTAATTGCCCTGAATAATGCACAAATCACTCCCCGACTTTGACGGTAGGTGATCCATTTGCTTAACAATTCATAATTATGTATGGCTTAGGGTGAATTTATGAATTATTCATCTCATAAATGTTTATTCTGGCACACAGTTTTTTGGAAATGCCAGGGTTTTAGAATAGCAGCCTGTTGGGAATATGAGCTTTAATGTGCTGGCGGGCGACCCCTGCTGGAGCTCTTTAACAAGCCCAAGGGTCAGGGACCTTCAGTGAGATTCCATTCAATGCATCTCAATGCCAAAAAGCACAACAGCTCAATCGTATTCATGATAGCCATATACTGTATATTCTAGTAGACCTCAACACAAAAAACTGCAAATTAGAGTGAATGTGCAGCGTTTTTATCCAAGGTATTTCTTTTTTAATAGTAAGCGTTAATAGTCAGTTTGCCTAAGCATAATGTGTATTCCACCCTATTCTTAAAAGTCTTAGAGACACAGTCATGAACTGGGTATATCTATGTACTGTTTTGGACTGTAATGTTATTCATTAGAGATGGTATTGTATACAAATACATTACTTGCAATAAACTGATCATCTTCACATAAAGACTTGATTAGAAGGTACACTATTCAGGCCAAAAAGTTTTACAGGGCATTTGTGCATTGAGACTGGAATCGTACTGAGCAACAAAAAATAGCCACAAAAGCTTATTACTTTCATATAGCATTAAATTACATTCTACAGTCTTCATTCATTCATCCTTAGTAACTGCCTGGTCAGGGTCATGGTGGTTTTCGAAAATAATTTTGATGAAAATGATTGCAGGCAAGTACAAACATGAGTAATAACTATGCGAGCCCGAAGTCCATGCAGTCGAGAACAATTATGAATGTGAATAATGAAGTTGTCAGAAACAGAATTCTCAGACCATGCTTTGAGCAAGGTACAGACAATGGCTTTGCCACTTTTATCTATGCTAATTTCAGATCAAACTAAAGACTGAATGCAGTTTTAACACAGAAATAGATTTATCTGAATTCCTCTCTGGTGCAATATATTATATATACATTCATACATACATACATACATACATTATAATAAAATAAACCTTAATATATATGTACATAGTACACACACAGACACACACACACATGTACATTAGAACATGCAGGGATATGGATCTAAATGCAGCTAATGCTAGTGATATACTAAAGATCTTTTTCTCTCTCGCCTTCTTTTTAAACTGAGCAGAGCTGAAAGAACAATGCAAACTGTACAGGCATCCATACTCCCACACTCACACCCTGAAAATGCCATATGCCTCCCTCGAAGGGTCAGTAAAGACTCTGTCCTCATCTATGGGCCATTTATAAGTTGGCTGCATTGAAGCGTGATGTTTCAAGGGAACACAATATCACCTCCTTGTGTGAAGAGCTGAAGAGTAGCCTCTCTGGAAAGGACACATCTCATTGGGCCTAATGCATGTGAAAGCACAAAGATCAAAGAACGAAATACAAAAATATACTTCCATTCATCATATGGATGTATTACTGAGGCTATTTGCACAGAAACATAATGCACCAGATTTTAAGATGCCAGACAAAGGTCTAAGGATTGAGGTATTGGCTTATATGAACAAAGGCTTCATCTAGTAACGAGGTGAGGTTTTATTTCTTTTATACCATAGCAATTTCCAAACAACTGAAAATTTAAATATTCGAAATAGACAAAACACTACGCATTTTATCCATTTATAGTTACATTTAATGTCGTGGAATACCACTTCATCAACAGTCTCTCTTTTCTTCTCTCTTATCAAATTAATAAGAAACAGAAATCAAACAGTCAAATCCTCTCTTCTTAAGTCTGTACTGACCCTGGAGACTACATAAATAAAGGTTTAATAACTGTCTCCTAAACAACTAGGAAACCTTAAAAGTATCAATGATTATAGGTATTTATTTGCTTAAAACAATGTTTTTTGTGGATCTGCAGTAGATTATACAGATTGTGCACCAGACAGATCAGACAAAGGAATTCATTTTTGACTATTTATACAAACCTAAAAGAGTACTTTCATATAAACATGTGATCTGAATTACAACCAGCATTTCTGTCAGGGATGCTGTTAGAAAAAAATAGTGATCACCTTTTGACCAATCGAAGTCGAGACAGCACTGTGGTATTTGTAGTGTATTGGTTGCACAGAAAACATTTCTTGTATGAGAAATCTGGCACCTCATCATAACGTTGCATGAATGTGTATCTTGGGTATTTTCATTTCACAATTGTGAAATGGTGATTTTAATTGCAATCATGTACAAAACCCGGTCGCTAAGTTATGAGTCATAACGTCAGTGTTTCAATATAATTTTTAACATTCACCAATCAAAGACAAGGGGTCATGCATTTCTTTAGAGGCATAATTAGTTGATTTTTACTTAATAAAAGAGATTCATGTTGGGGGAAAAAATTGCACGTTTAAATAAAAAGGAACTAAAATACTAAACAATAATAAACAGCAAAAACATTTTCTTTATAAATTAAAAAACATTTGCTCTGTCCATGGTGCTGATGTATTATGCTTGGCAGTCATTGCGCTGATGATAAACATAAACCCTGCTTTAAACATACATTACAGCCTGACATTATGGACATCTGGTATTCTGTTATGATTGGATATTCATTTAAAAGTGCTGGACCAAACCTATAGGGCATTAATGAAACATTGAGATGGTTGAACATCATGACTAAGTTTTATATTCCATCATTATTTATGTTTATATTTATATTCCATATATTATTTATTTAATGTATACTAAAGCAAAAACATTAGAAATGGTTATGTTGAATGGCACAAAACAAACCCAAATCACACACACAGATACTCTAGGGGATTAGGCTCTTCTGTTCAGACACCTGGAGGGCTAATTAAACTCTGGAAGGACGTTGAGACTCATGTACCTGCCTGTCGTCCTTGAGGACTCGATTGAAAATGCCTGGTTTGTACAGTTTTATGAACACAGCATAACACCATGCACACAGTCACACATTCTACCTCATTAGACATTTTTGGCTTATGAATCGAAAATCACAGGCTTACTGGGAAAATAATCCTTCAAGTATTTTTTGAGCTCTATTTTTATGTTAGTAGCTCCTGGGCCTTTTTTGAAAACACAGAACCACATGTGACATTCTTGAATGATGAAACAGCAGTTCGTGCCTTACCCCTTGAGCTTTGATTTATTCATCAGCATCCTCCAGGTGCCTGTTCCATCCACTCGGATTATTAATAAAACCTGACCACAGGACCATCGCTGACCAGATCTTATTATGTTTTCGGACAACCTCAGTCCCAGCAGTGACCCAGACATGATAGTGGCATGCTTTGTGAGCAATATGGAGATGAGAGCTCATCAGGAGCAGCAGTGTTACTGGAAATTTTAAGCACCTTCTGTGACCAAAAGCTGATTCTAATAAACAAGCAGTGGACAATTAACAAAAAAATTGTCCACTGCATGATAAAACATTACAGAAGTGTCCAATAACATACACTCATACCAGCAGTATCTCACTATAATTACTGAAAAGAAAGGAAATGAAAAAAAAAAAACATTTGTTGTTCTTGTTGTTGTACCATAATGGTTACATGCTGGATATGGTTAGTATGGTTTTTTTCAACTGGAAAAAGTGACTGTGGTGTGGGTTTAATAATAATTCAGTTTCACAGGACTCTTTAAACACCATTACAGGTGCACCACATACAGTACATCTTCCTGATGCATAGAGATCATAAGCTACCAAAACAAATTGTACAGTGTTTTTAAAGGTCCACCACCTGAAATCCCCGGTCTGCAGTGGTCCTAATGTGGTCTCTTTCCACTGATGCATGGGGTAAAAGCTGGATTACAGACTGTGCCTAGCAACAGATGGGCTACAGCAGTAGCCATACTTACAAAACAGTACCTGATATAATGTAGAAAAGTGAGTGCATTTGCTTTGGAGGAATAATTCGGTCTACACTGAATGCACGAACAATTTATGAGGATATTAAAACGTATGTGATGATATAGAAGGCTCTGTTAGAGAGGGACGGAGCTGCGCCAGACTCATGCGCCTTCATCACTGGAGTAAAATAACCTTTTATAACAGACTGCCTAGTTGCACGACTAGAGTAAAAAAGCAAATTATTATTTTAAAAAATGTTTAGTTGATTGCTTCAGATCATCTCCAGACTTCTGTGTGAGCAGTTAGTCCGAGTTTGGGGGGGTAGAGAATAGAAGAATGCATGAGTGCTTTGTATATGGAGCTGATCATACTGTGGATTCATAGAAATCCAAGCACTGTGATGCATGTGATGGCACGAACCAGACAGATCACATAGCCTGATTATGATTGTGATATAGAAATAAGACCGAGCGCGTGCTGCACGGTGCTGCGCGATATTATCGCCGTTAAGCGCGCTCACTTAAGTATCGGAGACAAACCTGATGCAACCCTGATGCTTGATCTGAAAGGATCAGCGCGCAATAATATATTCAATTATCCTATTAAGAAAAAATATACGCAACATAATAATGCAACATAATGCACACAGGCGCCTCTGGACCAAGTTTCCATCAAAAGACGAAGCAACCACGTTCTGCGCGCGCGCCTTACCGAAATGACGTCTCTCCATCGCACGCTCCTCGGGAGCTCTCGCGCGTCCGCTTCAGTAGTAACGAGGCATCGCGCTCGTGCGCCTCGCCGGCCTCGGGAATGAACCAACACTGGAGATCTAGTCGTCAAAAATGGGCGGGTGGAACCCACGCGCGTCCTGCTGATTAAACGTGTTGCCAGATCATGCAACTTCCGATCCAATTGTTCATGTTCCTATAGCTGCAGACCAACTTCAAGGGGTGGAGTTGACACATGATCTAGCTCCTCCCATATCATGGTATAATTAAATGTTTAATCTCACACAGTTTTTACAGTAAAATCACTAGCAAGCACACACACACACACACACCCACACACTGACTACTTGTGTTATACTTGTCACATGTTCTTCACATATTCATGCTATGTTAGGAAGCTCAGGGTCAGACATGTTACAGCACACCTGCAGCACAGAGGATTAAGGGCCTTGCTAAAGGGCCCCAAGAGTGGCAGCTTGGAGATGCCCCGTAGCAGTGTAATACATGCAGATACATGTTGATCATCGCAAAAAAAATTTAGATCTTAGTGATCACCATGAAAGTAAAAGAAATGTGATCTTAGTGTTCTCCATGAAAGACCATTTTCACCTCTGTGCTCACTGAAGACTCAGCTGAACAGATGCAGTGTTCTGTAGCCTCATGTTTTTCTTTTATGAGATGCTTTTCAGCTCACCTTAGTTGAAACGAGTCATTATTTAAGTTACTGTAGCTTTCCAGACAGCTCCAACTGACCTGACCATTCTCCTCTTATGTTTTTTATCCTCAGACAGAACTGAAAGATTTTGTTTGCATCAGTGTGTTTAAACAATGCATACCATTGTATGTGAAAATCCTAAAAGCTCATCAGTTTCAGTAAAACAGTGTGTCTGGCACAAACCAATGCCATAACCAAAGTCACTGCAATCACCCTATCTTGATTAGCTTATTAAATAATTGCATAAATGAATGAATAAAACCCGTTGAAAGGTTTTCCTAATTCTGTGAAATTACATAAGAGCACATCGGTTACATCTTTAATAGTCCTTTCTCTTAAAATTCAATGAATTCCGTAAGTAGAGTTTTAATGTGGTGATACAAATTTATTGTTTTCTATTTTCTTACATTTAAAGGAATGTAAAAATGACTAACAGTTATTTCTTATATGCAACTATTACATTACACTTAAACATTGGATCATCTGCACTTAACGTATACAGTACTCAATAAAGCAGTTAATCAGTGGGGGGCAGTCAGGGCCAGCAAAGCCTTCTCTTCTGGCCTAAACACTATCAGAAGCACTGACCTACATTTACAACCTAAATTCTAATATTTGTTCCTGAAATTGTATTAATTTATTCCCAACAGTTTTATTCTCTTCATTTCGTAGCATTTCTCTTGGTGCATTGCTACCAGTACTTGTATGTGGATGTTAGATTTTTTTGTCCAATCAGATTTCAGCCTCTATGTGCTGCCATGTCAATCTTATCTGCCCAGGGCCTTCAAAGTCAGTACTGCTGGCTTTTTTTACCATAGTTTCTATTAGCAATAGGTCTGTTTCTTTAACCAATCAGATTTTCAAACTCGCCTCACAGGGCAGCTAGCTGGCCCAGAATAGCGTCAGCATTTTTCCGTCCTTTGATTGGTTGGTCAGAGGGAAACTGTTACAGCTAAGTTTGACTGGCAAAACACATCTGTAGTGCCCTGCACACATGAATAAATCTGAGTTAGACTTTTTTATGCCTACGAAGGAAGAGAAATTGATTTGGTCTCGGACATACTTAAAAATAAATTTTTAAGAAAAGCTAGACATTGTGAGGAGAGGTCGGCCAACCCCGAAGCTAGCTAGCTTGTCTTAGCCTGGGAAAGGTTCTGATCACCACTTCCAGAAGAGGGCCTACAAGCGGTACCACTGACTTACAGACTCTGAGGAGCGGTGCAAATTATGAGTCTGCATTTCTGGTGAGTAGGTTGTATTTTATTTAATTTTGTATGTTTTTTGTCATGTTATTAGACAAATGTTGAGCTGCTCCAGATGATGTAGGTGGCACAGTTGCGGTTGTAATGTAGAGGTTTGGAGCTTGCTTTAGTAAAATTGTATTCAGCCTCCGTATGTGAAATGTCTCTCTCTCTCTGTAATGCCACGTGTTGTTATATTGCGTTTTTGTATATTATTGATGGTTTCTATAGTTGTGATGGTTTCTATAATTGCATTTAAGAAACATTTGGCTTAAGGTATGGGTGCATTGGAGTCAGGTCTGACTCTGACTCTGCAGTAAAAAATGGCTATTTATTTCTATTGTTATAGTAGATCATGCAGGGCTGGAAAACTGGAATGGTATTTGGAATGGTAGCTGAAGTTTGGAAATAAACAAGCAACTGAACTCGTCTGGGTTTTAAACTGGGACTGAGCTACAAACTGACTCTGCAATCTGGCAACCCTTAAACCAAACGTTGGATTTAAGAGCCTGCAGAGCACATTGCCTTTCCAATAGATTCATAAATACTTTAGAATTTAAATGTCAAAAGTAATAATTTATAGAATGGAGTACAAATTGCACAGCATCTCCACCACTGGCTGTTCTAAAGCTTTTTGCAAAGCCTGATGAAGTCCAGGACTAGTTTGTCTCATAGTGTTTGGATAATGAGTAGCTAATGTCCCAAACAGGAACAGGCTACGAAAGAAAGGTATGTTTAACATTTTTGGCTGATGAGCATTTGGCTGATGATGAGCATTTCTCTGATCATGTGCTTGACTAAGCGTTCAGCTTGAGAGCATGAAGAATGACAGAGATGCATATCACGAATGGCAGATTTTACTAGAGTGTAATAGTATATTAATAATCTCTGACTTTGAGCAGAAAAGAAGGCAGTGACACAGCACAGGCAGCCCATTAATGTTAAAATACATGGGCTTGTTTGGTCTTTTTTTGCTGGACTGCTGAGAATATCACTAAGAATAACCTTCGGTTGACTGACAGTTGTTCCTTTCAGTGAACTGCAGGGATTGATCCACTAGCCAGTTTGCAGTATTTTATTGATCTGCACACTCTTACATAAAAAACTGTCCAAAATATTATTACATCCCTAAAAGTTTGTCTTTAGTCCTTGAGCATTTGTTATCAGAAAGAACGATATTTAGATATAAGACTAGAACATAAGGTTAATAATTTTTCAAGCATTCTTTCAAAGCATTGAGAATCAAGCAACCTTGTTTTACAGTCACGATGCATGATCAACACTAGCATATCATACAAATGTTGAACTGGAAACACTGGCCTTGCTGGTAAAAATAAGCACAATCATGCTAGTTAGTTTGCAGCAAGAATGGATTATAGGGCTCATGCTTGTAACGAGCTTTTATTTCAGCAATGAAAGCAACATCTAGCAGCAGTGTTCGCTCGCAACTTGACTTGATCTCCCAAGGTGATCCTGACAGACTAACAGTGACCTGACCCAAATGACAGATCATTACAGGTGTGTGGATGCAATGTGACAGCTCACAGCATGAGGTTCAGCACCAAGCACCTGCTCTATTGCTCTCCCTATCACTCAGAAAGACACTTGAGGGCTATTAGTGGTGCAACACACTATATTTGGGGTGATACACAGACGAACGTCACCTGAAAAATGTAGCGGCAAAAAGAAAGGAACAAGCAAGGGAGGCTTTATTGTGTTTCTTATGAATGAACTGAATTAAAAAAGTTACAACTGCTAAATGTTTGAAAAATCTTTCATATATGTCTAGCTGAGCAAAACAGACTCCAGGCCATTTCTTTTCGATTTTTCTTTTCTGCTAAAACAGTTTTTTGCTGAATTCATTCAGAATGAGGTGTCTCACATGCCTTGTATGTGAAAATAATATTTTTTATATATTTCATATATAATTTTAACATAAAAAATATATAATCAAAGCTAAAGAAGTAGGTTTCTTTTTGGTTTGGAAAATTAGGTAAGAAGTTTACATGTTCATTATGTTTGCTAGTTACGTTTTATGCATTAGTTTGTTAAATAAATTAGTTAAATTGTATACATTAGTTTCTAAATTTAGATTGTTCATACGGTATTGTAATTTTAATTAGTTAGTCAAAATTGGTAAATGTGCTTGCTAAGTGAGTTATCTTAGGGTTTTTGAAATGAGCTAATTAGTTTTTTTTTTTTTTTGTAAACAATATTTAATAGGTTAAATTAGCTAGCTCATTAAATGTTGTTGTTAATAATGCACCTTTAGTGTTCCAAATGGATTATTAAACTTTAACTCACCTGACTGCATGCACTGGGCATGATGGATTATTAGTTATTTCATTAACATTTAGAGCAAATGCCCTTATCCAGAGACTTAATATCTTAGTTATACAATTGAGCAATCAAAGGTTAAGGGCCTTGCTAAAGGGCCAGGAGCGGATCTTGGTGGTGCTGGGATTTGAACTTCTGACCCTCTGAATAAAAAGTCCAGCATCTTAACCATTAAATATGTTTAATTTTAGATACTTCTTTACTTTGATTCAAGTAGATATATTTAAAAACTTTTTATTAGGTACAGTTTCTCTGTACATTACTGATGGACTTCAGGGAAACCATTTCCTTTTATAATTTCTTGCATACTGATCATACAAGGACTTTATTTTGCACAACTGCTATTAACCTACATACCTCAGCATATTCCTTAAATCAGTCTAGACTCTCTCTCTCTCTTTCTACCTTCTTCCTCTGCAAATGAGGTCTGGGACCAGCATACGATTTCCCCCAGTCCCTGAGTTGACATTTTACAAATGGGATCTGGTGGCTAAAATCACAGCACACCTGTTCCCCCTCGTTGAGTGTTCATATCCAAGCAGAGAAAAAAGTAAGAATTCATTATTCTTTTCAATCTGGGAGCAATAGAGGAGTCATGGGCTAATCTTTTCTACCATTAGAAAGAGCTGGTCATTTATTGGACAGAGTAGGTGTTAGGGTACCTGGACCTGTAGTCTAAAAAATCTCATTACTTCTGTTATACCAAGGAAATTAGGTAGCAGAAATGTTTCAGAGTCGTGATAAAAAGGGATGTCAGCCCAAATAGTTTGTAATTTGTCTGTTTTACTATTGCTAACAGGAGTTATGTTGAGTCCAGCTTGTCTATGTGGGTATAAAATATATAGTATAAAATATACAGATGTTGGCACAAAAACATACTAAACAGTTAAACTTAATTTTTTAATTGAAAGATTCTACCACAGTAACCTTTTTACTATTTACAGTAATCTGTAAATAACCTACATGTATATAATGAGTTGTAGCATGTTCTCCAAATATAAACAGACATTTGTGAAGTGGAACCTGACACAGCTACATATAGAGTATTTCATCCAAAACTTTTTCATCCAAAACATTGCAATGAACACTATGATAAACTATAAATAAATAAATAAAATGACCTTATACAGAGGGTCAATGAAAAACATTTGTACTTCAATTGCTATCAATAATTCCTAAATGTCTTTGGTAATGGGACTTAAAATTCTTGGGGATATTAATTATTTATATATAAACTTGAAATAAACTTGTTTATGGCTTAGCAAATGCCCACAGCTTGCATTATTCATAAAAGCCATTCAAGTATGAAAATCCATTGCTATTTTGTCATTGCAAATGAGGAAAGACCCGACTGCATTTAATGGAGAGTGGTTCTGAATAGATTAGAAATTCGAACTTTAATTCGAACTTTAAAACTATGCTACTCATTTGTTATGTAGTAATAAGTCAAACAATAGATATTAAAGCATTTTGTTTGTGAAATATAGCCTGCTGATGTCATTTTATTTAAATAAGGTTGACACCATGTATTTCATAAAGAGCTCCATATATTAAAGTATAATATATATTAGACTATGGCATGGAAAAGATCACAGTTCAGTGCACTGGCCCTTTATTTAATCATGTATGATTCTGGATGCAACCTAGCCAAAGCGGTGGTAGTGTGGAGCCATTTGTGAAATCCTTCCTTCAACTCTTTCACTACTACATGCAGCCTTTCCATCACAGTCTTAAAGTACACTGTCCTTCAGTCAAAGCAGTTTTTCATTCCACACTGTATCAAGGTTGCTCAGGCCGCATCATTTTGCATGCAGGATTCATCTTTATCTGACAGCTTACCTGCAGCCTCTGCTGTGGGTGGATGGGATAAATATCGGTTTTCAGGAATACTCTGGACCCTTCACAGGAATGCGATTCGTGGCTTGTCAGTCGGATTTGCCAAAATCTGGCAGGCATCGAGAAATCGATGGATAGTTTAAGCTACAGTATAGGGTTGAAAATAAAATAAAAACACGATTATTGCATCACGTGTCAAAAAATACTCTACAATACGGTGTTCTGCTGTGAGTCACCCTGACAATCCTGTAATAGGAATTCACAGTCAGTGCTGTGTTTGGGGATGGAGTTGGTCGGAAATGTCCAGCGTCATTTTTGTCGTTTCGTCATTTTCATCTAAAGACATCTGATCAGACAGATGCTGGCAGGAGTGAGAGATAAAAAGAGGTCAATATTTGTTAAAGAACTGATGGTTGGCTTGTTATTGTTGTTCAGCATATGCTAGAATGTAACATATGATAATCAGTTGATGTGTCAAATGTTTCAAAAGGCAGGATAGGAAAATGCAAATATTAGATAATACAGTCAAGTAATTGCCTTTGTTTTCTACAACACTAGCAATCACATATTCAGATAGATATGATCCCAGTATCCAGCGGTGGACAGTAACAAAGTAAATGTAATTCATTACTGTACTAAGAATCTAAGTAGCCTTTTCAAGTATATTTACTTTACTGAAGTTTTTCCAACTGGGGAAGTCAAATATCTCAAATAGCTATTACATTTTGCGAAATCAATCGTTCCTTTTTAGTTATGAGTGATAAAAATGTAACTGGTCAAACACCCAGGTGTTATTTATGCAAATTATTTTGAAACAGTTGAAAATAAGATTTTGGTCTCATGATAACTTTAATAAATATAAATCAGTTCTTGACTAATTAATATCGTTCTATAAATATATTGGTGTGCTAAGAGTAACATTCGAGTCTTTTCACATAAAAATAGTTTATTAAGCAAAAATCTTGTGACAAAAATGGTAATAGGAACATTATAAAGATAATAAATCATAGTACACTAAAAAGTAATGTTTTGGCTCAACATAAAAAATCAACGCAACTGTTTCCATTAATATTTTTGAGTTCCGACAACTTATGATGAAATTGTATTCAACCAGCAAAATATAAAAATAATTTGTATCCATGCAAAAGTAATGTTATTATTTTTCAAATTTGATACTAAAAGCATTTCCTTAATCTGCCTGATTCTGGCTTCTGCAGCTTTTTCATTTGTTGTTACTTTGTCTATCAAGTAGATTCAAGGCCTACTGTGGAATTACTGTATTATTTAGTACCTATTAGTAGCAAAAAATGTATGAATGTATGAACAAAATATATATATATATATATATATATATATATATATATATATATATATATATATATATATATATATATGAATAAAATCAGTGTCATGAATCTCAAATAAGATCTGAAACAAACGAAAATAAAACTTACTTGTGTTGCATCAAAAAATGCAGGTGAGCTGTCCATGAAGTCCTTCGTTGTAAAATGGAAGATATTGACAAATGAAAAGATATCTAACAAATGAAAGATATTTCATTGAAACTGCTAAAGGTGACTAGCTAAAATATGTGTTTTCGCCTTGTAGCCAAACCTCTACACACTAAATTAACATTTGTCGTAACACAATTGAAATGATTACTAATTACATTGCTTTTACATAATTAACTTATAAACAAAGTCATACTCGCCTCTAACCGTGCTTTATATCGAGATTATTCAAGCCATGTGTTCCCTCGTCTTAACAGAACTTGTCCAGGCATGTTCAGTAGGCGAGGCCGCAGAGATTTTAATTTAACACCAGGTGTAGAAAAATTACGTTATCAACTCAATTATATTAATTTACTGCAACCTGAAACTTGTTTAATATAAAGTAACACAAAAATCTCAGTTTGTACTGCAAACACTATTATGTTGATCTTATTACCAACAAATGTGTGTTAATGTAATGCATTAAATAATGTTTGCACATTTTTATAGTGCAACAATACATTTAATTAAATTGTTAGAACAGATCCTCTAAATTGTTTTTTTAGAGTGTACTTTAGATGCTTAAGTAAATTTGAAGGCAAACACTTTTGTACTTTTAATCAAATAATAGTTTAAAGGGAGCACTTTTACTGGTGAAATATTTGACCTACTGTATCTTTACTTTAACTCAAGTACATGCTTTGTGTACTTCATCCACCACTGCCAGTATGACAGTCATGTTGAAGTGTAAAATAAATCTTTGTATTCTTTTAATGCATCTGTGATACTAAGCACTTAATTATATTCACCAGAGTTTTTATTAGGATTGAACTCTAGGTCTTTTCAGACAGATTCCCAACAGCACTTGATGTTTTTTCATACAAACTTTAATTACAGAAAGAATCTTTGGTACAAATAAGCCCAGGCATGTCAATGGTATGAAACCACCATTCTATAATATGCCAGGAACAAGCAGTGCTTTTTGTGTAATAAATAAAAAAAATAAGCTAAACTATTTTGATTATGCTTTCAGAGGAAACAATTTGGAAGTTGTTCACTAACAAAATACTGCTAGCAGTAGAGACTCATATATATTTTGAAAACCAGAGCTCCTCTCTGAAGCCCTAGCAGAGCTATAATACATCTCTGACACTGTGCAAAGAATAGGAACTGGACCAAGAAAGAAAGATGAGATGGAAGAATGCATTTAGTAAGTGAAAAAGATTGAGAACGAAACTCCGTACCCTTTGATGACCCAGAACACCTGCTGCAATGGCAACATCTGGAGAGCTTGTCCATGGTCACCTTCTTTACCCTTCCTTCTGTATGTGTGTGTGTGTGTGTGTGTGTGTGTGTGTGTGTGTGTGTGTGTGT
>JAAIIK010000040.1:1689264-1707242 GCA_014706435.1 Silurus glanis
CACACACACACACACACACACACACACACACACACACACACACACATACACACACACTACAGTTGCTAGCTTCATGCTCGAGTGATAAATAACAGAACAGCAGCTTTTAAGACACTTTTGTCAGGGATCCACCTGCCACGCCCCCTTTTTGTGGCGCTCATGCCTACGCTCTCCCTGGAGCTCCAGGTTTAACCACGCACACCTGGGGCTCGTTGTCTCTCATGCCTCTGCTCTCTCTGGAGCTCCAGGCTTAACGATGCACACCTGAAGCTCATCATCACTCCACCCAGCTCCTACATAAACCCCTCACTCACATTCACTCCCCGTTCGTTATTGTATGTGTTGGATTTTACGTGCGGTCTATGTTTTCATGTTTCGGTGTTCACACAGGACACTATTTATCCGTTCCATTCGGACTCCACGATCCCGTCCCGGCTGCGCTTCTCCTCCCCGCGCATCTCAGGTCAGCTACGCTTCCCCCAAAGCGCACCTTGGACCCTCTCAACCGAAGGACTGCCGTGTGTGTGTGTGGGCGCGTGTGCTCGTGTGTGTATGTGCTCGTGTGTATCTCTCTCCCTCACACTTTTACTTTCACTCATTAAAACCCGAGCGAGCTGTACTCCGGCTTCCGCCTTCTGTTTCGCTCGCACCCTGACAACTTTACAGTGGAATCATGAGCTTCGAAGAAGCTTTTATTACTTCAATAACTGCTTACTCTTGCTCAGGGCCACACTGACTTCCAGGAACAATGAGCAGGAGGTGGAAATACACCTCGCATGGGACGTGTTCATTGCAGAACACCATACACACACATGCTCATTCACATGTAGGGGTAATTGCATGTAAAAGAATTGTTCTACTGCCATGGCTTTGAGTTTGGATGGAACTGAAGAACCCACATGGACACAAGAGAACATGCACAGAAAACTACACACAGACAGTAACCTAAAGTCATCATCAAACTAATAAACCTGGACCTGTGAGATTGCAATGCTGCCATTTAACCTATTTGATTTCACATACATATATATATACACACACTTACATGCCACTTAATAGAAATTTTATGACGGTATGTGATGTCTAACCTTCAGACAGATGACCATCTGCTACATTGGGAACAGACAATATAAGAATGGAAAAATATTATCTAAAGTATTAAAATTGCTGGGTTAGAATTCGGCATCAATCAATGTATCATCAGTATGAATTAATGAAAAGTATAGGCTGGTGGTGGCGTAATGGTTTGGGGAATGTTTTCACACAATGGGTTCTTTCATACAAATTAAGCTTTTTTTCAATGTAAAAGCTACCTGTGTATATTATTGTTGACCACGTGCCTCCCATTTTACCAGTATTGCATGAGGTGATGTCAAAAAGATTTGAGACTAGCTTATGTTAACAATAAGGTATTTTATTTATCTACGTTTACACACTATCACCTGCAAAATAGTCCCCTTGCACGACAACACAGCGCTTCCAGCGTTCCTGCCACTCCTGGAATGCGTCCTTGAAGTCTTTTTTTCGAAGCGTGTGAAACACCTTCTGCGATTCGCGCTGGATCTCCGCAATAGTGTCAAAACGGTAAACTTTGTGCTGAATCTTCATCAGAGGGCGAAGTCGGCAGGAGCCGAATCTTACGAGTAGGGTGGGGAGATCAAGTGGATTGTTCTTCGATGATCATCATGCACAAGTTGCCGAATGTTTTTGACATTTTCGGGGGTTGAGCCCATTTAAGGTCTTTCTGATCTATCGTCGTCTTTCATTGACATTCTTTTGCTCTTGAAGCGCACGTGCCACTCAAAAGACCTCGAACGACTCGTTAGAGCGTCACTGTCTGTCAAAGGTATGTCATGTCTGTGGCAGATTTGCCCAGTTTCACGCAGAATTGTACATTTTCACTTCCTGTCCATGATGAAATCGCAGACTTGGTAATACACATGGTCAGAATAACACTATTAGTTTTAAAAACGTTTTAATACCACTTCGTAATAGCAACTTCAAGTCTGATAATGGGGCATGTCACAGAACACAATGAGTCCCATGAGCATGACAGTGAGTTCAGTGTATTTCATTGGCTGACTTATTTGCCACCCCTGAATCCAATTGAATGTATAGCTGACAAATATGTGTGATGCAGGAATGTCAAGAGAGCATATGTGAAACCTTTGGACTCAATGACTTTGGAAGTCATTTTATTTATAGATTATCTAACTAGTAACAAAAGGAATGCTTTTTACAAGCTAAACAGGAAAATACTTCCATAGGGTTTTTAAGATGTCAGGAAACTTTGTTCCGATTACATTACAGCTATATTAGTGAAGCTGTGTGCTTGATGCTTACAACATGTTTTCTACTCCCTTAGGACTCCTGCTTATAGTTGGGAAGTGATACATCACTGCTAAATTCAGCTCCTTGTTTCCAGATGTGGGTTATGTTTGGAGAATGTATTCTTATATAGTTTAGAAAGATCCGATCTGATACCTCTGCTTACGTGCTAGATGTACAGATGTTTAGCACATAACTGAGTACTGAAGATGGACGACTTGGAGCGTGCGTTTCAGTGTAACATGTTGTGAGTGTGTCCGTATGTGTTCCACATTGTGTGTTCCCTCAGGGAAACCTAAATAGTCCCAGTGCTGGTGCTCCATCATGCAGCCTGAAGGTGTCAGCAGCACAATTGGTTCGTATTGTGTTGCACTGCATCAGCACCATGCTGACCTGACACATTGCTTTTTTCCTGCATACACCTCCTTTCACTCGTTCTCTCTTTCTCTCTTTCCTCTGTTTCTCTTACTATCTATCCCAGTTGTGCTCTCTTTTGTAGTCTCTTTCTCTCTCTCTTTCCTGATCACGAGAGATTCTGTCTTTACTCTGTGAGTTAACCTGGATTGCGATCCCTCCAGGGTTGCCGGAGGCTCCATTTATCATGATGCTCCAGTTTAATGTGAAATTTATCCTTCTCTTCGCCGTAGCTTTTCCTCGCTCGCTCTGTCTTTATTCTACATTTGGCTTTTCTCTCAGGGCTCCTGTTGACTCTGTTCCACTCGCCACCTTTCTTTCTCTTTTCTCCACTCTTATCCTTGTGTCCCAGACTAACAGGAATCCAGTGTGAATCTGTATTTGAGTTTAGGTTGAAAATGTTAATTTGCAGATCCGTTCTCGTGCCTCCTGAATACACAGGTGGGCTGCACAGTATGAAAATGTGTGCTAATTATTCCCCTAATGAATTCCGTGCCCATGCATCACTGAGAGCGTGGAACTTTATCCCCCACTTCTCGGAGCTCATTTGCATCACGGGAATCTTTTTGTGACCAGACAGATCTGAAGCAAATCATACAGAAACCCACCCCAGCACACCTACACAAACTATGATAATATATTAACAACGGAAAATAATGAATGATAATTGTAACATCTGCATTTATAAACATAACTAAATATCTGGTGAATTTGAGAGATGGATTTTTTTCTTGCTTATAATTACACCCTTCCAGAGGAATAAATTTGTATGTAAAATGTCACTGCGGTAATTTTTTTAGGAAGAAGGAAATTAAATGAAATACAAATTAAATTAATTAAATAAATGAAGTACAAATATTTCCTGCATGTTGCAAGAGGGGGACTCTATAGAATGGAGTTCAGCACATCTACCAGATACTTAAACAAATTTGAGGAATTTGGTGGCCAAATCCATGAATTTGAACTCTTTATCATTTCCCTCTAACCATTATTGAACTGAGTTGAAGTGTGAATAGGTGCAAAATTAGCATTCCCCACAAAACACCCTACAAGACCTAACATTTTGGAGATGCTCAGTTGTTTGGACATCACAATTTTGCTCTTGTCAAAGTCGCTCAGATTCTTATGCTTACAATTTTCCTGCTTCCAATACATTGAGAATAAAGCGTTCAGTTACAGATAAAGAACCAGTACAAAGTTTAGACACACCTTCTCCTTCAGTGTTTTTTCTTTATTCTTATTAGTTGTAACAATGTACATTAATAATAAAGACACCCAAACAATCAGATAAGCATGAAATAATGTAGTAGACAAAACAGTGTTAAATAATGCAGAATAAGTTTTATAGGTTATGTTAAAACCTGGCCTACACAATCATCGGTTCTCATTCCATTTGAGATGGTTTGGGATCAGTTAGACTGGAGCGTGAAGGAAAAGCAGCCAACAAGCACTCAACACCCCTGGGAACTCTTTAAGATTGTTGGAAAACCATTCCAGTTGACTACCTCATAAGACCGACTGAGGGAACACCAAGAGTTCATAAAAATTTTAAAGTGAAGCAACATAGTGTCTCAAGCAGTTTATTATAATCAAATCTCTACAGATTTTAGAACAAAGTTTTTTTGTGCTATTAATATTAAATCTGTTGTTATAAACCACTATAAATTGCAGTGATGCCTGTTTAAATCAGATAAAGTGGTTTGATGAGTCTTGTTAATGGTATTTCTCATTATTGGTTGTTATAATGAGGATCCCAGGAAAGATTGGCATACACTACAAAAATACAAGACTGTCTGAGTGCCATTTATAAAAACATTTAGTTAAGTATTTGAGATAGTCTTAGAAGTAAAAAGTTTTCTCTTTTTTTGCAATTTAATCTTGTTTTTTCATTATCACCAAACTTGCATAAATGCAGATTAAACAAACAATCAGCTTAGATTAGACATTAGAATTACTAAGTAAAGTTCGGAAATAATTTGTTTGTTAATGATTGGAAAGGATGAAATTGGGCCCTATATCTATCATTTCATCAAGCTTGAAATGTTGTATCTCAAAAGTGTGTTGATATTTAATATCCCCTGATCCCTTTTAAACAATATTATTGAGCAGTAAATACACTGAGAAGATGTAGACTTCATTTCCCAGCAAACACCATGGCATATAAACTGGCAAAGTATACATTTAGTTCTGTTGCACTGTATTTGTGTAGAGCTTTTAAAAAAAGACATTTTCTCCAAAAAAAAAATTACAACCTTACAAAGTGGTCAAAAAAGCAAATATCAATATTGGAAAATATAGACTTTTAAAAAAAAATGTTTGATTCGTGAAATTTCCTGGAATACAGAACGGCTGTTCATAATAAACGTGCTAAGTCTAGGTGTATGTGATTGTAAATGCCTACGTGTATACAGAAGCATAATGATACAGACACACACCCAGAGTGAGAGTGCTGGGATGGCAGCAGGTAGAGTCTCATTTGGCACAGATGTAGATAAACAGAGTAAGACAGCGTAAAGGAAAGCAGCGGGACAAATCCATCAGGATCCAGAGCTGTGAGACGTGGCTGTAATGTTCCACACAACACTGACAGATACACATTTTACTGAACCCGTACTAGGTCCAAAGTTGTAGCTACTGTAGACTTCAGGAGGCGCTGTTACTGGAAAATAATTAATTTTATGGTCACAGTCAGCTTCCATGATTGATTATTTTCCTATAACAGCATATGCCATCATTCCTTATTCTGTACATATTTATCTAAATGGTAGCAATGTTACTATAGGCCTGCTAAAGTAAAAGACCGACAGTACCTATGGCAAAATGTTCCAGTGTTTCTGTTCATCCGTGCCAGTAGCTGTTGTCGTCTAGTTCGGGTTGTTTTGACTGCCAGCAGGTTTATCCAGTGTAGCTGCAGGACTAATGCTGTTGCTTTTTTCAGACAGTGATCAAGTGTTTCTACAGCGAAACGCCGGTTTCCATAAGTAGCTCGCACACATACATAAGCTTAACCTTATTAAAGTTCAAATTAGTGTAAAGTTGAATAGATATCAAATTAATATTTTGCACTTTTAACTAAATTCTTTTTACTTAAAGCTGTTATCATTTCACTATTTTGCTATATAAACGCATGCATAAAAAAAGGGGTTATATATTTATTTCTTTGTTGGTATGAAATGTTCCCATAATAATAGGAAGACACGATCTTCATCATTCGTTTTTTATAGTGCACTGTACTTTATAACAGAAAAGAAATGCATGTTATATGTAAATTACTGAAGGAATATATACATACATACATACATACATACATATATATATATATATATAATTATTATTATTATAATACTCTAGTATATATAGAATATACTTTAGGCCTGATCATACCTCACAAAATTTTAATTATAAGAGTGTGTGTGTGCGTGCTGGGAGTTTCATGGAGAGTGATTTAGTGTCTGGCTGACTTGTGATGCTAAGCAGCCCTGGCTGAGGGACTGGTTAGCTCTAAGCTATAGTGACAATGACAGCTGCTAAGAGAGAGAAAGTGCAAGCGAGAGAGTTATACTGCCTCGTCTGCCTCGACAGAGACACAAGAAAGCTTCATCATGACAACGAAGCTCTCCAACTCGTACACATCTGCACAGCTCTGCTTGGCCTGAGGGAAAAGAAGTTTCCCGAGTTCACGTGGACACAGTAGTTAATATTGAAAACTAACTATATTCTCTAACTTTTGTAAAGCTTAAAAAGCCCTGAGGCTGGAAAAACACGAAAGCTGCGCAGCTCTCTCTGGTAAGTTACTTGTCTTCAGCTGTTAACAGTAATGTTTAGATCAATTTGTGTCTAACTGAAATGTCACTTTTAATCTTTTCCACAACATGTCTGGAAAAGTGTCTCAAATTGAAGAGGCTTCATTCTACCACTGAAAAACCTTTGGAAATACATCTACACATTTTTAAGGGGAATTGTATCATCAATGTTTCTTCTAAGGCAAAATATAGCTCAGCAGCAATCTCATCGAGATGTTGCTCCAAGGAGCCGGGCAACGTGGCCCATTAAAACCAGCACATCTGATAATGTTAAATGGCAAAAAAGATACAAAGGCAGCCGTGAAGAAAACCTGTCCTCGGCAGATCGCCTCCGCAAACATGCCACTGTGCACTTTGGCTTCATCACCCTCAGTCTGTCTATGAGGGGGCTGGAAAAAGCTCCAGCTGATCTGTGGGAGCTTCATGAGCTGGGCAAGCTCAACTTGTCGCTAAACTATTTATACTCTCTACCCTCCACCCTGGGAAATCTAAAGAACCTTGTGTTGCTCAACATATGGGGGAATGAATTGGAGAGGCTTCCACCTGAAATTGGGCTCCTCCAGAACTTAAAGGTCCTGTTTGCATATTGCAACCATCTAACTGAGGTGCCTGAAGAGCTGGGTTATTGTACCAAACTTGAGGTTCTTAGCCTTGCCAATAACAAGCTGACAGGGCTCCCTGGCAGCCTGGTCTCAATGCACAAGCTGACCAAGCTAAACCTGAGCCACAACTGTATATCACATATTCCCACTTGCATCTATGCCATGAAGGGGCTCGTGTTCCTGCATATGGCCTACAATGTCCTCGAGAACATTGCCAACCAGATCCAAGAACTAGCCAACCTCAGAATTCTGATCGTTGAAGGAAACAACATTCACACTCTACCCCAGACTTTGTGCCATTTGACTGACCTTGAGCTTCTCAATGTGGATTTCAATGATCTCCAGAGCATCCCAGTAGAATTGTACATGCTTAAAAACCTGAAAAGGTTGGCATGTCATCCACTTGATAAAGGGCTACATATAGTTAATAATCCACTATTGAAACCGCTACAGGAAGTGCTACAGGGAGGACTGAATGCTTTGTATGGCTACCTCAAATGTGTCTGAGAATTGGCAACACAGTATTTTGCTGAATTATCACAGATTATTGTATTATCGCTGAAAACTTACACTGAGCATTGAGATCAGTGCTTGTTGAGCTTAGTGGACTGTGGCCCAATGGCCAAAGACTGGCAAGCCTAATGCTTAAGGATAACCAAGCCTAATGTCCAAGAACCACACAGCCCAAAGTTCAAGGTCCATTCAGCATAAGGATCACCCTGTCCAATGGCTAAGTATACATGTCTTCCAGAAACTGATGTTGAACTAGCCCAACAACCAAAAACCACTCAGCTCAATGTCTAGAGACCATCCAGAACCACTAAGTCCACTGACCAAAGATCTACCCATCCCAACACACAGGGACTGCCCAGCTTAAAAAGCAAAATGTGGTCAAGTTGTTACAACTTATAGTGACTATTTTTATAATAAATGAAAATATAAATGACTCGTTTTATGTAGACCTTTAGCTGTCTTAATTAGGAAAGGCTCAACATTGTACACAAATCTATTTTGTGTCCTTTTCAAGGACAACCATAGGGAAGTTTGCCTTTTTGCTTATCCAAATCACTATTAACAGTCTGTAAAACCTGTGAATCAAAAATATGTTTGCCTCATGGTAAATTAAGATGGTTATTTTAATAGGAGAAGCCGAAAGAAGAAGAAGAATATTTTGAGAGGCATCACTTAAATGTCGCATAACTGTCGCAAACTGTGTGCTCTTTTGTCGTCAACCTCAGGCATAAAAGTAGCATCTCTATTTCAGTCTTGTGTATTAGCCCTATTAAAGCCGTGAGCTTAACACCACCCAGCTTTTATCACAGGTCAGGACAGTTCGAGACCACTTAATCCTACTTTCCCCACACACTCAGACATATTGCTTTATTTATGGGTGGAACTTTAAAGAAATTTTCCAGCAGCCTTTGTGTAGCAGCTCATGTGTAGCATAAGTGTGATCATTACAGAGAAGAATTTTAACACATTTCTTGTAATGAAGAACAGAAACCCACATGAATCTTTCAGTTGTTCATTTTCCTACCTATAATACTTCTGTAATACAAACTACAGCTATAACACTTTTTTTGTGCTTAATTTACAATTTTAATTAAACTTTCATTAAATTTACACCTTCTGAAAAAAATATGTTAAATAAATATGTGCTGCTTGTCATCCAACAAGATCTCCATTATTAGGTGAGGTTCACATAAAGGTTTTATATTCTTCTCTCAGTATCGGGGACCGTTCCAGGTGAAAAAAACAGATGCCGTAAATACAGTTGATGCTTGAATATTCATTCAATGTTCATCTGTTTCACTATTGAGAAATATTTTTTTTATAGACTGAATGTATGAAAAGTCTATTCTTAGAGAAGCAACCATGGGGTCACCACTACAGATATTCACATATAAATATGCAAACACTTACAAGGACTCATGCAGTCACCCCAACACACACACATACAGTGGATACATACTATATACACACACACACAGTTCACTGTGATCATTCAAGGCGAATGAAAACTATGGGGCTGGTTGAAGAAAGATAGTCTGGGGGCGTTGGGAAGTTTTAGTGGGATTAAAATTTGATTAAAGTTCCACTCCATCACCCAAGTCAGTGCTGTCACGCCTCTCTTTGAATCCGAAGGCTAATTAAATTATTTCAAGAGGAACAAAAGATAATACTCATCTCTATTTATATACAGCAAAAAACAAAAATACTTACATCCTAGAGGTCATTTTTGTGACTTTGCACGATCAAACTTTAAAAATGGATTTTGTGGATTTGTTTCCTGGACTACTTTTTCAAGCAGTTTAAATGATTTCTTTTCTTGTTAATCACAGAGGTGATCATTCAATGGATCAATAATAAGAATAAGGAGTTTATGGCTGTATATACTGTACATTTGAAGGAATTTGGCTCCCTAGGACACTCACCCTGTCAAAATTGGGGTCTTCTATATATATTTAAATGATTCTTCAAGTCTGCTGCAACATTCTACATTTTAGTGCAACCTTTTAAATAATGGGAACAAGTATTACATGTTTTTAGAACATTGCAGGAAGGTTGTTTTGAAAACATTATAGATTGATCTTCTTTATGGGGGTGTTCAGGTGGATCTGGAGCATATCCTGAGATAGGAATTCAATCTGGATGGGATGCCATCCATTGCAAGGCATCATGTACGCACACATGTTTTGGGAAGGTGAGAGAAAATCGGAGAACATTCAATAATCAACTTGGAGTGTTTTCGAGGTACAGGACCTTGGATTTGAGAGGCAGCAACACTATCTGTTGCACCACCATGCAAACCTAGGAAAATATGTTTCTAAATGTTGTTGTGTTGCATCTGGAATCCATAATTTCCACAGTTTCACAAACTAAATCACAAAATGTAAGTGCAGTGAAAAAGTGACATTTTTCTTTCTGTGTACATGATTAAATTTAGCACAATAAATCAGTGCCAATGACCTAATAAACAAACTTTTCCATAAACTTCTCTTCATAACAAAGTATGTCACCCTGCATGTGTAAGTTGAAAAATGATATAAACCAGTAACATTCTGTTTATGTGACTGTCTAATCCAAACCACATTATGAAATAAAAGTAATGCATTATTTCAGTTTCAATATTTCATATGCAGTTTTATGGTTTCCATGACAGTACAATTGGTCCATATGAGCATATTATAACTTTCAGTATGAATGTAATTATCTGCTTTGAAATCATATAGTGGAGTACGGGGTAAATGTATTTCTCATTTTATTTCCACTACTGTGGTTCGAGCACAATAATTCCCTCTATGGGAAGGATGCTGTTACTACACCACATCATGATGCGCCACTTACTTTCTGAAAAACACTCTTTACTATAAGTACACTTAAAACAAGCATACCTGAATGACCTTAGATGACCTCTAAACGCTGACACTTATAGAATTGAAATTCATTAAATGCATTATTCAGCTTGCCTGTACTTGAAAGTCCCTGATACATTTGATGTCTTAGATATGTTTTATGGGATATTTATGCAGCTAAAAATGACCCTTTTTCTTTCACCCTGAAAAGCCATGACTAAAATCGAAAAAGAAAAAAAAAAAGGTCTAGAGGACATCCGACTCTTCTGGGTGCATTGTCATGGAGATGCTGTTTGCTCCCATATGCCTTGGTCTGTCTTGCGTACTGCTCACTAGCGCTGTACTCCGAAGACGCATCCTTGCAAAGGTCAGGCCTGTTATTTGCAGTAATCAGCACTGCATGATAACAAATATCAAACATGGCCACCAATCAGCTAATCAAGTAATGATGCTTAGACCCTTCGGCGAGGTCAGAGAGGGGGAAACGCGTCTTAGCACAGAGAAGGCTAATTAGCAGGAGACATCTTAAGCATGCAATCAAACTAATGTATAGTGTTTGTACTCCGAGTCTGGATTTATTTATTTATTTATTTATTTTTTTTTGATGTGTGTGTGTTTGGACTGTGTGCAAAAGTGTGCATGTGTGTTCGACTCTCTCCGAGTTGATGTTTCATTCCAAGGTCATTTCTCAGTGGTCAGGTCTTATCGTGCCAAAATATAAAACCACAGACACACAGAGTGCATTGCCCAAGACTTTTAGGGCACAAAACAACCAATTTATTTCAATCCAAACCACAAATTAATTCCTGTGTGACCGAAATATCTGTTTTTCCGAGTAGTCAGTGGGTGTTTTTTATTTATTTATTTAAATACAGTTTCATGCTACATTGTTATAAGCTTGCAAATGAGTTCAGGATTTCGAGTGTGGTTTTAATCAGCCAACTTTCTGCCAAAAAACGAGTTCTAGTTCAGCGCTCATGTGTAGACCTATTTTCTGTTTTGCAAAAAGCAACTTGCCTCTTTGTCTGTTAAATGACAGTTTAGGAAAACACAATCATGTCTGTGACATATGGAGTTGGTAATTGTGTGCTAAGCCAATAATAGTTTTGTTCCCAATACACATTAGGAGCAACAGTCCTCATAAAGCATCTTGACTCCTTTTTCTAACCTTATCAGACCCAAGCAATCTTACATGGAAAAAGCCTTGGTGTAATTTATTTAGGTTTCAAGCTTGCTGCTTATGACTTACAGTATTTAAGCAGGCTTGTTTCTATTTTGAATCAGAGCCGGAACGATATTCAATATAAAACGCACTCTTGCTTGTGCAATATTGCTTTTATACAACATTCCTAAGTGACATTTCTGACACAATATGGCTGAATGTTCCGCTCATTTTGCTCCGCACGAGAAATTGATTCTGAACAAACTACTCTCACTCTCACACTGACATTACCCGTCATCTAATTGGATGAAGGTGGATGCGCGTGCAGATTATTTAATAAGTGCAAACCAAAACAACCTAAAGAAAAACAATAGTATAAACAAAACTTATGGATACCACACAAAGATTAGGTACATTAGGTACAAAGTAAGAGGCGATACACAAAAAAACCTTCAGCATTAAACCATCAACGAAAGCCTGACACACACACACACACATTTAAATGTTGGCAAAAAGAGACAGATGTATGTACGATAAGTCACAAATGAATATAATGTGATGTACAGGGCTTGTGTAGATTTGGCCTAATCCTGATATAATCCAGTATATTTCTATATTTCAATAAGGCAAATGCTTTATTTCTAAAATGATTTTTTTCCGCCATGCTCTCTGATGATGTTGCGTACGCTCTTCTTGTAAAAGTTTTTTCAGCGTAACAGTGAAATGTCTCAGTGTTGCACTTTTGGAACACTGGAACAACCAAATTAGTGCACTGGAACTAACTATTGTCTATACTGTACATCTGTAACACTAATGCTGAATTTAAAAAATCAGGCAAAAGCTTGTCAAATATCCACACCCTTAAAAAAAAACTCTAGAATTTCTTCAACAGTTTGAAGCTTTCTCAAATGATCTTACTTGGAATCCCTGTCTGCTCGAGAAAGATTCATCACGTTAGTTTCCAAGTAGAAGGGGACATAAAAAACACAGCTTTGGCCAATCTCATGTTAATCTTGAGTATCTATAGAGTAGTTTTGCATTCTTCATATCTCTGAAAAGTCTTTAGTTTTATCAGATTGATAAGAAAGAAACAGCTTTACGTTTCTCTCGGAAAACAGCCGAGCTCACACAGCTTTTACGAAGTCATTGTCTAAAAGATGTGGCATTGATTTATACAAAAACTTTTTAGTCTTAAACTGATTATAGCTAACAATCAGATCCAGATGTAGATATTTGATCCAGAATTGGATCCCAAGTCTGAAATTGAACATCAAGAACAACAGCAGCAACAACAACAGCAGGATGTTTCTATATGGCAATTGCTGCCCAAGGTTCTCTTTCCCTCACATCCATAAACACACCTCTTTGAAGACGTTTTTCTAGGTCCTGTGTGAGGGGCATGCTCTCATTTTTGTTTTGGTTGCTGTGTGCGAGCGCTTTTCCAGGAAATGTGCCCATACAAGGAATTCCACCCTTCATGGCATAACGAAATAAAAAATTATTTCAAACAATGAGAATCTAACACTTTAACAGTGTCTTCTTCTACTTCTTCTTCTTTCAGCTTCTCCCATTAGGGGTCGCCACAGCGGATCATCCGTCTCCATGCCCCCCGTCCTCCTCATCTGCCTCTTTCACCTGCATGTCTTCCCTCACCACATCAATTAACCTCCTCCTTGGCCTTCCTCTTTTCCTCCTTCCTGGTGGTGCCATCCTCAGCATTCTCCTACCAATACCCCATGTCCCTCCTCTGCACATGTCCAAACCATCTCAATCTCACCTCCCTCACCTTGTCTCCAAAACGTACTACATGCACTGTCCCTCTAATAAACTCATTTTTAATCCTGTCCATCCTCATTACTTACAATGAAAACTATTTAACAGTGTAAAACTAATACAAACAGAACTTTAGTATCTACTTTTAGTATGCACCGTTAGTATGAACCTTTAGTATGCACATTCAACACTGTAAAATTGTACGAATATGCACACTTCAACGTTCAAATGCTTGTCATTATGGCCTTTAAAATGCACCTTAAGTATGTACTTTTAGCATGCACCTTTGGTACAGTATATACCATTAGTATGTTGTTTTAGTATGAATCTTTAGTACGCAACTTCCACACTTTAAAAATGTACTTCTAATTGTACACCCACCGAAGCACTACAATGCACAGTGTAACATGTTTTGTATTATGTGTATTATACAGGGTGAGCCATGAAAAAATACACACACCCTCCGCGCCCCACCCTGTACAATACACATAATACATAAAACATATATGAACATCTAACGGTTCCTTTCAAGGTTTTTTCCTCAGATCATCTCAGGAAGATTCTCCTTGCCACCATTTGCTTGTTGATTAGGGATAAACTTAGAGGCACTAAACTTATACATTCAAATTGTATAACATTTACCTCTGTAAAGCTGCTTTACATTAATGACAGGCTAAAACAATTAGTAATCATGTTATGCAATAAGGAGATGGCATGTTGTTGCAGCAGGTACACAGCTCCAGGATTCCTGGTTTGAAGATGAGCTTGAAAAAGGTTAATGTCTGTGTGGAACTCCTGTGTGTGAATGTACTTCCTGGTATTCTAAGAGTTCACTGGTTTCTTTCCACCAGCCAAAAACAGGTGGATAGATGGACAGGTGGATAGATGGACAGGTGGATTGATTATAAGAAGTTGCCTTTAGATGTGTGCACATGGCATCTCATCTTGTGTGTTACCTTCTCACACCCATTGTTCCTGCTTTAGTATCTTCGGAATTGCAAAAGCAGACATGCAAGCGTTCATGACAATTCAGCGTATATGCAAATTAATTTCTGGCGCTATCTTGCGACTTTCTGAGCATAGATTAGCTCATTGTTCTTTGGGAACTCAGTGTGCGCGCGCGCTTAATTGGAGACGGTAAGGTTGAATTCATTCACACTGTAGGA
Source organism: Silurus glanis (assembly GCA_014706435.1). Taxonomy (NCBI): domain Eukaryota; kingdom Metazoa; phylum Chordata; class Actinopteri; order Siluriformes; family Siluridae; genus Silurus; species Silurus glanis. Next base: position 1,703,869 of record JAAIIK010000040.1, read on the forward strand.
GCACAGGGGACTTCGCCATGCCGTGAACTGGTCCGGTGGTGTGTCTCAACTCCCGGTTCCAGAGCGGGAAGAAGATACAGGGCGTGCAGGGGCACGCGCGCGCGCTCGCTCTTTCACCGCGGACCGCACGAGCGCCTCAATCTCTCGCGCTCTCTCTCTCTCCTCGCGCACTAACGGTCAGAGCGGGAAAGCTCCAACAACACCCTCTACCGGAGAGAATGAAACAGATAGATAGAGAGAGAAACAGATAGAGAAAGAGAGAGAGAGAAAGAGAGAGAGAGAGAGAGAGAGAGAGAGAGAGAGCTCTTGGCGCTCCTCCTGGAAGAGAAGAGACTTGAGAGAAGTCAGAGCGAGTCCAGGAGACGGAGACTTGACAGAAAAAAAAAAATAGGGAAAACGGTTGGAGGACTTCAAGCTCTGAAAGAAAAGAAAAAAGAGAAAGAAAAGAAAGCGGACGCGTGTCCACAGTTTGGCGTTGGCCGCGGGGCTCCGACATTCGCCGAAAAGCCTGGGGACATGGATAAAGTTTTAACTTGCCTGGTGACCGCGGTCGGGCTCCTGGTGTCGGCGCGGGGGCAGGTGTACAGAGGTAAGGCGGAGAAGGCTCGAGGCTTCGCGCTCGCGTTATAAACCCGTTATATCTTCCAAACTTGAAGCGCTGAAAATGTTTAGCGGTTTAAATGAATAAAAACGGGATATCATTTCATTAGTCCGGGTAGAAACACCATCACAGACACATTAACAATATGGATATGAACAATATGGATTCTTCACCCAGGCTGAAGGCAGGAGGTTACTTTAATTTCGAGCTTGAAGTTTCAGGGGAAGCTGAAGCTCTCAAACCGCGACTCTGCTCGGAGATGTGGTGGTTCACTAATGACAAGTTCTGCGACCTGATTTAGAAACGCTGTGGTAAAATTAAAGAAGAAAACACAAAAACATTTCATTTAAAAAACTTGTACGGTTTTATGGACCTCTGTAGTAAACTCACTTAGCTGTTTGGGCACCAGAAACCTTCATGGGAACATCCATAGGAACCCTAGGATTAAATGAGCATCACCCAAGGTGTTCATTGCACACACACACACACACACACACACACACACACACACCAGTTTTGCAATGCATATCTCATTAAACATATTACTGCCGTTTTGTTTTGATCGAATAATCGATCCGAAGCATTGACTACTTAATGGTCGGAAGAAGCCCTCAGGCAGCACTGAGTTAGATTTTTTGATGAGCTTTCTCTTTCAAAACATGTTTTCCCCCCCATCCCTCCCTCCTTCATTCCTTCATTCCCTCCTTTCCTCAGCGTTTCACAGCTCGGTGTGATAGTCTGGCAGTTGTGTCACCCTCAGCAGGGTTGAGATTAACAAGTGGCACTTGACCTTAGCACTTCATCACTGCCATGCTCATTATGGTTATCAAGCATATCATTTGAATTATTTTGCCAACACGTTGAACTGAATAGACATGTGTGAAAATGCATGATCTGCTTTTCCAGGCTGGAGAATTTGAAAGTGAAGTGAAGTGTGGGTGCGAAAGAATAAACGAAAGGTTCAAGATGGGATGCAAGATGGATTTATAGACTTCCCATAGCAAGCTGGGATTCTCTGATTCCTTACATGTCGTGGAAAAATCAATTAATGATGTTTGGACTCGCATTCAGTGACACAAAGTGACTCATTTATCTCATTTTGTCAATACATTATTGTTTTATATAGGCTTAATGGGCATCAGTTTGGTGTTGAATTCACTCAGTCACACATTGACTGTTTTCCTTTTATGCCCCAGCTAAGGATTACCACTTTAATGAGGTTAAATGTGCACATTAAACTGGAAATACAATTAAACACACACTGCACAGAGATGAATTTACAGCCAGCTCCAGTTGATTTGTGTTAATGTTTCCACCATAAGGGAATTTCTTATGCCGTGTGCATGGTTAATATTCGCCAGCTGGAAACGTTTTTAATTTTTTCCCAATGCCATATTTAGTGAGTATTACTCACACCGCCACCTGTTCTGATGGTATTGATGGCATATAAGCTACTTTTCTTCTCATTCCTTTTGGAGGTAGTGTGTATGCCAACTGTAGATTTCATCTTATTCTTATGGTGATAAATGCACCACTTTTATCAGTAGACCAGTCATGCTCGTATCGGCTGGAAAGGCACAATATGCGAAAATGTAACGTGTGGATGTAAGTGAAATATGTGAGGAAAGTGTGTGCATTTCCAAATTCTTTTTTTTTTATATTTTGAGCTTTCATTTACAGTTCCAAAGTATCAGTTCCATTATTGGCCTGAAGGGGGCAGCATGTATCACTTATATTGCTGTGTTGGAGAAAATGCTGAAATGGTTTAGATCAGAGATTTTCATTTATTTATTTAAAATCTGATTGCAATACATTTTTAAGAGTAGGAAATAAGAAACAATTATTTCGCATGGATAATCCAGTGTCTGATTATACAAAAGATCAACAGTTAATAGTTTACTTGTTGAATGTACTGGGGTGGTGTAAAAAACAATAAAAAATATGTTAATATAAGCAAAGTATGTACAAATACTATCAGTGGTAGAATACTGAATTTAATATTGATATTAGAATTAAATTATTGGTTTAAACATGAAAATATATCAAATACTAGGTTTGCTGTACAATACAATAAAATCACTTAATTCAGACAGATATTATAATAAAGTGTTACAAATTTTTTTATAATGTTTTAGATAATATCATCTTTACTGCACTTTTTTTTTTTTTTTTAGTCAGCATCTATTATAGGTACCTGAGCAAACACTGCATGTGAATTTTAGAGCACAATTTTTTATAATCAATGCAAGTATAAGAAATCTTGGAGTATATTATTGTGGAAATGAGACTTTCACTGTTTGCAGCAGCGAGTGCTTCAATATTCCACATTTACATAGTTTCTGACGCCATTTAATGATAGTTATGATTGATAGACGATATTATATTACCAGATTATTACGGTTATTATATTATCTTGCTGTTATATAGTATGTAGTACACTGCCATTAATAATTTGTTTGTAATTTGTGCACTGTCACAATTAATTTGTTAAAAAAATAAACAAAATTGAGAATATGAAATAATGAGGACAGGTTAAGAACTGTCACCATCTTCATCATGAGTGTTACATGTGCTCACTTTGACCTTTTTAAAGAAGTGTTTGATGAAACCTAAGCAAACAATATCCGCATAAAACCACTACGATTTGTATTAAAAACCCCTGTATCGCTTATATTAACAAATTTATGATGCATTGCTTGTGACATGAGTATGCATTGTGTTCTATTCACTGGGCAACAAGGTCCAACAACAGATGTAGTATGATCATCAGATC
>JAAIIK010000040.1:1708188-1718188 GCA_014706435.1 Silurus glanis
TGTGTGTGTGTGTGTGTGTGTGTGTGTGTGTGTGTGTGTGTGTGTGTGCCTGCAGATATCATTTTCTGATGACCAGGTCAGCCAGGTTTGTTTTCTATCTGAAGAAAACAACAGCAGGTTGAGCTCATTGCCTCCATTCCCTCATAACCCTCCAGCATAGGCAGTTTAGGTCCAAACCAGCTCCTGTTTACTCGTGTATTCACTCGCAAGCAAAAGCTTCTTCCGCTGAAATTGTGGTGATGGATGTCTGTTGTTCTCATATGAGTTTCTTACAGTAATTCTGTCATGGACTTTTCTGTATGAAGCCTTTTTATACTACTACTAGTACTTCATTTAAAATCGATTTAGCATATGACAGAAAGTCACAGTTCAGGGTGTTCTACCAAGGAGTCCACTAACGAGGAGTCTACCAGCGATGCCAAAATGGTATAATGTGGAAATTCTGTTAATTGTACATCTGGTGTTGTCCTATTCTGTACAATCCATAGTTATAATATGTAGAAAGCACGATGATCATGTGATACTGGCCTTTCACGGCGTATCTGCAAGAACCTGTGGGATGTTGACACCAGCTCCATGCCTCTGCGTTTTACGGCGTTTTATATAACTTCGCAGCTCTGGATAAGAACACATTGAATATACCATTAAATGTGAATGTAGAATGCGGCGAGGGTGAAACTCTTGACATAGACATGGCAGCTTGCGAGCAAAGAAAATTTTAGTTTGTTGCCAGGTTTTCAGAACACTTTTTGTTTACTGATCATGCTTTTAATAATGCAAACGTTCTGTATAGACATTAGGAATAGACAAACATGCCTAGTGCAAGCCTTTATTAAGAAATTGCCTGCATCATGCTGTATGTGGGAATGATGATAATCCAAATCTGGGGAATGGTTCCTACTGTATAGATGTAAGTGGTCTGGCAAGCTATTCCCAGTGCAGCATGACGTTAGTAAATGTTGAAGGAAAGCCAGGCTGTAATTTTCAGGAAGAAATTCAGCAGCAGTTTAACAGGTGACGATGCAAGGAAGAGTATAATGGCAATAACATAAGTTTAGGGCACAAAACTTCCCAGCTATTGTCAGAATTAGCAAAATTGAACAGCCGGAATGGATACCAGGTTAGCACCCCCAATTAAAAACCCTCTTTGGAAGCTGTTCAAAGAAGCTACCCAAGACTCAGGAGCACATCGACGCTGCTTGAAAATGGAAACCTACTCAAATGTGGCCAGGCCAGCACAGAGTGGAACGGCGTAGTTGCTACATACATATATATATATATATATATATATATAAAAATATATATATATATATACTGTATAGTTTATACAGTATGGTACTGTAAATTGCACTGTTTTGCTAAATTATGTTATATTATTAACAAATTACAGCATAAATTAGATTTTATAATACCCCACAACGGACTACCTGTATAATTAATTTGTTTATTAATTCATTCATTATAATTAATTTTGGACTAATTTGATATACTGAGATTAATGAAACATACAGTGAGATGCAGGAGACAATTTTTTGAACTATCCAAGAGTCATAGTTACAGTCTGTAGCAAAGGTCAAAACACAAGCAGGCAACTTCAAACAAGAATAATCCATAATTTATATGAAAGTCCAAGGGCAATGAATGAAAGAGCAACATCAAGAAATGTAGTGAAAAAAGAACCTAGGAAAAAAATGCTTGGATTGGTAACACACAGTGACACAAATAATAATAATAATAATAAAATAATAATAATAATAAAGTAACTAATATGGGCTAACACAGAACAGGTGTTACAGGTGAACAGAACAGGTGTAAAAAATAACTCAATCAGATAACAAACCTATGACAGGATTCTATCAGAGGCAGGAGTGGAACATAAACACAGGGTGTCATTCTGTATTATTACTCTACAACAGCTGTTCTTATGTTCAGTATGTTTCTAAAACTGGATCTAGATGTGGGTTATATATTATTACGTTCTTGTGCCGTATATCAGAAAACTATAGTTCAACACTGCTGTATTTCTTATCAAAACAGTCAGGTACTAGATTGCGCCCCCTAACAGTGGTTTCTGCACCTAAAGTCCCTGAAGTGACATGAAGCAGGTCCTGCATCCCCTCCTGCAGCGGGATTAGATGCTGTGTTTTTTTCTGCACTCGTTGCATTCACACTGCCTCAGTTTGTGCTGAGGGTATGAATAGTGATGCCATCTTGCCACGCCAGAGCTCAAAGTCAGCACCGCTCCGCTTAGTTGAAGCGAATTGTGCTTTCTAGCAGGAAAAGACAAGCAGCGCTTCATTTAGGGCTGCCCAATAATTCAAATACTAGTGTTTTTTTTTCCCCCACCCAGCTCCCCACTTTACCCCACTCAGATGTGTTTTGTCTTAAGTGGCTCGATAGTAACAGCGAAGACAGCAAAGAGAGATGATAAACAGGCACTCATTTGGTGAGCCAGTGGAGAATAAAATAAAATACCTAAAGACGACTTCAACAAACGATACAACAACCAAATAATACGAATAATAAAATTACTCTCAATGATTGATGATGGTACAGAGCAGAAAAGCAGTTAATATAGAGCACTTTGTCTCACATTGTTGTCAGACAATATGCAGTGCACTGACAGATGCGAGGATGGTCTTCTGCTGTCTGCTTTTACACTTTTTCATTTATTTACTATGTGAAGCTTTTTCCCCCTCTTTTTCCCCCTGAAAACCCAACCATGCATTGTTAAACATTCCTGTTTTTCCTGACAATTAAAGATGACTGTTGTAGAAAGAGATGAATCCATTAATAATATATGATGGCTACAATAATGTTTACTACTCTACCTGCCACGATAAGTGTGCTTTTGTGATTCAGTTAATAAAACCTTTATATATCACTTTTGTAAAAAAGCAAATCCTACCTTTCTTGTATGATTGAGACAGAATAGCTTTTTATTATTATAATAATATAAGCCTTTACCTTGGTTAGAAAAGAAAAAACTTTTTTTTTTCTGTATAAAATACAAACTAAATTTTTAACATTGCCTTTCAGGTTTAAAAACTAACAAGTGATAGTGTTCAGTTATGTCAGGCACAAGAACTCGCAGGAAACCGGAGTGTGAATAACGAAGGTTCGGTGTTTAATTAACACACAAAATAAATAAAGAGCAAAGCAGCAAATGGGCAGGCATGAAAGACAACACAAAAGAAACACAGATAGCTAACCAAATGTCCAAACAAAGAAGCTTGGGAGTCCACAATGTTCATAGGCCTAAAGCTGTAGAACGGACGGTGAGACTGTGAATGACTGGGGTTTATATCTGGTGGTGACTGATGTGGACCAGGTGATGATGATTAGTAATCAGGCGAGCTGCTAGGATGGATATGAGGGTTAGGAGAAGGCGTGGCTGGTGGATCCCTGACAAGTTACATGCAGTTTTCACAGTAAACCTATTATAATGCCTGGGGCTAGAGGAGGAAAGAGCAGCAATTTTCCAAAGATCCAGGAGTCTCAAATCTACCTCTTTGGATGTATTGAGCAGGTCACACAGACTATTAAACTGCCCACTGAGTTTCATTTATTGGCCAATGGCAGCCATGTTTTTTTGAGATACATAAATGTTCTCATATGTCCTTGTGTCACAGTGCACACAGACACTGCATGTCAATCTTCAGGTCGATTGGAGTAACAGTTTTATTTTAGTTAAAGTTTATTTTAGTAAAAGTGGCCCCGCCTTTTTCGAACCTTTTGGCGACCCTTTGCAATGATGTGTCGAAAGTTCCAGCAAACATGTCTGAACTGGTTGGTTCAGATTTGCCGAAAAACCTAGGACTTGTTCGCAAAAGTAAGTTTTTAACATAATTGAGCATAATTAATGAACGATTTGAATGACAGCACTGTTCCTTGAGGCAAAGTTGCTCAGCATGAAGAGATTGATCAAATGATATGAAGTGTATGTTTGGAAAATTGTGCAATATATAATAATTTATACACTTAAAAAACACAATATCGCGCCCAACTGGCCAATTTCTTTTAAAATCCTCAAAGCCCTTTAGGGCCAAGGGATGAACATGGCCACCAAGTTTTGTTCATATCAGTCTCCGTTGACCTTGTGTAATATGTGCTTGAAATTCATTGGCCGATGGCTGCCATGTTTTTTGAGATACATGAAGGTCCGTATATATCCTTGTGGCACACATACATGGCATGCCAAGTTTCATGGTGATCGAACAAAGGGTTGCATAGTTATAGACGTTTTTCCTTTTTTTTCCTTTTTCAGCACCACCAAGTGGCAAAGTTACTTAGTTTTTTTTTTTATTTGACCAAAGATTAAGCTCATACACACACTTGGTTAAGATATCTCATTCTGTTTACGAGTTATAGCCATATTAGTAAAAGTGGACCCGTTTATTGCGAACTTTTTGGCAACCCTTTGCAACAATGACGCGAAAGTTCAACTTTTTTTTAATAATTATTGATACTTACTGCCCAGGGAACATTTCTGCACAGGTTTGTTTCCAATCAGGCAAAAAAACCTCGGAGTAGTTTCGCAAAAGGTTCTGGACATATAATTTTGCTGGAAAAAACAGACTTCGTAGAGCGAATCCGTCACTAGGCATTTTCTTTGTTTTGACCCAAGGATTGCAGGGATATATGACGTACGGTGTATGAGCTATGGCCAAAAATGTGTGAAATTATGGTTTTTTTTTAGTGTAGCGCCAGTGTTGCTGCATCTGTCTGTGTGTGTGAGACTAAAACCCCAATTAGGTCATTTTGCTTTTTGAAATTGTTTATACGGTGACTATGTACATGTACACACATATGCGTGTGTCTAGTTCTAAGAACACTGTATATCTCACTTTGTAAAGGCAGCAGTAGCGACACCGCATCAGACTCGGATCCGAATTTAATTATCATGCCAATCAAGCTCAAATCAGTCTCGATGTGCTGAACTCACAGCTCGTGCAGAGGTCACGCCACATTAAATTATACACACAGGGCCTAATGTGTGCCGTTGAACGCTCAACACACGCACAGTTTAACTGTTTATAGTGAGACAGAGAGAGAGAAAGAGAAAGAGCGTGAGATGGATGATGTTTGCCGGCTAATGTAGGCACGTGGTAACCGGCCTTGAGATGTGACTGTGTGAAAAGATGCTGGACAAACAGATACAATCTAATTATCAGCCCCTTGTTCAAATGAAGAGGGCAAACACTAATGAATCTCATACACACAGACACCAAGCTAAATAAGATGAAGTAAATAAGCCTAGAATCAGAGTATGGAAAAAAAAAAAGATGTAGGCACCACAAGTGAAAAAGAGAGAAAACAGGATTAGAAAGAAAATGAGGGAGGGAGGGAGGGAGGGAGGCTAAAAAAGAGAGATTTATGAGCAGTGCTTGAGTAATTTATACTGTGTGCTCATCCCCGTATCTGGAAAAAACTAAAAATGAAGTAAAGTAAATTTGGTGAATGAGGAAAAAAATAAGAACATGGCATGTTTATAGAAGTTCAGAAATGGCTGCAGCGTAGAAGGGGTTCAAGCACTCAGCATGAAATAATGCTAATTAAAGCTCGAGGGTCTCTTTTTTTTGTCTAACGAAGAGTGCAGGAGACGGGACTGGAGTCTGTGCAATCAGGGAATAATATGTCATGTTTTTTTCTAGCGCAAACAAAAGTAGATGTTTTCAAGGGTAACCTCTGACCCCATGCCGCACTCTTAGAGTGCACGTTGGATTAGCACCATAACGCTAAACTGCCAGCGGCTCAACGAGTAATTCATTCACTGGCTGCAAGTTAGCATGCACTTCTTCCTTTTGAGAGAAAGGTGCGAATGAGCTGGAACACAAATCCCAATTCATCGCGCTTTATTATTCGATTTGATTTTGTTTTCGTTCACCTCAGGCATTATGGCTTGTTTTTTCATCTACGTTCATTAATGAGAATGGTTGTGGTGTGGGCTGCTGGGTAATTGAAACAGCGGATGCTTAAGCGTGCCGGTGGAAATGGCGAGGAGTTTTCGTGGCATTTTGTGAATGCTGGAACGCCGCAAACGAGCCGAACGAATGAGAGGAACTCGCTGGAGAAGTTTGGCACATGGAGGAGTGCTCGCGTTTGATGAGTGACCTCCACTGTGCGAGTGTGTGTTCAGATCTCGCCAGCTTGGAGGGATCGCTTCTCTCTGCCAAAAAACTGTCTCTACATTCCCTCTTATCCCACTCCACCCTCTCTACAGTATATACCTCCCATAACTACTTCTCTCTGTCTCTTCCTTTCTCCTTCACTGTCCATCTTTCTTCATCTTTTTCACTCTATGTCATTCTCACTAGTTCTATTCAGTAGATTTTTTTGCCATGTACCTATTTTGTTACAGCTTTTCCAAACAATCTTTGGAATGACGGGTTTTTATATTCAGAGTTACAAAATAATAAAAGAAAAAGAGATTTTGTCAGAAATGTTTCTATAAAAGTCCGTTTAAAGGCAATAGTACCTGAGTTAATAGAGAAGACAGGCTGGGTCATAAAACATGATTTTACAATCTCACAATGTGTTTAGCAAGAAATAGTAATTTACCTTATACAGTACTTAACAAAACAACACAATAAAAAGGCCTTTTTTCAACAAAAGATACATTACATAATAATGTATTCTCATTACAGAAATGATCAGAAATCATACACTACCCTTTTTTTCTTATAAGTTGCTGAGGAAGTAAGACAGACAGACAGATAGATAGATAGATAGATAGATAGATAGATAGATAGATAGATAGATAGATAGATAGATAGACTTTATTGCCATTGCATAGTACAGGTACACAGCAACGAAATGAAGTTCAGCATCTACATGTGCAAACTAAGAAGTACAGATAAAAATAGAACTATATGTACAGCATAGGTTAGGTTAGGTCAACTTTATTATCCCCGAGGGGCAATTTGTTTCACAGCCAGCAGAATCAATACAATCCCAAACACACAGCAACAAACAATACAGAGATAAAAAATAAAAAAAAATAAAAAAATTTTTTTTAAGTATTTAAAAACCCAATAGGAACTGGTACAAAATAATTTTTAAATCTATTTTTCCTGCAAAGCGGTAAAAAAATATCTACGTGAAGAAGGTAACAACATAAAAAGATTCTGCAAGGGATGGCTGGAATCTCTTAACATTAACTCGGCATGTAATGTATTAATGCTTTAATTGCCGGATGTGTTGCATCACGGCGGATTTCGAGGCTTGATTTGAGACTTGGCGCATCAGTAAAACAAATGTTTAGTGAATAAAAATAATTTTAAAATGAATGAAAATGAATTAATATGTTAATTTTGACAGCCCTAATAAATGTAGAATATGTAATATATATATATATATATATATATATATATATATATATATTGTTACAAAAGTGTATATCTAGTGTCCTAACAGTGTAACTGTTCGGTAGGGAAAATCATATAGACATTAAATTGTTCTTTACAACTCTTAGATAATTATGAGCATGAGGTGTAACTGTAACTCTTTATCCTGGGGGCATCACATTGCTATTGTGTAACAGCATGCCTTGATGTGTCTCAAGTGAGAATTGCAGCGTTCTTCTAGTATTTCATTATAAACCGTGCGGCCCTAAAGCACACGTACAGCACTCATCACACTAATCTACATGATGCGCAACACACTGATGATTTAATGAGAATCGTACTGCACTTTGATGCCCTGACAACTGAAAAACAATGCATAATAGCATAGCAGAGTAACTGAATAACATCCAGTCAGCTACTTCGCATGGATATACTAAGCTGTAACTTATGTTGATATACATAATCGCAAACACAATCATAGTGCTCTAGTGTGAGTCTTTATATATGTTCTCTATACAATTGAGTTTACTCTATATTTCCTATATTCTTGTCTCTGTCTTATCAATACTTTTTTACTTTGTATCTTTTTTGACCATCTCACTGTGTCTTCATTTCTTCTGTCCCTTTCTGTTCGCTCTCTTTCTCTCCCAGCCCTAGTCAGCATTGTGTTCACTGGTGACAGGTGAAGACAGGCCCCTCGTGCTCTTTCGCTCCCTCCCTTCCTCCCTTGCTCACTTTATGAACATAACCGCAGGCCAAATCTTCCATTAGTGTCAGAGAGCATCTGCGTTAGCCACATTAGCACTCATCTCCTGGTGATTAATGCATTAAAGCACATGTGAGTAGGTCACATTAGCGTTGGCCTTTTCTCCCCGCCATCGGCCCCATGTGTGTGTTTGTGGGCGTATCGATGAGACTCGATGTCAATAGTGAGCGAGCTGGAATGAGGTCATCAGTCGAGTGATTTAGATGAAGTCACACTACAGCAACAGCCGCATGATCGATACTGATAGCTGCTTTACCCGTACGATAACTGCAAAATGAGTCTCTGTAGAGTCCTGACACATGCATTTCTGTCGATTTTATTAGCCGTGATCAATGATTTCCAGTGTGGATAAATTTGTTGAAGGTTAGGATTTGTTTAAATGTTCCACACTGTATACTCGCTGCCAATTTGTGGACTGAAAAAGAGGCTGCATCAATGCTTTTGTGTTTGTGCTTCATTGAGAAATGTATTTTCATTTATGCTGATAAAGGACTGCCATAATACACCGATCAGGCATAACATTATGACCATCTGCCTAATTGTGTTGGTCCCTCTTTTGCTGCCAAAACTGTCCTGACCTGTCGAGCATTACCAACATTAACTTCTTCAGCAGTCTTTTGGATCGGACCACATGGGCCAGTCTTTGCTCCTCACGTGCATCAGTTAGCCATGACCCTGTCGCTGGTTCACCACTGTTCCTTCCTTGGACCACTTTTGATAGATACTGACCACTGCAGTCGTCTAGCCGTCACAATTTGCGCTTGTCGAACTCGCCCAAATCTTTACGCTTGCCCATTTTTCCTGCTTCTAACACATCAACTTTAAGGACAAAATGTTTACTTGCTGCCTAAAATCTCCCACTAACTAACAGGTGCCATGATAAAGAGATAATCAGTGTTATTCACATGTCATAATGTTATAATGTCATAATGTTATGCCTGGTCGGTGTATATTTCACTATAATGCACTTTTAATGAGAAGAAGATTCTTCATATCATGCTGCCACATAGCAATAGTTTGCTTGGTAGGTTCTTTTTTTCAAAAGTGAGTCTTGTTAGGGATCTTTCACCTCTACTAACAATGCTATGAATAATAATTATTCCTCATCAAGTACATTGTACATACATTATATGGGCAAAAGTATAGATTTTTCTGAGCATATGTGGTTCATTTCCAACCTGTTACCACAATGTTGGAGGTGCACAGTCATAAAGGATGTTTTAGGATGTGGTAGCATTAAAACTTTCCTTCACTTGGACTAGAAGACTCAAACGTGTTCCAGCATGACAATGCCCCTGTGCACAAAGCCAACTCCATGAAGATTTGCTTAACATGGGTTGGAGTTGAAGATCTTGAGTGAAGAACTCTTGAGCTCAGACCTTAACCCTATTGAACACCTTTGGAATAAATTTGAATGCTGATTACACCCTAGACCTCCTCAATACCAGACTTTACTAATGTCCTTGTGTGCTGAATGAGCACAAATCTCCACAACCAAATGATCAGGTGTCCACAAACTTTTGTTTATAAAATGTAGCATTGCATGCAATAACCGTCTCTTACTGTATGTTTGTGCTTTTTGAATGTACAGTAAATCTGTTATTCTTAGAAAAATCCTAATAACCACAGTTACATCTGCATAGCTGCAATTCCATCGCCAGCCCTTTTCCCACACTGTAATGTGAACTTTACATTTCTGGTGTAATTATGCCTTTACTCAGTCCTGTTCATACAGGCTGCATCAGATCATGTTCAGCTTGTAAAGCATTAGTTTAAGAGTTGCAGGCATTGAGAACTGGCAGAGAGAATATGAGTGCGATTCACCTTGTTACAGTAAAAAGAAATCTCTGTTTCACCCTCGCCTGTGTGTTGCTCTAATAGCCATCAA
>JAAIIK010000040.1:1723243-1734406 GCA_014706435.1 Silurus glanis
ACACACACACACACACACACACACACACACACACACACACACACACATACACACACATACACATACACACACACACACACACACACACACACACACACACGCACACAAGCAAAAAGCATACCCAGTGGGCCTCCACAGTGAAAGAATATCCTTTTGTGTCACTCATACACCCCTCCAAAGCCTTCTTTCCCTTCCGCCTCTGCCCATCTGGTTCAAGTCGTCTCTTGTTTACATTCTTTCCACTCTTCCTGTCTTTTGAATGGCCTTTAGGTTAGTGTGGTTAGCTCAACATCTCTGAGGGATAAATATTGGTGGTGATCCTGTACTACTAAAAAGATTCCCAGCATGCCCAGCATAACCTCTAAAGATAGAGATAGAGTTGGTGGATATAGTGAGATGTGTAAGAACTCAGCACTTTCACCATGATCTCTGCCCTCTCCTGCTAGGTTTGAGTGGTCACTGGTCAGGTGAAGATCTTCACAAGTGAGAGCACAAGTAAGTAGGGCTGTATATCATCAAGAATCTGGCAATATGATCCATATCATGATACGGGGGTTTGCGATACAATATTTTGCGATACATTTTGCTAACGTAAGCAAGCCGATGTATTGAGATTTTTTATTTTAGGAATAGGATATAATTTTAGGAAAGCTGTCATTAAGAACAGAAGAAAATATTAACCAGAACACAGTGGAATCTGCATTTGCATTTATTACATCTGTTTACCCTAACCCCTTAACCCTATCCATATCAGGAAACCTGTGCCAGCCTTCACCTCAGTGGCATCAAGTGTTTTGCAATATGCAACACAATTAGTATCATTGTTCCTAACATGGTAATTTTCTTTAACATAGTCACCTAATATAAAGTGGGTTTGATGATGATGAGGGTTTGATGATGATGATGATGATGGTTGCATTATATTATTAGTATTACCATTAGCATTAGGCTAGCAGTAGAAGCATGAGCGCTAACTAGTTGTTTTGGATCTAAAGGCTACAATCATAGGGAGGCAGTGTGGTTATAAGTGTGCGGCAGCATGCACATGGACGAGTGGTTACCTCTAATCATTTTTTTCAGCAGCACCCCAGGAAACAAGTGAATATTAATGCTAACATTAATGCCGTGCCCTTATGCTAGTAATTTCTGCAAAAACGAAACAACCGTCATGCGAATTGATTTTATAACGATATTGCGATTTTGAGAATTGATACAGCATCGCCAAACACAAAATGCGATAATCTTGACTAACATTTCTTACACCACTACCAGTGAGTTAGTAATAGAACTAAAAAAAAAAAGGTTTGAGAAAGTGCCCCCTGCCGGTTTATGTCCCGCCCATTTGTTGCTTTTTCACTCCGATCAAAATAAGGCCACATAATTGACCAGATTATGCACGAACATTAATTGCATCTCAGGTGAAAACACGGTGTCTGGTTTCTCTCAGTGCACCCCAAGATGAAATGCGAGGCAAATTAGCTTAGCTTTAATATGTTTTCCACTGTTCAAGTGCCTTGCTCAGGTCGTTCTCGAGTCTCTACGGAAATTCAACCCTCTCCCAGCTGCTACAACTCAAACTTCAGTCATTTTAAAACTAAATATGGAAGCTTTGCTTTAAAGCTCGATGTCCTCTGCCGTTCGGAATGACAGCAGAGTTTAAAGAAATTCTGCATCAGATACATTTTTTTTCAAATTTTTTCAAATGACAAATATAAAACTATGGCAATTAAATAAGCTAATGTGCAGAAAGAGAATAGTGGATATTTATATCAGTTGCACATTGTAGGCTGCATAGGTTGCTATGGATAATGTGCTTCCTTTAAACACTCAAAAAGTCATTTTCTTAGATTTAATGACTTTAATATATAATCACAGTGCCACTAATATCTCTCTGGAATGTTAGCATGTATTTTTTTTTTTTACTTATGGCAACTTTAACACAGACATTTCCCTGAAGCCCATCTGAGAGATAAGCTGAGCGTTGTGCTGCAGGCAGTGTGAATCATTAGGAGCTTAACGGACAGCAGAAAGCAACGCTGCCACCCACTCTCTGTGGACACACCGTTTCTAACTGGCAGCTCCCAAAAGTTTCAACTTATCCTGACAACATCTGCCATAAGGTGACATTTTTTCTCTGGTTTGCTGGCAGTGTGCGCATCACTGACTTCTAGCACAACATGTGATGCAATTTCCTGTTCAAAACAGCAAAAAATCCCAGGATGAACATGTGTTAGTAGTGATATGGTTTAACAAACCTGTGCCCAAAACCAACAGCTGGTTTGAACAGTAGCAGCGAACGTGATTGAACCCCAAAGTATAACTCTAGCTATGTAGAGGAGTGTATCAAGGAAAACGAACGAGTGCTTCAATTTTTGTTGAGGAGATGACAGAGGAGATGCTGCTTCTCCTTTGATAACGTCCTTGTAGTTTTGCATCATTGCCAAAACAACAGCAAGTGTTAGGCTAACATTTTAAGCATGAGCTGTCATGTAAGCATTGTTTGAGAATATTAAATGTATAGCGTGGTCGCACCACCACGAAATCTTTATTCCAAATTGAGTTTGTTGTTTTAGACAGTAGAAAGAAAACGATGACAGCTGTAACAGCAGCCTCGTTCCTTATTTAAAGTAAAAAACTAATGGCTGAGATACATTTGCTTGTTCTGGGAGCACACAGCTTGTAATGTGCATGCTCCGAATACCTCAAACATACTGTATACACATAGAGCAGGGGGCCACCAACATGGTGCCCGCAAGGACCACATGAGTCGCCCGCGGGCCTTTTCTAAAAATAGCTCACCATAGCGCCACTTACCAGTGAGCTGCATCTAATTTTTTTGTTGCTATTCTTTTTTAAATCACACTTGCATTGGTGTGAATTTGAAAATTACAATATTTAAAAAAAAACCTTTAAAAAAATGTTTCATATTAGATTAGAGCTCGCTGGTCTCCAAGTTGATTTTTGTATGTTACGTAATTGATAATCTGTACAAACATGATTCAACGTAGTGCATGATTTGTTAAAAATTGTTAGTGGCTAGTGAAATGTTGTAGAAGTGATCATTTGAAAATGTAAATACTTGCAGAGATTTATAGAAATAAAGTTCTGCATATTAATATTGATCTGTTTCCTACCTTGTTAAAACATTGTTGATAATTAATGTGAGAAATCAGTAAAATGATCAGTGTATTTACATAGATGAATATCATTCATTATTAATAACAACGGTAAAAAAAAACGGTAAAAAGGTAAATTGAGCAAATTTGTTATTTCAGAAGAGTGTTTCAAACTGGTAGCCCTTCACATTAATCGGTCCCCAAGAAGTAGCTCTCAGTTTCAAAAAGGTTGGTGACCCCTGACATAGAGTATAATAACATGAATGTGTAGTTTTGTGTAGTTGACACTCAGTAGACAGAATATAAATCTGTTTTAATGTAATTTGAGCATGATTAACTTCAAATGCCTGCCTAAATTTGCAGCCTTGCTCAAAACATGAAACATTTTAAGACTAATCACTAGATCAACTTTTTGTACAGTATGAGGAATTCAAACATTTCTACAAACCTGTTATTGTAGTAGTGCAACAAAATGCCATTGTCTGTATCTGTATTCAGATTCAAGTTTGAAGTGGGTGTGTCCTAAACCTTTTAAAAAGGGTTTTCTGCCATCGGTAAACACAGGAAAACACCAACAAAATGGCAGTTTTATGCATGATGTGCAAATTCTGGTGACAGTTCCTTGACCTAAGCTTCATTCAGTGGCTGGCCGTGCATTCACACCTAGGCCTTCAGTGGTGCCTTGTCTAAATCAATCCAGCTTTTAATATCATCATTATGACGCCACAGCTATAGACACAATCAATATTAGAGAGAAACACAGTATAACAGAGCGCTGCATCACAGACAGGAATCTCAAATAGCAAAAACGAATGCCATTACTCATCCCGACCCATCCTGAGGCATCTTGAGGTTGCTCCAGCCCCAGTCACGTCCCACCTTTTGAAGATTGTGGACCTTTAAAGAACTAGATGCCGACCCCACAAACATCCCGAACCATTTAGAGACGTACCAGTGCCAATTGGATCCCACTTCATGTGGAGTTTGGACACTGGACCTCCTTGAGTGTTTAAAGGCTCTGGCATGGAGAAGCTGGTGTTTGATCTGTGATGATCGCAAATGTTGAGCTATTTTATGAGTTGCTCAGTAGCTCCTAGTTCTATAACCACAAATATATGTAAAGAGAAATATAGGTGTAGAAAGGACATTACTCATAATCTTACATTCCAGTGCTCATGTTAGTTCTCACACTCCAGTGTTCTGTATTGTTTAAAGACTATAATTACACTCTTGATATCACCCAAATGAGGATGGGTTCCCCTTTTGAGTCTGGTTCCTCTCAAGGTTTCTTCCTCTTTCATCTGAGGGAGTTTTTCCTTACCACAGTCGCCATCGTCAGGGATTGATGCACACCATTCACCTTAACTCTTAAAACTCTATAAAGCTGCTTTGAGACAATGTCTGTTGTGAAAAGCGCTATAAAAATAAACTTGACTTGACTTGATTACTAAAGCAAGAAACCCAATGAATACGATTCATGATTTCACCATTTCACTGCAGCCACAGCTGCTCTGCCAGGAGCACCAATATCAACCTCATAATATGACCCCCCGGCAATATTTTCCGTGCATTGCGGTTTTCCTGGGTTATTTGAGATGAAGACAAATTGTGTGGTTTTGTTCAAATCCTACAGGAAAGGAAATGCAAAAGTATAAATGCTTAAAAGCTTACCATCTGATTTGAACTGTTTTGACTGACTTTCCCTTACAAAGTCCAGCTTCTCTTGAAAAGTCAGTCTTATAAATGTCCTTGTAAGTGTATCTGCGACCAAATCAATTTGTTCTGCTCTGTCAGCCATTGAGAAATGAAAAAAAAACATCTATTAAATCCACACAAACATATTTGAGCTTGTGCAGTTTGCTACAGATGCGGTTTGCCTCCTCTGACTAGTGCTCTTGAAAATGCGACATTTTTGGATGCCTTTTAGAGGGCTTTGGAGTCGGCACATTGCAATCTGATTGGTTAAAGCGACATCCTTAAGCTACATGGATTGTAAGCAGTAGGACACCTGCAGTGTTCACAGTGATGGTTTAAAGCAGACAGATACCTTTGACCCCGCTAACACACAATGTGATGGCTGATTGGATAGAAACTAACCGAAATTTATAAAAGCTATGAAATGAAGAGAATAGCATATTGGAAATAGTTGATTACATATTCATGCACAAATAATATGTATTAAAATAAATGTCAGTGATTCTGATTTAGGTCAGCAGAGAAGGCCTTTTTGACCCTGATGGCCTGCCACTAGCTTCATCAGTCGAGTTCGTCACATAACTACGGTAGTATTTATTTGAGATTGTTTTTTTTTTTTTTGTTTATTATTTTGGTATTACACCATTTTATTGGGACTATTTCCAATGGTGGATGAAGCACACAAACAATGTTCTTGAGTAAAAGTACACTTGGTAACTATTACTAGGATACACTAGGTAAAATATTACTCTCACAGCGCTGTTTTACATCCTCGATGACTTCAAACTTAAAACACTTGCTACACTTTGATCAATTTAAACAATTAATAGTAATAATAAAATTTTTATCCGCTCATGATTAAAAAGGAACAACTAATTTAGCTAAATATAGTTGAGTAAAAAGTAAGATATTTGACTTGGAAATGTAGTGAAGTTAAAGTAAAAGTTTCCCCAAACTGAAATACTCGAGTAGAGTATAGATACGTGAAGAAGCTACTTAAGTCCATTACTGCCTATTAACCATAATATTAACATAGTAGTAGCCCTCCTGTTCACACTCTCCCTTTTATATTTCTATTAGTTTATTTTATGGAATGTAATCCAGTTCAGTTTCATCAGTATAGTTTAACTTTCACATCTGGTCACAAGCATGAGTCATAAAGAGAAGTTCAGAATCAGAATTTGTAATAAACTCCAGGCTAGTAAACTAACATGATTTTCGGGGACCTACAGTAAAGAGGAGCTCGTTAATTCTCTTTACATTTATTTAAAAGTGTTTTGTATTCGGGTGTCATTCTGCTGCTCTGAGCTCCTGAGCTCACTCCTGTCCAGGGCCAACCTATTAAAAGCTCTTCTATCCTTCCTCTGACCTCCTTTTTGCTCCCACCAGCACCATCACCACACATCTTTGTAATAATAGTGTGAACTAGGTCGCTCGGGAGGTGCCGGGTCACCCCAAAATACAGAATCTCCACCGTAATCACATAAATCTTAGTGCTGCATGGAATAACTTGGGTAAATACTGCTGAAAAGTACACTTTAATGGATTATACAGTGGAAAAGAGTGCATGGAGAGGAAAAAGTAAGCTTGGCTACAGAATTTCAGAAACAGACACTATAATGCCCATTAATTTTTAATGTAGATGCTGATTTAGACGCACAAGACTCCGTTTGGCTAAAAGGCTCTATAGCGCTAATATCATCCAACATCATTGGAGTTCAAATGATGTCAGCGGCTTGATGCTTTTAGTAAACTCACCCGTGAATCGTTTAGCTCCTAAGTGTGCTTTTATAAAGAAAAACGTTTGTTGCTCCTTGTACTTTTTCCAGTCTCATAATGCTTTTCTTGCAGACAATGAGCGTTTTTTTTTTTTTTTCCACATGGCTTTCAGAATGCAGCAGGGCTGGTCAGGACCAAACACTTTTAAAGTCGAGCTATTCTTTTTCTCCGAGCTCAGTATAACTTATGAAAAGCAATTTTTTCCCAGTACAAAGAAGGTCGGTATTGGGGTCGCGCCGTTTCATCGCGCCATTCTTGCAGAATTATCCGGAATCAACGGAAACCGTTTCATAAAGTTGAGTCTAATCATCTTATGGAGCTTTCGGAAGGTGCAAGTTCAGAAAGGAGCAGTCGTTTTTTCGGCGATCGAATGCGCACACGCACACGCACCTTACCTTATCTTAAAAACCCCTCACACATTACTGAGCACTCACAAAAGCACAGTATCATGTATTATCCTCTTACAGCGGGTACATAGCAGCGCTCTGGAACTGGACTTCACTGCAAAAAACGAGTTAATAGAAAAATATGGAAAACACATCTCTGGCTTTTTCACTTCCCAGAAATCATTCTATGGTGTAGACTTATAATAATACCTATAATATGCTTTATAAGGAGAACCTGTTTTTTCCATTCATTTCCTGACAGATCGCGTGCAACTGAAATTTCAGACAGGAACTGAAACAGGGTTTGGATCGCTGTTTATGCATTTGAGATATATTACGTATATCTTGAAATTTGCCCTACATCAAGGAAAAAAAAATCCGTAGTATCATTGACCACAGATGATTATTTTCATTTTTCAGACTCTTTAGCACCTTAACTGGGCCAAAAGAGCTTGATTTATGGAATATCTGTGGTAAGCATATTCCCAAGGCATGTAAGAACATAGAACACAATAACTTCATGACTGGTATTCCATGTAACAAGCTTTCTATCAGGCTGAGAGCGCAAAACGTGCGATTGTTGATATTTTAAGCTTAATTAATGTTTCGCTTAAGTCGCTCCAGTTCCGTCAATCCAGGATTCCTTGAGGAATTTGATCCAGCGTCGTTTAATAACTTCGTCACACATTTCTAATTTCCTAACTTCTATACTTAGGAAATCCTACGGACCGCTAATTTATGCAAAAACGGTTCACGTCAAACGCGCGTCAGTGTTGAGATTTTTCCGGTTTGAGAGACTACAGTCTGTTAATGCAGCCTTGTTTTTAAATAGATTTTTTTGGGCCCTAAAGCCTTTTAATTTGAACGAGATAGATAACAGTGTTGTATTGAGGAGGTGGAGAGTTTGCAAGTCTGCAAGTGGCAATTAGAGCGAGTGAGTGCACAAGGGCAGGAGACACACTGACCTGAAGCTGTCTGAATCGGCAAACATTCCTCTCGTAGATCCTTCACATGTTAGGGAAAAAAGTACACAGTGCATTAGACAGCCGAAGAAATAAAACGACTAAGAAAGACCAAGGGAGCAATTAAGCACCAGGAAGAGTGAGGAGTGTCGAAAGTCTTAGTGATCATATTGATGTAATCGTCTTTAATATTTCCTGCTACATACAGATCACACGCATACACACACATACACGTGTGCACACTTTCACACATCGAGGAAAACTTGACACCCTTAATCATCACTGAGATGTCAGCATGTTTGCCACAGCGGTCAGGGTGGCCAGGGCATGCGGCACATCTCGGCCTAGTGTGAAAATGAAAACACACACACACATTTATGCTGCCAGAGCAGATGATTAATGGGCTCTAATCAGCAACACTGTGCCCGCTTTTCTCACCTTGTAGTGGAGGTGGAGGTGGTGCTCACCCCAACAAAAAAATGCACATCATCCAAATGAACAAATCTTTTTCTGAGAGTCTGTACTGAATAACATGGTGGCAGTGGAATTGGCAAAGACTTGTGGCTGTGGTTAAAGTTATAGAGAGCAGGATGAAGGGATGAAGTTAGGGATAGAAATGGTGTTTTCACCTCCTACACACTCCAATAACCAGTGCTCAGCCTACTCCCACTGAGTGTACATGACAACACTCTGTCTCTTTTTCTATCTCTCTCCCTTACTCGCTCTTTCTCTGGCTGGCTGTGGTCCATTCGTAGCGAAGTAATCATGGCTATACTCCCTCTGAAGACTTCACTCATCAGAGTGCTATGTGTAAGGGGCAAATTAGCGGCTATCCAGAGAGCCACTTCTTCTTGTCTGACACCCTAAACAACTATTATTGCATTGGATAATAAGCAGACAGCAGAAAGCATACGAGTAACTGGGGCTATTCTGACCATGTCCGTTACCACGTCTGCAATTTCATCATAGACAGCAAGTTAGAGCAAAGAGCAAACGTGAAATTCGGTGTAAAACTGGAAAATTCTGGGCAAAGACGTTTGACAAGGCGTCTGTTCGACATCCGGTGAGTCGTTCGAGGTGTTTCGAGTGGCACGCGCACTTCAAGAGCGGAAGAACATCAAAGAGTTCAGGAAGACCTTTGACAAGCTTAACCTCTGAAAATGTCGAAACCATTCGACAACTTGTTCATGATGATCGTCGGCGAACGATCCACTTTATCTCACCCACTCTACTCGCAGATTCGGCTCCTGCGGACTTCCCCCTCTTCCCGAAGATGAGGATGCAGCTTACCCTTTTGACCGGAGATCCAGCACAAATAGCAGAAGGTGCTTAACACACTTTGAAGAGAAGACTTGCAGGACACATTCCAGAAGTGGCAGAAGGCTGTGCTGTGCAAGGGGACTATTTTGAAGGTGGTTGTGCGTAAACGTAGACAAATAAAATACTTTCTTGTAAACAGAACTGGTCTCTGAACTTTTTGATACCACCTCGTACTTGTGCTTTATCGGTTGCTTTTATACAAAGAAGCCTTTATATACATTACAGTAAATTGGCAGTTTGTTACCATGTTCGGGTCAGAGCACAGGGTCAGCCATGATACAGACCCCATGGAGCAGAGAGGGTTAACGCCTTTGCATCATGGCAGTGTGGGGGATTTATCCCCTGCACTATATATAAACACCAACCAGGAGACTTAAACGCAAAGCTAACTCTGTCCTGGTATAGTCTGATGAAGGCAGCATGTCACGAGCGGTAGAAATGGTCTCTTCTTTGGGAAAGCCTGACCCAGTGTTTCTGCAATCAGTGCCTGGCTGCCCCTTAAAAAGTTCTAGGACGAACCCTAATTGGGGATACAGAATGTATGATTTGGCGGAAACTATCAGATCTGCTATTGTAGAAGATTCTGTGTGAAAGCATGTACTGAGGCCAGTTGTTGTAAAAGCAACAGAGTAAGATGTTGGAGGCTTTGTTGTTGTTGTTTAAAGATACTTTGCCTTTCCTGCTACAATATCCTTCAAACTAAGTGTCACCTTACACACTGCTCAGAAATTCCTTTATCTGTGTTTGTGGTGTGTGTTTCTGTCAGTACTGTGGAAGTACTCAAACGGAGGAGAAAAAAAACAAGGATTTTACAGGGAAATGAGGATTGCCCTTTTTCCTAAAAGAGACACGTGAGGCTAGAAGTGCCATTTCTGAACTATTTTCCTGAATATCAACTAGTTAATGTATAGAGTACTTGTCTACTTTTTGCAAGAACACTGATCGAAGGCTTTAGACAAGGGGTGTCCAAACTTTTTAACAAAGGGCCGGTGTGGGTGCAGGTTTTCATCCAAACCAAGCAAGTCCGCCCTTAATTGGTTGGAATGAAAACCTGCATCCACACCAGCACTTTGTAAAAAAGATTGGACATCCCTGTTTTAGACTATCAGGGCTTGATTAATCACTGACAAAAAGAAAAGGCACAGCAAAAAAACGGGGTGGAGCTTCCACGCGGTTTTGTTTAATAACGGAGAGCTCGAATGACATGCGAGATTTTCAGTCAGTCCACATTCATAACACACTTGGCGCATCTGTTTTTTTTTTCACTGTAAGAAGAAAAGAAGACTGCATCTTTTGGCACACCAGCGTACACCGATGTTGAAATGTTGCTTGCGAAGGTTGGCAGATCTTTTGACTGCGTGTAAAGCGTGCTCAACAGTCCCCAGTGAACATCTCATAACATCAGAATGGACCACACCGTCTGTCTTTCATGTCCTCCATCGTTCCCTCTTTCTAGAGGTCTTCGTGTCTTGCTTATAAGGCTGATGGGAGGAGACATAAAGCACACGGGTGTTTTGTACATCACACACGTAAAGGCATGGCAGACAGCATTCTGACAATACACACACACACACGTTATTCACATTATGCACTTGTGTTTGAACCAGTTTAAAAAAAGCCAACAGTGTCACCTTCATTCTACCTTCAAGACCAAAAGTTACAAGTTGTAGAGATATGACGTGTATCTGTGTGTGAGCACACGTTCATGGTGGGCCGTGTGAGTCGGCAAATCAATGGATCTCTGCACATATGTCTTTTATGTTGTGAGACAGCACTGTGGTGAATGTGATGAGGGATCTGCACGTAGCCATGGGGAATGTGTTTGCCCCGGGCAATATGAACTTCAGCAGGAACAAGTGAGCCAAGGGTGGAATGATAACAACCAGTGAGTCAGTTCTGCAGAAT
>JAAIIK010000040.1:1745398-1782045 GCA_014706435.1 Silurus glanis
ACACACACACACACACACACACACACACACACACACACACACACACAGGTTAAAATCAGCCGTTTATTGAAACCTGTGTGAACGTCTCTAGGTTACGTATGTAACCCTAGTTCCCTGAGGGAACGAGACGCTGCGTCGAAACGCTTTGGGAACGCGCCTGAGTGTTCACGCTCTGAAATAATGTGTGTAATCAGTCAAAAATTGGACGCTGGCCGTCACCGGTGAGGTGACGTCACGACCAGGAGTATAAAGCGCATATGAGAGAGGACAGCGGCAGCTTCTGCAAGGGAGAAGGAAGCGCTGCAGGGACGCCGGAGGTGTGGCATAGAGACGCAGCGTCTCGTTCCCTCAGGGAACTAGGGTTACATACGTAACCTAGAGACGTTCCCTTTCAGGAACTCGAGCTGCGTCGAAACACTTTGGGAACGAGTGTCCAATCACGCCAGACTGACCAGTCCCTGCCTAGTGTGTGTCTGTCACCACAGCTAGACAAGGACTGAGGGGCCAGGAGTGGCACTGCGGTCTAGGTTATAGAATCGCACAAAAGGTCTGTGGGGTGGACCAACCCGCAGCGTTACAAAGGTCTTGGGGGAACTCCAGAGGACCGAGACTCTGAGGCAGCCACACTCCAGGTGGAGAGAGCTCTGACCCCGAATGGAGCGGGGAGACCAGAGGACTCGTAAGAAGTGATCGCATCAACAATGCACCTGCTCAGAGCCTGCTTATCAGCAAGGAGGCCTCTCTTGGGAGGGCTGTAGCAGACGAGCAGCTGATGGGTCCTTCTCCAAGGTGCCATAGGTGTCCAGTGTGCGCACCGGACAAAGACGGTCCAGTTTCTCCTGGTCTGGGGCCTGGAACGGAGGAGGAAAGAATGCCTGTAATCTTATGGGTCGTGGGATGACCGAGGGCACCTTGGGGATGTAACCCCCTGTACAGGGGTACAGGAGGCACCAGCCATACCTGGGGTAAACTCCAGGAAGGAGGGGGGCCACAGACAGAGCCTGCAGGTCCTCTACTCTTTTGATAGAGCAGATGGCCAACAAGAACGAGGTCTTGATTGAAAGGTGCCTCCAAGATGCCTCGGCTAAAGGCTCGAAGGGGGGTTCAGAAAGAGCCCCCAAAACGACAGCCAGGTCCCACCCAGGCACTCTAGGTTGCACCGGGGGCCTCAGCCTCCGGGTGCCGCGGAGAAAACGCATTACCATCGGGTCTCGCCCAGAGATGGCCCCGGCCACGGGGGCAAGATAGGCCGAAATGGCAGATGCGCAGACTTTTAGGGTGGACAGAGCCAACCCCTGGCGAACCGTCCCTGGGGGAATTCCAGCACTGAACCAACCGGGCAGTGGACTGGATCCAGCTGGTGGTGCTCACACCACGAGCAGAACAGACGCCACCTGGCGGGGGAAGCGTACAGACGC
Source organism: Silurus glanis (assembly GCA_014706435.1). NCBI lineage: Eukaryota > Metazoa > Chordata > Actinopteri > Siluriformes > Siluridae > Silurus > Silurus glanis. The sequence goes on from JAAIIK010000040.1 coordinate 1,746,817, forward strand.
AGCCTTGGCCACGCCTGAGATATGGCCATTCCCCGGGTCTCAACACCCGCCTCGAAAGAGTGTCTGCTGCCTCGTTCAACCAGCCCGGGATGTAAACCTCCCTCAATGAGAGGAGCTTCCCCTGGGCCCAAAGGAGGATCTGGTGCGCCAGCCTGCACAGGGGGCGCGAACGCAGACCTCCTAGATGGTTGATGTAGGGGACCACCGCAGTATTGTCCGTACGGACCAACCCGTGGTGACCTCTGAGGTCCGAGAGGAAATGCTTCAGTGCTAGAAGCATGGCCAGCATCTCTAGGCAATTGATGTGCCAGCGCAGATGGGGCCCCTCCCACAGACCTCTGGCGAAGCGACCACTCATGATCGCGCCCCACCCCGTGAGGGACGCATCCATAAGCCCTAGCAGTGTCTGGAACTGCTCGACAGTGAGAGGCTGCCCTTCTCTGACCTTCCTGACGGCTGTAAGGATAGCTACAATGCGGGCAGGGGAAAGCTGCGCACACAAAGTAGTAGAATCCCATATGACACCGAGATAGGTGGTTCTCTGTAATGGAGAAAGCACACTCTTCCCGGCGTTCAGCCGAAACCCCAACGCCTTCATGTGGAAATGAATGTGCGCAGCCGCATCCCTCGGGAAGTGACCTAGCTCCGCCCCAACTCCATAGCTCAATGAGCCTAGCTCGCAAAGCGCCCCCCCCCCTCCTCAGAGAAAGAGAGGCGGAGCTAATGCTCCCGCCGCAGGAGGAAGAATCCGCCGAAAGGCGTGCTTCCGAGCGTTATTTATTTTAATAATTTTATCTTACTACGAGGAGTGAGAGCAGAATGCGCGCGGCTCCATGAGCGCGGCGCAATATGCGCAGATCATGCACAGAATGTGCAGAGAATCTGAGCCGAAAGTGCCCAGAATGTGCGCAGCCGCATCCCTCGGGAAGCGACCTAGCTCCGCCCCCAACTCCATAGCTCAATGAGCCTAGCTCGCAAAGCGCCCCCCCTCCTCCTCCTCAGAGAAAGAGAGGCGGAGCTAATGCTCTCGTCGCAGGAGGAAGAATCCGCCGAAAGGCGTGCTTCGAGCCTGCGAGCGAGTGCTGGACCAAGCAGGTGAGGTTGGAGAAAGGGACAAGCCCATCTCGAAACCCTCTGCGAGGTCTATGCGAGGTCTCTCCTCGGAGAAAGCCGCTCAGGAGCAGAGCGATGTCATTGACACACAGCCGGATCTCTCGAGAACCGACTAGCCTGCTCCGCTCCCGGGAAATACATATATCTCCTTTTCTTTTTTTTTTTTTTTTTTTCTGACAAACAATCTGGCAGACAACACAACACACAGAGTGCATTCTGAACAACAGAAGCTGCCGCTGTCCTCTCTCATATGTGCTTTATACTCCTGGTCGTGATGTCACCTCACCGGTGACGGCCAGCGTCCTATTTTTTACTGATTACACACATTATTTCAGAGCGTGAACACTCAGGCACGTTCCCAAAGCGTTTGAACGCAGCTCGAGTTCCTGAAAGGGAAAACCGTGATCACTGAGCTCTTGAGTTCCTCTGATGCGACGAGCAGTGTACGTTTAAAGATGTCTGTTTCTCTGAGCGAGAATGCTGCCATTTGTTGCCGTGCACGAAGTCTCTTAATCACCCCCGCATACAGGACACCTGCCATCCGTGAAAAGAGTCTACTCATTGGCTAACTTGCAATTTCCGTGGAGGTCTTCACTCTTTGAGGCGAGCAAGCCTCTGCATTGCAGAGATCACAAGATTTCCAGTTCACTCGCTCATGACGAATTGGACCACCTTTTCATTTTCTGCCTCCTAATTTTATAATTCTCCAAAGAGGGCACTTTTTTTGCAGCCACGTCTAAATATTCAACCTTGAATCGTTCCCGTCCCACTCACAGCCGAAGGAGATGAGAAGAAAAAAAAAAACAGTAATGAAGAAAAGAACAGAAGCACTGACGTGTTACTGTTCCAAAAAGCAACAAATCATGTTAATGTTCTTGTTTATTTCCACGATCAGATATAATCTGTTTCCCCGGCGGAGATAAAAATCTCTTTGCACCGATTTCTGAAAGTGAAGCACTGTGTGTTTGAAAAACTGTACTTGTAGGGGGTGTTAAAGGTAGAGAGAAACAAGGAAGAGGCACCAAAGATATCTTAGTTGTCAGTGTTCCTTTTCCTCTCATGCATTTTTTTATTTTTTCGAATGTAGGTTTTCGAGGATTTTCACGGTTTTGTGGCAGATTAACGATGTCCTGAAGCCCCAGCCACAGCTGGACAGGAAACAGTTTGTTAACCCTTATAACCTCTCTGGGGTGCAGCAACAAAAAAAAAAAAAAAAAAGGATTTCTTTTTTTCATTGTTCTTTTCTTTGCAATTTTATTTGACATATTACAGAGATTAGAGTCAAGATGTTTCGAGATCAGAGCGCAAAACTGAAGTATTCGAATAACCCATTTTTCTTTTAAACAAAACAGATGATTATTGTTTCTGCCACATTCCCTCAGTCTCTTGTTTGAACACGGATCTGCCATCAGGAAGCAGATGATGTTGATTTGCATGTGAAGTTGTTTGTACTTATGGTGTAACGAGGACTTTCCCAGGTTCAGAAGCTGTTCTACTTCATACTGTAGCAAAAGCTTCTGAAGCAGAATTCTGTCGACACAAGGTTGCAAATATTTGTGATAATTTTTTTTTTTTTAATAAATATTTATCTAACAAACTTAACAGTAGATGGCATAGTGGTGGTGGTAGCTCAGGTTATTGTATGTTCCCCTGGTTCTCTAGTTTTCTCCAAAAAACTGGCCAAAAAACAATGGGCGTTAAAATTTCACCAGGTGTAAATAATTGTGTGAGTATGTGTGTTAATGATGTTTTGTTTGGCTCCAGGTTCCACATGACCCTAGCCAGGATAAAGCATTTACTCCAGATGAATAAATGAAGAAGTGTTCATTAGTTAGGAAGGTTGTATGCTACTACTGCATGTATCGCTTAATGCGTCCGCGCAGAAGGAGAACACAACAAAACAGTCCTCTTAACTCCGCATTATACACACTCCGAATCAATGCACAGCCCCGATTTAACGAAATGTTGTAAGCACTGTGAATGAATAAAAGCCAGCAGTAAATGTAAAGACATGGAAGAAAGCGAACTCTATATTTAGCCGAACGTTTAAATTTTATGCAGGAAAGATACAGTTCTGTCTGCGTCAATCAAGAGTCAAAATGTTTGCACCAATTATGCACATAATTATGACCAATTGCTGGCTCTCGAAAATATCTTAGGTTGTTTGTGTTATTTTAAGTTCCAGTGCTCAATGTTCACGTTTTAATTAAGAAAGAAATAGAGGAAAAAAAGCACTAGAGCGCAGATAAATCATAATAACATCCAGGCTAGCGACCATTACAACAAAACAGTATTCATTCATATTTATAATAACGTATAGCTAGATAGCTGAGTTGAATTTGGAATATTGGAAATGATGTATTGTATATGTACACTGACATGAGTGTTTGGTGGTTTTATTCGCTTATAATTGGTTGATTATGTGTATTTGTTCTGGTTTTGGTCTTGTCTTTGCCACTGTCATATTATTAGTTTGTTTTTCATTTGTGTGCACCTGTACCATGTCTTGCTTAGTCTCATTCAATGAAGTCTTCTTAGTTCATGGTCATTGCTGTTTTTGACATCTGCCTGTTTATTTGGCTTATGAAATTGGATATGCTTCTGCTATGTTTTTGGACCATGGTTAATAATATAAAGCACATTGATTTAACATATATTGAATGTACATTACAGATGCGTTTGTGAGCCAGGGATTGCTGGAGCCATGTGTTTGTTCTGGATGCTCAAGCAACCAATTTGTTCAACTATATTTTACAATCACAGTGCTATAAAATCACAAGCTATAGTCCAGATCAATTGAGAGTTGTTGTAAACGGGTAAAAAAACATGTGTTTTAGCTATAAAAAGCCAAGGACAGAGAGCTGGGGGTGGGGGTGCGGGTAACTGCGGCAGGTGGGCTTAGTGGTTGGGGAGCCTACATTGAGCCGGGAAGGCTTGAAAAAACCGAGCTCCATATTGAGCAGTCCTTTCCAGACAATCAATTTATACCCAGAAGCGCAGGCACAACAGTGCAGATAGAAGGACCACAAACCCACACAAGCCGAGAGAAAGAATCACTTAAGCTGTAAAAATGCATCGGCCTCCATAGCACGGAAAACAAGATAAATATAGTTATCACTCCGCATCTGTCAAATTGAGCCACACGATTCCGAAGCGAAGATTGTGGAATGTTCCATTGTTCTTCGGAGAGGGTTCTGGCCTGAAACATTGCGCATCAGGAAAGGAGGACGAGCCTGAGAGGAATGTGAAGTGTGTATGCGTGTAAAGGGGATGAGTTCGATTGCTCCTCCTGTTGTTTTTTTTTTTTACTGTCCAAATTGAAAGCGAGCTCCGCCGGGTGCAGGCTAGCTCTCATGCATTCACATGAGCAGAGACAAGCCGTTCACACACAGACGCACATCAGCATTCCAGCCTCACGCCGGAGGTGGGGAGACACAGAGCACCAAATCGCAAATCATGGCCAAACAGACCCATTGAATTGATCTGAAATAGTCCCCATCAGACCCTCCACTTAACTAAGCCGTATGTCTGCGCTGGAGCATTGTATTTTCCTTTTTGAGCACTTTTGGCAATTTTCTCTCCATCTTTCAAATGCTAGTTCTCTGATTTCAAAGCGCTGTATTGCTGTATTTATTTTTTTTTATATATATTTTTTCACTGTGCAGGTAAAGCCGCACAATTATTTCGAACTTATGGTCATGATTTTTGCCTTCCATAATTTATAATTTATTTTATTATTAAACAAAATCGACTGTGATACTGGGGTCTGCTGTTTTTGAGGTTGCTAATTGGCTAACAATAGATTGCATATTTAAATTGACTCTAGAGATTTAAAACACAAGCTTCCCATTAGCATGGGGTAACTGTGTGTCTGTAGAAGCATATTTATTTGGGTCCAATTGTGTTTATATTTAATATTGAGAAAAAAAAACCCATTATTTATATTAAGATGTTTAAACTTATGTGGAGACATACTGTAGGAAAATAAAAAGAGAGAAAAAGAAGCCAAGCAGTAGAATCCCATTTGCAGCAGAATGTCATACATGGTAGCATGTCATTTTTGGCACATGTGTATGTCAGTGAAAGCAGCAAAGCGACAAACCAAAACGAGTCGCTCATACGATTCTTTGGACCAATCCGATGGAACATACATATCAAAAAAAGTAAAAAAATATCTTATAACTGGTTTCTTTTTTTCAATCTCCAGGACTGATTTAATGTATTTATATATGAATGAAAAAAATTAAATTCAGGATTAATTTTTTCACGGTACTTAATCATGTATAACTTTCTATAACTTATTATATTTTTGAGCAATATCAACTTTGAATAATGGACAGTAAGCTCAAATTGTCTTCTTTTTAAAGATGTTTTAATTGTGTGTGTAACCCACTTTTATCAGGAACTGGTAACACTTAAATTTAGGGAGGGCATTTTCAGCTGTGAGTCCCAAAATCTGGTTAAGAGATTATGAATAAAACTAATGGTTTGGAAGGAGTTAACATCAATTGCTTCATATGTGGCAAGTGGATGCTGCACAGATTGCGTACTTTGCTAATCATACATTAATCAGACAACCAATTTTCACACTGATTAGTTTGTTTATTCGGGTAGTTCCCACAGAATGTTTGCAAGTTTGCCATCAGTGTAACACATGATCTCGAGTAGCAGTTTGGTTTCATTAAACATTGCAAAAAAAACTTTGATACTCTCCATTTTCCTATATACAGTATACTTTTGTAACACACAGTATTTTTTTGTAACACACAAACAGATGGTAGCACAAGGCTGCATGCACAGTCACAGGGAGCACCAACCTTTAGTCAGTGTGCCAAAAGATATTGTCCTGTATAAATATGATAAATGTGTGTGTGTGTGTGTATATATATATATATATATATATATATATATATATATATATATATATATATATATATATATATATATATATATATTTATATATACATTGATCAGACATAACATTATGACCAGTGAAGTGAATAACAATGATTATCTCTTCATCATGACACCTGTTAGTGGGTGGGATATATTAGGCAGCAAGTGAACATTTTGGACTCAAAGTTAATGTGTAAGCAGCAGGATTAAAAAAGGGCAATCGTATTGATTTGAGCGAGTTTGAGGGCCAAATTGTGATGGCTGGACGACTGGGTCAGAGCATCTCCAAAACTGCAGCTCTTGTGGGATGTTCCCGGTCTGCAGTTGTCAGTATCTATCAAAAGCGGTCCACAGGGGGTCATGGAGTCATGGGCTTCCAATGATCTGTTCCAACAGACACGATATTAGGCAGCTGGACATAAAGTTATGTCTGATCGGGGTATATATATATAAACAATAGTTCCATTGTAATGTTTTTTTTGTTAAAATCTGATTGCATAAGGAGTTCGACTGGCTTTCAGATTTCTTTCAGAACCGTTTTATAATAAAACCATGTCAACAAACATTCCCAGTTCCTCATTACCCTGTTTTTGTCTTTCTTTGTTGCAGTATGCTCTGGCCCTCATCAGCTCAAAAGAGAAATGACTGCCTCAGCCAGCAGACCAAATTATCCGTCCAAATCTCTCGGCCGACTTCTCAGTTTCGCAGACCAATCAATGGCACCGAGCGGCGTGGCATGATTGATAATGATATTGAGATTGATTGTCTTAATCCTCTCCCCTGTCGAGTTCCCAAGTCCCCAAACAGACCGTACATCAGTGCATATTCAAGCACTTCAGCACCGTAGAGAAAGGGAAAGCAAGTGAAAAAAGAGAGAGTGAGACAGAGACAGAGGCTTGGCAGGAGCTGCCAATAGATAAGTGAAATAAGGGGGCGAACGAAAAGAGCCGGTGATCCCTAAAGGCCAGTGCGCGGGCGGCTAACCCACCAGATCCACAGGCGTTGGGCTTTAAATTGCTCAAGATTGCCTGGTGGCATGCGCCTTAAGGGAGATGCAGGCGGGGGAAAGCATGGCCTTCGTTAAAGAGGAGCAGGAACGAGTGGAGGAATGATTTCCTCCAGGAGCAGGATAACAATGAAGGCCGGTAATTGCTGAAGTGGCAGAGGGAGGGAAGAAGAGAGCGGTGCAAATGCTTGTTGGAGGAGTGAGACAAGAGCAAGAGAAAGGTGAAGATAGATTGAGGCCTTCTTATTGCTTACTATTGGATAGATACACACAAAACACACACACACACACACACGCACACACACAGTGATATATGGTGTCTATTTTAATTACAGCGATAACGTGGACATTAATTCTCCATAATTGAACTGCACAGATCTTTCCTCAGGTCATTGCGTGTCAACGATTTCTTTTCTTTCTCCTTATTGACTGAAAGCAAAACACACACAGCTTTCATCCTACATATAATAGTAGGGAATAAGGCTACACTATAACTCATACAATTCCACATGCGTTCTTTATCTGTTCTATTTTAATAGACCGTAAGAATGTATGTGAGTCTCAGAGTGTGTGCAAGCGCGTGTTTACCATACCATTGTGTGCACGTGAGTAATAGAGTGTCTCCTATCGCTGTGCACCATTGAGAAGTTTACCCTGCATCTCCTAGCATTAAAAGTTTACTTTTGTTCCAGGTGCAATAACAAAAGGCCTTTTAAGTCTGACTGGAAAATCTTTAGGAGAAATTGGCTTCTCTATTGAGGGGCAGCCGTATTGATTCTTGCCCCTGGCTCGCCGTGCTAAAAAGATGGATAGATTTCTTTTGAAAATGCTCAGAATGCGAGGCTCTAAAGACCATTGTGTGTTTTCACGCAGGAGCAAACCTGTTTAATAACATACAGCTTCAGCCAGCGCCTCTCCGTAAACCATTTATGGAACCTGAAAGAGAGGGAGGTGACAGGGACAAATTTTCTGGGCCCTGGAGTCCTCTAACTCTTTCTCTCTTTCTCTCTCTCTCTCTCTCTCTCTCTCTTTTGCTTTATCTCTCTCTTACTCTGTCTCCACTCTCTCCTTCTGTTGCTCTCAGAGAAAATAAAATCTCTTTAAAGCACTTCCTTCTTTGACACACACAGGCTTGGTCGATTACTGAACCTGTCGTTCCCGGTTAGCCTCAGTTGCCTACCTGATGCCAATACAGACAGGTGGCAGTAAAAACAAGGAAGTTCACTCGGATCGTTGCTGTTATATAGCTAACCAGCACAATTTCTTGAACAAAGGGCTATTTTACTCTTTTCAGATGTTGTCCAGAGGTTGTATTTAGATTCATATTTATTTTTTTTTTTTTGGGGGGGGGTCATTATTCAACATGCCAACCGTAGGCTCTGGCAGACAAACACTGCACACCAAATAAAAAAATCTATCTTGCTGTTTTACTGGAAATGAATATTGTATCCGGATTTAACCCCTAAGTGGGCGTGGCCTAAACAAGAATGTTTATATTTTTATTATTATTATTAGTTTACGATTGGTATTAAAATCCAAATGCACACCTGTAGACAACTAGAAAACGTGCTTCTCCTGATCATATCTGTAGAACATTACATTGTTCAGGACGAACCGTTATTTATATTCACTTACATCCTCCTAACATGTAGCCAGAGTCACTATTTAGTTGACTGTCAAGAGATCTTTAGCAAACAGTAACCAGTTGCAAATTTCACCAAGGGCACATATCTCAGCTTTGTTGCACACTTGTCAGGTACTGTTAGACTTTTTGATAGATTTTAATGGAACAAGATGCATTCAGGGACAGCCGACGGCTGGCAGACAGAAAAGGCGAGCAGGGAGATTCATATGAATGCGCGGATTCTTCCCGGCACCTTTTGTTATGATTTGCAGGAGTCGTCCCTGTTCGACTCCCCGGAGGGAAAGTAGCGAAACAACGCACCGGCTTTTCATTTCAGGGACAAAAGACGGGACTCCATCCAAAACATGACCTGCGCATGGACACGCGCCCCCCTAAGAGATCATGTTTTGAGACACGTGTACAAAGGCATTTAATATTCCGCATGAAGTAATCGTATCAGGGGGCTGGGAGGGAACGATTACCACCAAGGACCTTTTTTTTTTTTTTGAGTCTTTGGATTGGGTACAATCCATCAATAAATCAGTAACTGCTCTAAGCAATAAGAACAGAAGTAAAAGTAAGACTAAACAAACACCTGTATCGTGAGCGGAATGCCGAACGTGGGTGCTAATACAATTTTCGTTCGTTTAATCTTTGCTAATTCAGTTTTATCTCCAATGTCTCTGCGTCCTTTTGAGTTCCATATTCGGCACACATCAAACGATAACACTCATGACACATTTGCGTTGACTATTTAATAACAAAACGGTCTGTGAGTGTGTCTTAGTGCGCTAGGTGGGACGTGGAAATTCAGGAGCATAATGACTGTACACACGCGCATTGACGGAAACAAATTCAGACCACACGACTCCTCAGCCCAGAATCAAAGATTGATGCGCATGGGAGCAAACGTACATTTGTTGAATGCATACACAGATGATCAATAGGCTGACACAAAATCAGTGTTTGCCAACACATGCTGTGGGCCTCAGACAGACTCACACACACACACACACACATACACACACACACACACACACACACACACACACACACACACACACACGCACAAACACACATGCTAAGGGCTTCACGCTGCTCCGAGCACCTCATGTAGGGCAGAAAAGGCCTTTGAAAATATATAAAAGATTAGCGGCAAGTGAAGTATTCAGCGGAGAGCTTTCAATGACAGCCACAGCTCTTCTCAGCGGAGCTGCCATGTTGGATGCTGCCAGCGCCCTCGTTTTCTTTGCATTTGTCTTTTTGATGTATTACGCTGCATATTAAACAGCATGCTAACCTGCTCCCTCTTTTTTCCAGAGCTGCATCATTCAGTGGAAAAAACAGGAAGGTTCATCTCTCAGAAAAACTGACACAAGTCGCATTTATCCCTCGCTCTGAGAAGCTGTTAAGGAAAAGCAGGAAGCTGGAAGAATGGCAGGGCCTCCGAGTGTCACCTTTGTTCATACTGATCCTCGGAATGGTTGTAGCACCATAGTAATAAATACAAAATGCCAAGTGTGTACAATAGAGAACGATATGGTATTAGCGATCTCGTTGGTCTGAGCTAATTGGTACTTTTGGCACCGTGTTTTGCAAGCTCGGTTCGGATCTCCCTCGTCAAGCCATCTGAGCATCTGGCTGCACAGCTGGGGCCACATAACCAGCCTAGTGACCCGGTGAACACACTCGGGGTCCTCATTAGGAGACAGAGAGGGATCTGTTGGCACGCCACTGACCGCTTCTGTTAATTAGAGAAAGAATGATACCAGCAGCATCATTTAAAGTACATCATACGTAACCCTGGAGCCAACAGTAAGATGGTTATTAGTTCTCATGCAAATTTGCGAAATTGACTCTTGTAAGAAGTGTCCTGCGTATCAGCCATCTTCAACACGGATATTTCATATGGCAGGAAGCTGTCAGGATAGTCTGAGGGCTGGAAAAAAGTGCCATTTGGTGTAAAGAATTTTATTTGTAAAGACGTCTGCACTGCTAATGAGACAGTCCTGCGAATATTAGCAGAGACATTAGATAGATCTCGTTTAATATACTGGTTACGCTTGGGTAGCATGCAAAGAGAAAAATGAAAACAGGCCAGAATGTGACAATTATGCAAATATTCAGCACATAGGAGTAAAACAAGAAGCGTTTTTATGTTGGAAGTGGTAGATAGTGGATAAGATGTTGCACTGCCGATCAGCAGGTTGTGAGGTCAATTTCCGGTACCACTACTGGGTCTTTGAGCAAGACCCTTAACCCTCGACTGCTCAGCTATATGAATGTGATCATTGTAATCTGCTCTGGATAAGGGTCTGTCTATTTTTGCATTGAGACATTTTTCTTTGCATATTCGAGCCTGTGTGGCAGTTGGGGTCAGTAGAAGGATCAGTTATGATACAGTGTCCCTGAAACAGTAACAGTTAAGGGTTTTGCTCAAGGGCTCAATCGTGACAGCCTGATTGTGTAATAAAGTTCAATTTGAATCATTTTTATTTGTAGAGCGATTTTTACAAAGGACATTGTCTTAAAGCAGCGTTACAGAAATAAAGAGGTTATAAAGTTGTGTAAAAGAATGTATAAGTTTAGTGTCTATACGTTTGTTTCTCATAATTGTATCCCTAATGAGCGAGCCAGTGGTGACTGTGGCACGGAAAAACTCCTCACCTGATATGGTATAAGTAGGAAACCTTGAGAGGAACCAGAGTCAAAAGAGTACACGTCCTCATCTGGGTGGAACCAAATATCCAGTTCCATCATTGTTAAGGTGTACTGTTCAGTGATAGGTGTTAAAATGCATAATTGCTCATGCAACATAAGCCATTGTAGTGGACCAGGGGTCCCCAAACTGCAGCCCACAGGCCAAATACGGCCCACCCCCATATATGGAACAGCCCTTTGAACAATGTCAGAGACATAGTTTGAAAATGTATTTTTAAATATATGTTTTACTCGTATTGTATTTGTATTTGATAATAAGGCTTAGCTTTTTAAGAAAAATTTCCCTTAGTTAATAATAGAGGTAGATTGCTGGAGATATCGGCTATCGGCAAAAATCCATAAAGATAGTTTTTCCGGCATCCAGTCCGCTGTCATTACGACTCACCGAGGCAACGTGCTGTTTGTTTTTACACGTGATATATTATATTTATTATTTAAAATGTATGAATTATATAATTATATTTCTTAATGAAGTATTCATATGAATGAATATCATAATTCTGTACTGTTTTTTTTATATTATATGTTTGTAATAAAGTTCAGTAATATTTCAAAAAGCGTGTTATGTTTGCTTGTTTTTTATACAAACAAACATAACACTATTTAAAAAATCTATCATTTTTTTTTAACAAATTACTCACCCAATATATGCATATGCATAAGTAAGTAAATATGTTTTGATTTTAATAGCAATTATAAAAAAAATGTAATTAATGATCATTAAAAAACATTAATGATGCTTTTTTAATAGGCTATATAGCTATTAAAAAGTAATGCCTGTACAGACACCTTGTCTGTATGGTGCATAACAAAATAATAAACCAATCTAGTATTAGGATTCATAATAAATACATTTAAAATCAGAATAGATTCTCCACAATATTACTGGTAGTCATCTCCCATTTTCTGTCACAGACCGGCCCGCCCCCTATTAAAGAAAGTAAAGATTTTGTTGCCTCACAGAGAGTTTGGGTACCCCTGTAGTAGACTATTGATATTAAATACAGTCCAAATACATCCTTTAGGTTTTTGAGTTGCTTAGTAACTTCATGGATCTTATACTTACTTAATAAAGTAAGTGACGACAAAATCTAACTTCAAATCGCTGTAGTTTAATAGTAATTAAACATTTCGGGACATTCTGTTATTGGAAAGCCGTCAATTTCAGTGTGTTATCTCTAGCTTTTGTTTTTGTCAGGCTGTGACACATGAATCCATCGTTGATTAGTTCTCCATAACGGCACACCACAGACATGTTTCATTCCTTACCTAATACACGTAACCGAAAGCTTGATAAATCCAGCGGATTTTAAATCAGAAGACTTTAACTACTTTATCATTGCTGTCTGTGTCTCCACGATATAAGAGCTTCTCAGGCTTCTTTCAGAGTCTCCTGACAGCCGTGTGAGAATATGACAACGAGGCCATTCTCCCGCCTTATCATTCTCTTTTCCACCGACACCTCCTTAACGCTCTCTCTCCATATCCAAGGCAGACAAGAAGCCTGAACCTATCAACGGAATGCAGACAATAGAGACGTATCAGTCAGCTATCAGCTAACAAGCTGGCTAACAACCAGCCATACCATAAAACCGAACCCCAGACAAAAAAAAAAAAAATCCTAATTATCCCCAAGTAATGGCTTCCACACAAAGACAAACACACACACAAACACATCGCATCTTAATGCAAGAATGTGCTTTGGACATCGAACGCACGCGTGCACAAGCTTGCACAAAAGCCGAAGTACGCCATTAGACAGGCCGGGTGTCGATGATGATGCGAGAGAGAGCATGCTGGGGCTCATTTGCAGCCTCATTTGGCCATTTGCTTTAAATGTCATCTCTTAGATGAAGGCAGCAAAACAAAAAGTGCGCGCACACACACACACACACACACACACACACACACACACACACATATGCACACACTCCAGCAAAGATTGTGTATCATGCTTTAGAGGTTATGATGGATTGGTCCTGGCGTGCTGATACACTGCTACTCTAAAGCTCTGGGAGGGTAAAAGCTCAATGTTTCGGACTTTTCTGAGATGATGCATGCGTTACAGTGCGCACTGGAGCAAGTGCCAGGCGGAGTATGAGTGCGACTGTATACATATGACAGATGGTATGAATATATCTGCTTCTGTGCTTGAGTGAGGCTCAGAGTAAGGAGGTGGACGCAATCAAGCCTCGGCTCCTGTGCAGATTTATTACAGCCTCGTGTGTGTGGCTGTGTGTGGCCTCTTAAAATATTGATGCATTGCACCTTTGTTTTTCCATTTGCTGCAGAGAGTGCATAATGTTTCAGGCCTCTCTTAAGGTTGTTCAGAATGCACTTAGCGTGGAGATGCGAGAGGAAAAAGCCTTTCTCTGGATTTCTAAGTGACGCGGTTCAAATCACAATAATCGCCTGCACCTGTTCTCTGCTGCTCAACCGCTCACTTAAACCTGCTCTACAGATTAACGTGCGCTCCTGTAATGGCTCATCGCAACACGCTAGCAAAATTTAAAGCCATCCTGCGTTTGTCCTTGCATGTGCTGTAGAGCCCGAATACAGTATAGCGTATAGAGCATACAGTATAGAGTTAGTGGGTGGGATTTATTAGGCAGAAATTGAACATTTTGTCCTCAATGTTGACGTATCAGAAGCAGGAAAAATGGCGAGTTTGACGACAAATTGTGATGTCTAGACGTCTGGGTCAGAGCATCTCCAAAACTGCAGCTCTTGTGGGATGTTCCTGGTCTGCAGTGGTCAGTATCTATCAAAAGTGGTCAAAGGAAGGAACAGTGGTGAACCAGCGACAGGGTCATGGGTGGCCGAGTCTAACTGATGCACGTGAATAGCTGGCTCATGTGTTCCGATCCAACAGACGATCTCCTGTAGCTCACACTGCTGAAGAAGTTAATGCTGTTAATGCTTGATGGGTCAGAACCGTTTTGTCAGCAAAAGGTGGACCAACACAACATGAGGCAGGTGGTCATAATTTTAAGCCTGATCCGGTATAATAAATGAGTTTAGTTATATTGAAGATGTTTTTTCTTGGTAGGATGTCTGATTTATTTATTTTTTTGTGGAGAAGGAGGTGAATATTTAAAATGGTCGATGATGCAATCCTTGCAACCGAAGTCGTGAGATTGTAGCTCCTTTTCTTATGTTTCCCGACTTCAGCACTTGCTTCAGCAGCGATACAAACGCCGTTGTCCGTAGCGGCGTGTCCGTTGCCATCTTGCCAGCACGAAATAGAGCTCGTGCGTTCTGACGAGATAAAAGTGCTCAGTGTTTCTGCAGCCACTGTACAAAAAGAAAAATGAGAAAGGTGTGCATTTTGTTTATCATTTTTAATTTTGGGAGGAAAAAAATTCAGTTACCGGACACGTTTTAATGTGCAAAAGCTGCGACTTTTCAAACACACACTTTGTGTTCTAGACATTAATATTTCAGACTTGTTGGCTCTGTAAACAGGAGCATTTGTGGTTAAGTGAGTAATCAGTGTCAGGATGACACGATGCAAAAAACGTCTTTTCTTCAGATCCTAGATAAGAGTCTGTGGCAGTCTTGTGCAAAAAGAAAAAAAATAGTCGTTCTCACTTTCTTCTCGAAGTCTTCCTTTTCTCAGGTGTCATTAAAATAATGGCGCCATAACTCAGAAGACGCACACACTTCACCGCAAACGTGTGGTCACATCTTCATCAAGTCGCCGTGTCTGCGAATGCACGCGTGCATCCCGCGGGAAGAATTAGGATAGATGAGAGCTAAACGTGAGATGATCGGCGAGGGAAGTTTGGTCTCATACCGGCGGGAAAATGAATCAAATTTATGCCCGATGGCGCGACAGGAGCACGCCGCTTAACGATGATGGAGTTTGGACACTTCATTTCTGTCATTGTGGAATTGGCCTGCCGTGCGCCTAATGATGGTAATATATGTTACTGTGCGCCTGGCGCACCCATCCCTCTCTCCATCTCACTTAAAGCCGCTCTCATTGTTTGGCAGATTGCATTATGAACACCCATATTAGAGGCAGGGAAGAGGAGGAGGTGGAGGAGGAGGAGGCAACAAATAGGGCGGGAGAACATACTTTATATGTTCATTTATTTGCAGGATGAGTTAATGGAAAGCGCTAGAGCGATATTAATTCCCTTTCTCTTCTGTCGCAGGCGATTGCAGCTTCGAGAAGCCGTTCGGGGCATGCGGCTACAGCCAGGGACGAGATGACGACCTTGAGTGGGAACAGGCCAACATCAAAGAAAAGCCTTCTGCCAACCAGTGGATGCCTCCTGGTGAGTTTTCTACACAAACACACAAGACTCATAACTGAAATACCCACCCACGTGCATGTTCTTATAACTGCGTCTCCCTACACTCACACATACACATGTCCTTCAGTGCTTTGCACTGTATGTTTTAGATTACGGATATATTTATTTATTTAAGTGGTACAGACTGAAATCCAAGCACTGAGGTGTTAAAGGAGCCAGTAGAGTCCAACAAGTTTCTGCCAAGAATCTGCTTCCGAGCGGCCCAACAGAAAATTGTTCATCAGGGGATCATGAGTTAAAACCCTAACAATGCCACAGCTTCGGGTGCGTAGGAGGCAGTGGAGCAAAATTGTGTTCTCGGGCTGGGATAGACGGCGCACTCTTACTCCCCTGTCAATCACAACTATACTAGACAATCGTGGGCGTCTATTAGTTCATGAATTTGGAAGCGGGTCGTTAGAGCATGCCTGCGGGTGTATCATACTGACATGTGACACAGAAAGACAAGAAGACTCATAATCAAATAGCGAACATTAAAATGTAATCAAATCCACCAGTTCTGCCATTGTTAAAGTTGCCCAGGTACGGACTTTATAGACAATAGTTGTTGTACCACAAAATGGATGTTTACGGTGCATTTAACATCATGTTGCATGGATTTATTGTTCCATAAAACGCTATCAAAGCCGTTCTCAAGCTCAAACCTGCAGGGGACAGTGCTTAAAGAAATGATGCCACATCGAAAGGTTTAGAAGTAAATAAAAAACTGAGAATGACCCTAGCTGTCACTCTTTCCCTCTACTCTGTTCCCTATAGTAATCCAGCTACAGATCTGACTGCAGGTACAAATGAATTAATGGCTTTCAAATGAGATCACCGCTTCCCGCATCAGCAGCTTCTCACATCCGTATCGGTGTCTCTGCCAGATGATGGGACGAAGAATATAAGTTGTGGATTGAATTTTCCTTTTAAAAGCTGCTAAATTGTTACAATTATTTGACGATCGGCAGCATTAAAAGTGTCTATCACCGCATCTCGTCCATCTGCGTTCTTCTTCCACGCGCTCTTCCTCGCGCTCTTCGCTGTTCTATCGATGGGTTTTCATTTGATTCGGGACGCAGAGAAGAGACGCCACTGTCAGCACCTGCAGGATTAAATCCGAACTGAACTATTTTTTTTCCCCCCACATCATCAAAATGATAGCACTCTAATTGAATGAGCATTCTTCAAAAAGATACACACAATGCACACACACACACAAACCGCACCATGTATAGATTGTGTCCATCTACATTTCCTCCTCCTCCCTCGCTCTTTTCTCCTTTTCTCCCTCAGTGACAAGTCACTTGAGCATGAGCCATAGAATTTAATAAGAGGTCTGCACTAATTCCGAGGTGCCTTTTGTGTTGTATTGAAGTGTGTGTGTGAGAGAGAGAGAGACAGAGATACAGAGAGGGAGTCTTTTGTGTGTGTGTGTTCAATGAGGATGATTGCAACTCAGGAGAAATGAACGGACGAAGTGAAACACATTTACTTTGTTGGAATTGATCTTTGTGTCTCTGTGTTTGTCTGCTTATATATATATATACTGTATGTGTGTGTGTGAAGAGAGGAAGGATAAAATGCTACCCAGGGCCCGGTTCTGACCTGTCGATGGACTCTTTTTCTCTATGTAGCATCTCCAAGCTGAATCATTTGTCTACAAGCTCCCATTTGCATGAGAATGCGCTTAAGTCGTCCCTTCAGGCGGTGCTTTTACAAGTTCTTCGTCTACGCTACCTCTTTAAAGGGAGATAATTAGCAGTTTTTCTGCTCTCGAAGAACATCTTAAGTACCAGTCAACGCACTGATCCGCCTTTCAGCATAGTGTACGCCGTCTCTAATTCCTTCCACATGAAGGATGTACGTTTTATTTCGTTTCCTTCCTGTAATAGGCCTCATGTTTACATGAATCACATGCACCATGGCCACAGATGGCAAAGCACACACAAACACGCCAACTTAATTCGGTCACTTCTCTACGAGCATATTGAGCGTATTATCATGAATTAGAAACAAGTCACGCTGGCATAAACACCGACTACTGACTATTCAATGTGAAACGTGGTCACGGGTGACGCCTTTAATAAACAAGATACCCACGTGCCCAAACACACACATGCAGACATGTGAAATCAGAGATGCCCAAGTCCGGCAGTGAGATTAGTTACCTATGGCAGCATGCAGCTCTCTGGCCTCTTCATGATTGGAGCAGGAGGAGTAAGAAACCACTGCACATGTCTGTTTGCCCAACATGCCTGTGTTTGGCTGCTTAAAGTTAAAAGTGCCCTGAATGAGCTCTCATATTTACAGATCAAAGCGAGTTGAGCGCCGATCAATCACCCGGCACCAAATAGATTCTCTTGTGTTACAGAAGGCGCATCCATAGCAGCCGTATCGATCGACTAGAAAGTCAGTACGATTCGCTTATTAAAACGATCCAAAAAATATTTTTTCGAATTTGGGTGAATCATGACAACGAAAGACTCGTCTCTGGTAGCAAACGGTGTTGCAGACTAACAACCATAGCAGCAAAAAAAACAAATAAAAAAAACCTTTGTGTGTGCTACAATCCCTTTATCAGTCACAGCAAGTTGCTTGTGCTTTTAAATTGAAATGAAACAGTCACGAATGATGCAGGCTGACTTTGCATTTTCACCTGCTAACGCATGACTTGCCAAGATGTAGTGGGAGTAAATCAAAAACACGACTTTTTCCTGTTATCATCTGTGGGGTTTTTTGCATTTGTTTAAAGCAACAGGAAACAATCACCAGACTCGCAGTGTCCTGTTGCTCTTTATTGGGGGGAGGAGGAGAGAAAAAAAGACGCAGTTTGTCATGAAGTGTTAATGATTCCTATCCATAAAAAGTGTTAAGTGTGTACTGTATGGAGAAGCCTTCATTTCAATTCATTTTTTTGTATAGCAATTTTAACAATGGACATTGTCTCAGAGCAGCTTTACAGAGATAAAGCAAATATAAAGTTGTATAAAAGAATGTATAAGTTTATTGCCTGTAATTTTGTTCCTTATAATTGTAAGTTTGTCCTAATAAGTGAACCAGTGGCGACTGTGGCACGGACAAACTCCCCACCTGCCATGAGGAAAAAACCTTGAGAGGAACCAGAGTCAAAAAGGGAACCCATCCTCAATCTAATGTCCATTTATTACAGTTCCATCATTGTTGAGGTGTAATATTCAGTGACTATGCATGGCAACCAGGGCCATTATAGTAGACTGTTGATATTAATTACAGTCCAGATCCATCCTCAAAGTTCTTGAGTTGATCAGTAACATCACGGATCTATAGGGTGTCGGGATGAATCAGATCTGAAGAGAAGAAAGGGACAGGAACACTGGTCCCTGGTACACTATATGGACAAACGTATTTGGACACCTGACTTTTCCAGCCATATAGTATGTGGTTCTTTTCCAAAACTGTTACCACAAAGTTGAAGGCTCACAATTGTATTGGACGTCTTTGGATGTGCTACTGTGGAATTGTCCATAAACTTGAACTAGGAGACCCAAACCTGTTTCAGCATGTGCACAAAGCAAGCTCCATGAAGATCTGCTTTCCATGGGTTGGAGTGGAAGATCTTCTGTGATAGAGCTCTGAACTCAACCCTATTGAACACCTTTAGGATAAATTGGAATGCTGACTGCACCCCAACCTCCTCGCATCATCTACATCAGTACTGGAGCACACCAAAATCTAGAGGAACATCTAGAGGAAAGAAAAGGGATAACAGGGAGAGGAAAATAAGGATTGTTAAGCATTCTGATTGTCTTATAAATGTTTAAAGACACTGTACAGTGTGATCAGGGTGCAGGCACCTTTCACCCTCCCCAAATGGCAAATGATTATAATAAGGGTGCGGTTGTAACACTATATCAATAATTAAATGGTTGTTATAATAATAACCTGTTTAAAATCCAATTGAATAAAATGTATTCAGTTTGAACAACCAAATTTGAGAATTAAACAGTGCTTTGGTTGAAAAGTGTTATCAATCTTTTCATATTTTCTTGGAATACTTCTCAGCTTGCACATTTGAAGCTTATGTAAGTGCACATTGCATATATTTAGCTTTTTTTTTACCATAACTCAGAAAAATGAGAAGTCCTGGAAAGAGCTTAGAAGAAATGAAGTCCTTTCTGACCTCAAAGCAGAGCCAGTTATGATCTCATGATGAACTCGTGCACTGATAGATGGAGCAGAGTTTGAGCTAGCGTATCCGAATTTCTCTAAAGCTCCTTGAAATTGTTCAAAAGCAAACATGAAGCATAACATCTGCTTTGTAACGTCTACAATACACCCAAAGCTTTTTAATGGACCCTGGAAAGCAAGGAAAATGCACAAAAAAACTTATACACATATCACAAAACATATTTAGTTAACGTGTAATTTTGGTTAGATCTTTGTTTAATCTTTTGAGATTTTTCTTTGTGTCTCTATCATTGGTTTGGTATCCTATTGTGTTCACCTGTTCTATGTTCCTTTCTTCATTAGTCTAGTTTTGTATTCCATGTTTTTTTGTCTTATAATTTGCATTTGGAAGAGTTTTATTTCTTTTTTTGAGATTGCCTGCTTGTGCAACTTAAACTATGACAACAATCCTCCACACTGAAGCCCACAGCATCAGTATCTCACTTTACTAACACTCTTATGGCTGAATAAAATCTCACAAATCTCCAAAAGCACACTCTAAAATCTAGTGGAACATCATCCCGGAAGAGTGGAGGTTATTTTAAGAGCGAACGGAAACAAAATGTGGAACAGGATGTTTAAAAAACATGTGCCACGGTCTTTGACTATATAGTGTATCTCCATGCACAGGGTCATGCTGGAACAGGTTTGTGTCTCCTAGTTCAAGTGATGGGAAAATGTAATGCTGCAGCATCCTGTACAATCGTGTGCCTCCAACTTTGTGGTTACAGTTTGGGGTAGAACCACATATGGCTGGTAAAGTCAGGGGTCTCGTGTAGTGTATTATTGCACATGGATGCTTTCCTACTTGAAAAAAATAGGTTAATAGAGGTTTTATTTGTTTGTAAAATGAATTCTCGCTTGGTTTGTGATTCTTTTATAGCCAATTGTAAAACTTTTAATTGTATTCTATATACTGTAAGTATTTCTCATTTAAGGGTATTTCACAACAGAGTTATTTTCAAACATTCCTCTAACACACCTTCTAATTGTGTTCATGTTCATCGATTTGGGACTCATTTCGAAGGCCAGGTCGGTGCTCCAACAGACTAATCTAGTGAAAGTAGTCGTGCTTGCAAGATGATTGGTTGCGTTGCCGCTGAAAAAGCCTATTAATTAAAAGTTGTGTGGGTTAACAGTAATAGCAAATAAAACAAATTAATCGAACACATGGCAAATACTTTTGAAATCCAGCCATGGGTGAAAGAGTTGCGTTTCTATGTAAAAGTCCTGCTGGGATCTGACCTCACTATAAAACGCAATCGGTAATAAACTCCAATTGATAAAAGGATTTCTTACTTCTGAACAAAGGCTTAAGCAAGCCCTCAAGTATTTCTCTCTTCATCGCTTCCCTCCATGCAGTTTGTCTTTATACCTCTGCTTTACCCTTTTGCTTTAGAGAGTAGCAGACTGGCAGGAGCGGTGCTGTGGGTCCCCAAAGTAGTCTTGTGGGAAATAATAGGCAGGGCACGACAGAACAGGGGTCTTCCAGCCTAGATTAATTTTCCACCCACACTCTATTATGCTAAATACTATATCAGTCTTCGCTAAGCCTGAATGCCTTATTGTCTGGGGTTGCAAATGACTATGCTAAAATATCTGTGCAAGCAGGAAAAAAAATCAGCATCTAGTTAAAATGGAGAGTTTCATTACTCGAGGTGTTAAGGCAGGAGAGGGGTGCGTTTATTTTTCTGCAAGAACTGCAACAAATAATCACATACATACATTATACAGTGTTGACAAAAGTATTGGGACACTTGACTTTTCCATCCATATTTCATTTACTTGAACTCGAAGATCCAAACCTGTTCCAGCATGCCATCCATGAAGATCTGCTTTACATGGATTGGAGAGGAAGATCTTGAGTGTCTCTGACCTCAACCGTATTGAACACCTTTGGGATGAATTGGAACGCACCCTCCTCGCTTCACCTACATCAGTACCTGACTTTACTAACACCCTTGTGACTGAATAAAATCTCACAAATCTCTATTATATAATATAATCTCTAAGGAACATCTTCCGTGAAGAGTGAAGGTTATTATAGCAGCTATTGGGGACTAAATGTAAAAAATTTTGTCCATATAATTTATTATAGCTATTTATCGGAGCCAAGTAGAATCCAGAGAATCCATTTTTTATTAAAACTGTTGTTATTCATAAAAGTAGTAACTTTTCTAAAAAAGTCGGTTTTAATTTGGGGGATGTTCAGAAAGCACATATGGATCCAAAGGAATTTGTAAACACCATATTGCCAAAAGTATTGGGTCACCTGGTCATAAGTATGGTATGTGATTTTTGTGAATCACCTTCCACATTCAGTCCCAAATTGTTCTTATAATTTCCTCTACTCTTCTGGGAAGATGTTCCACTACACGTTTGAGTGTGCTTGTGGATATTTGTGTTCATTGACCAAAGTCAGGTATTAATGTAAGTAAGATGAAGAGGCCTAGGGTGCAGTCAGTGCACCAATTGATCCCGAAGGTGTTTAGTAGGGATGAGATCAGAGCTCTATAGGTGGCCACTCAAGATCTTTCTTTCCAAACCATGTAACGCATATCTTCATGGAGCTTGCTTTATGCACAGGGGCATTGAAATGCTAGAACACGTTTGCGTCCAAAGACGTCCTGTACAATTGTGTACCTCCAGCTTTGTGGTAAAAGTTCAGAGAAGAACCACATATGGCAGGAAAGAGCAGGTGTTTCTCAAACTTTTGACAATAAAGTGTGTCTTTTTTTTTTTTTTTTTTTTTTTTAAATCTTTTGTTTTAATGAAGTGCTTCCCATTTATTTTTTATTTAATTTCTTTCCAAGCCAGATGTTACCATGTTTTGGTATGTGCCACCCAAAAATCTCGAGTATTCGCCTCTCAAGATCAAAAGTCATTATTTTAATGAAGTCTCGACTCTGAATGAGTTGTGTTCATTTTCTCAGCCTCATTAACTGAATTAAGCACTCTACATAATGCTTTACTTTACCCCCGTCTGTGCATTCATAAGTCGCTGCCATTGTCATTCCAAAGGGAAGCAAAGCATGTGAGGAAGCTGGCCTGAAGGACATAAGACATTTCAATCACATCAGCCAGACATGAAAACTGCTAAAACGGGAAGGTGCAACCATGGTGAAAATAAACTAATTGGATTCTGTGTGCTTTGAGGAAACACTTTGTACTGGGGAAAGTCAAAGAGGTGAAGAATGACCCTCTTATATGATTATAGGGCAAGTAACAAAACAAGAGCCATATTTTTTTTACCTGGTAGGAGCTCATGATTACAAGCAGCAATGCGTTTTTATACTCTGGTCCAAAAAATACATTTTTGTTTAATATAAAAATATGAATGAGACGATTTCAGCTTTCGTTTCATTGATATTTGCTACTGTAGATGAATTAAATATTTTACAGTATGACTTCTTTTATTTGAACCCACCTATTTCCAAAATATCAAACCTGTTGGAACATGTGACTGACAGGTGCTCTTGTAGCTCAGGTGTGCTTTGTCAAATCAGCTGTTTTAACTATTATTAGCTCAGAAGATCTACTTCTGTGTTTGGACTCCAAAGACTGCTTTTATTATGTATAATGATAAACTGACACGAAGAACAAGAGCTGCCTAAGGGAGAAAAACAAGCCATTTTGAAGCTGGGGATATTGGGGAAATCAGGAAAAGCAAGCACTGAACATATCAGCAATTGGGAATGTTCTGGAAGGAAGGAGGGAAGGAAGGGCAAACAAGGCAAGAAGAGGAAGGACAAGGAAGGACAGAGTGGAAAAGAAAGGACAAGGAAGGACAGAGTGGGAGAAAAAGGACAGAGAGGAAGGAAAGGCATGAAAGAAGGAAAGAGGATAGAGGAGAAGGAAGGATGGAGAGGAAGGAAGGAAGGAAGTAAGGAAGGAAGGTAGAGGAAGGTTAGAGAGGAAGGAAAAGGATAGATAGAAAGGAAGAGGAATTACAGAAAGAAAGGAAATGGCCAGGGAAGAAGGAGGAAAGAGGGAGGGAGAAAGGGAACAAAGGAAAGAAGCATAAGAACGGAGAGGAAGGAAGGATAGATGCAGAAAGATGAGAAAGAATGGAGAGGAAGATGAAGGACAGTAAGGAAGAGGAAGGGAGAGGGAAAGAAGGAAGAATGGAGAGGATAGAGAGAGAAAGAAAAAGAAAAAAAGGAAAGATTTAAAAAGAAACAAACAAACAAACGACACACTGGTGTATCAATAACCAGAAATTAAACAGTTCAGCCATGGAGGACAAAAGCAGTTGAGAGAAACATTATGAGAGCTGTAAACAAAAATCCAAATAAAAAAAAAAAAAAAAAAGCCCAGAATGTGGAGAAAGAAAGGATCTTCTCATGTTATAAAATTGTATCATCTTACCGGTCAAGCACAGTGGAGGTGGTGTCATGGCTTGGGCTTGCATGACTGCTTCTGGAACAGGCTCACTAATCTTTATTGATGATGCATCTCAGGATGGGAGCAACAAAATGAATTCAGAGGCCTTTAGAATCATTCTGTCTGACAATTTACAGAGAAAAGCATTTAATGTAATTGGAGGAACTTCATCATGAAGCAAATGATCCAAAACCACACTTTCAACACAATGAAAAACTTCATGAGGAAGGTTTCTGAATAGCCAAGTCATTACCCAGACCAACCCAATCGAGCAGCGTTTCTTGATGAGGAGACTAAAATGAGAAAAACAAACAACAAATGGATGAAGCTGCAATGCATGTCTGGGAAACCAGCACAAAAGAAGGGTGCAACAGTTGGTGATGTCAGTGGGTCAATAGTTTGAGCAAGCAGGAGATGTGCAACCACATATTTACTTATTTAACTTAATTACCTTGTTTTTTTATTTATTATCTTAATTTACTGTTCCTACATTTTTGCTCACTTGTGGAGCACATCTAGGCATAAATATCATTTTCAAAACCCAAAATAACTCCAGTGTAGAGCAAAGGCAAAAGAACTGATGCGTCACTAGATTCTGATGAAACTGTCACTGTGTGACAAATTCTATTAACCATTCATCATACTACTTTTAAGGATCGAACCATTTACATCTTCAGAGGGAGGTTTTTTTTTTTGTGACTAGACGTTTGCTGGGACCAAACAATACAAACCAACAAAGCTGTGTGAGTGTGTAGTGGGTTTTCCCCAGACACTAGCTACAAATCACGAGCCATCTACAGGTTAAGCCAACTCCAGTTGCGTCCGACCTCATAAAGATTGCGGACCTTCCAGGAGAAGGTGTACAGATGTACCGGCTCCAGTTGGATCCCACTTAATGAAGATTTCGAACCCTGGATTTTGAGGATCAACAACCTCTTAATCAATACTCAAAATAACGTTCTACAAATGTTATTTCTCCATCACTGAACACTTCCTTAATGGAGGAGTTCGTGTTGAATCTGTAATGATCTCAGATGTTGAGCTAGTTTACAGTATGTTGCTCAGGAGCACCTGGAGCTTCCACAACTCCAAATGCCTGTATTAGACTGCAGAAAGGACATTAGTCATAATCACACACTCCAGTGCTCACGATATTTCTCACTCTCCAATATTTGTAATGTTTTAATGATTTATCATCACACTCGGTGTCACCCAAACGAGGATGGGTTACTCTTTGAGTCAGGCTTCTCTCAAGGCTTCTTCTTCATACCATATAACATTTACATTTGCAGCATTTGGCAGACTCCCTTATCCAGAGCGACTCACAGTTGAGGGTTAGGGCCTTACTCAAGGGCCCAGCAGTGGCAGATTGGTAGTGCTGGGATTTGAACTTGTAACCTTCCAATCCAGAGTCCAATGCCTTAACTACCGAGCTACAAACTCCCCCGTATTATAAGGGAGTTTTTTCTTGCCACAGTCGCCTCAGGTTTCCTCATTATGAATAAATACACAAATTTAAATAATTTAATTTTGTACTTACATTCTGTAAAGCTGCTTTAAGACAATATCCATTGTGAAAAGAGCTAGAGAAATAAAATTGAATGGAGTTTTGAAAGAACACAATTATATTTACATTTACGGCATTTATCAGATGCCCTTGTTCAGAGCGATGTACATTTTTTTTATATATATATATATATATATATATATATATATATATATATATATATATATACACTTTATTCCCAATAATGTATGTGTCAGGGTGCAAGCGAAACAGAAGGCGGGAGCCAGAGTACAGCTCGCTCGGGTTTTAATGAGTGAAAATAAAAGTGTGAGGGAGAGAGATACACAAGAGCACATACACACACGCGCACACACACACACACACGCACACGCACACGGCAGGCCTTCGGTTGAGAGGGTCCGAGGTGCGCTTTGGGAGAAGCGTAGCTGACCCGAGATGCGCAGGGAGGAGAAGCGCAGCCGAGACGGGATCGTGGAGTCCGAATGGAACGGATAAATAGTGTCCTGTGTGAACACCGGAACATGAAAACATAGACCGCACGTAAAGTCCAACACATACAATAACGAACGGGGAGTGAATGTGAGTGAGGGGTTTATGTAGGAGCTGGGTGGAGTGATGATGAGCTTCAGGTGTGCATCGTTAAGCCTGGAGCTCCAGAGAGAGCGGATGCATGAGAGACAACGAGCCCCAGGTGTGCGTGGTTAAACCTGGAGCTCCAGGAAGAGCGTAGGCATGAGCGCCACAAAAAGGGGGCATGGCAGGTGGATCCCTGACAGTGTGTAAGGCCACATCAATGGGTTATAATATTAAGGTCATATTAATGGTTGAGAATGTAGGAATGTAGTGGACACAAGTTGCACTACACAGTGCAATAACTGTATTTATTTATCTTCAGTAACTGCTTTATCATAGTCAGAGATGCTGTGATTTAATGTGTAATATGTCCTTTGGAAACATTGCAGGAGCATTGTGGAACATTGTGGGAGGGATCGCGCAGACTTTCAGTGCATGGATGGACAAACATTTAGTAAAATTGGGCAGAATTGATGAAAATGATTATGGAAGCGTGGGACAGGGATTGGCCAGAAATAATCTAGGTGTGGGATTAAGAAACGGTCCCACAACACGTCTTATTGTGTTCGTCCTGTATGATTCTAAATATAGGTTCTATATTTCATTCCTAATTTCATACCTATCTGCATTAATTGAGTCAGTAAAAAACACTGACCTAGACTGAAATGAAGGCCACATCAAAGACATGAAGATGTCAGTCAAGTAGTTGTTTAGTAGTAGCAGGTTTTTCCATTTTGAAAAAATCTTCAGAATTTCCAGGATTTACACTTGATTATGATTCTCATGCCATTCCAGTTATGAAATGAAACGAGTGAGTGATGATCTAATAATATAGTGACATGTCTAATTAAGCCAATGAGCGGAAAGCTAAGCATGATGGGAGTTCACATATAAAAATGCTTTGGATTCACTAAATTCTATACAAGCATTCCTTCACCACGTATGAGCAAGTGGATGAAGGAGAAATGATTTGCCATCAGCGAGTCATAGAACCCTTTGTTTTCATCAGAGTGCTGCACAAAACTTAATCATCAGTGTTATTTCCCTCCTTTTCTTTTTTCATTAGAAAGAGTTGAGAGGGAGAAAAGCTCTGAAGAGGCCTGGGGGAAAATTGAGTTGAGGCCACGTCTCCTCACGGTGTCTGCCTAACCTCACAGTGAGAGTATTTTTGATTGGTGGCAAAATGTGAGAATAGCCTTGTCTTCATTGACATTTCGGAGCGGCAAGCAAGCTTTTCCCCGTTTGTGACCTCTCTCGGTTTTATTAATGAATGAGACCTGGAGGTTTTTCGGTCCAAAGAGTGGCCCTTCATCTTGATTTCCAACCTCATAATGATTTTCACAGGGTTCAGGACCTGAACCGGAGTGAAATAATGAGTGGCAGTCATTACTGCAAATTATATTCCTTATTCCATCCAAGGCTAAAGCCACAATGAATTGAAATATCCCCAAAGTCCAAACCTTATAGACTTTTATGATTAATACCAGATAAATTTGGTTTTGCCATAGACTTAATCTGGTGTTTCTGCATACTCTCGCTGGCAAACATTTCTCCAGAATGCAGAATATTTTTTTTTGACTGCTCAGCTATACGCTGATGAAAAATGAAACAGAATTGTTTCTCCCCTGGGCTGAGTTTGATCAATATGTTTTGTTTGGTTTTAATTATTCATCCCATTCTTAGCTTTTTCCATTGTGTACTTTATATTGTTGTGAATTATTGTTTTTTCAAAGTAATGAAGAGAAATTACAAAAATCCATTTGAAGCACTCAGGAGAGTGGAAATTGAGCGTAAACTAAAAAGACTATGCTACGATCATAAATGTAGCCTAAAGATGGATTCATGCTGTTTGTGGGAAATGTGACACTCCTTCTACAAATGTGTTTTGAAATGTTTCGCTATGATAAGGCATTGCCTGGAATATTGCATTTTATTTATTTGTTTTATCTTCAGAATTGCACCTACCTGAAATATAGTGCAGATTTTGCCACAAATATTGTGAAACCAAATTAAGGCTGAAATTTTAATTCGTATAAGGAGAGTTGGATGCTGAATTAGAGCAAGCGGAGAAAATCTACTTATGGAACCCATAGCAGTAGTTACTAAGGGGGTTGCAACTAAACTGGTTTGCTGAAGGCTGACTGTATGTAGGAAAATGGGCCCCTTTAGCAAGCAAGGCTTAAAGCTAAAGGCCTCGGGAGGCAGGTCTGTTTCTACAGGTGGCACAAAAGACGACAATTTCACTAACGGCATTATAATGTACACTTTAATCAAGGATTATGGACTCTGGAGGTCCAAACAGGTCCCTTAAATAAGCAAGGCATGGACCTCAGGAGGCACAGCTAGTTTTATAAGAGACACATAAAAAAAACTTTTCCACAGGCATTTAAGCAAAGAAGATGGACTTTGAAGAGCCAAACAGGGTATTTAAACAGCCATGGCTTGGACTTCAGGGTCATCAGAAGGCAAGTTCGAGTCTACAGGAGGCACTTCAGAAGAAAATTCCACTAAAAGGAATATTCAAAAACAAAAAAGATAGACTTTAAAGAGTCAAACAGAATCCAAATTAAGAAGATTGAATCTGCCGATCCAAACAGGACGCTTTAGCAAGCAAGGGTCAGACCTCAGGGCTTCAGAAGGCACGGCTGATTATACAGGAGGCACAGCAAAAGAAATCCCCATCGAAGGCTCGTACAGATTTAGCAAAGACGATGGACATTTCAAGTTTATCGGAACCCTTAAACAGGTGAGGTCTGGACCTCAGGGTCAGCAGGAGTCTTGGCTGATTCTGTTGCTGTCATGAGAATGTTCAAAAATACCTTTAGGAATAAACATGGACTCGGTTGGAAGATGCCCCCAAGGTCTCTTATTCCCCATTTTACAATTAGTCTCTCAGTGTTTTCCACTCATTACCACTCAATACATTGATTGGACGGGTCTTTTTTTTTTTTTTATTGGGAATCATTATTGGAGCTGGTGTAATGCTTTTAAGATTTTTTATTGTATGCTGTTAGTTTGGTTTAAAAAAAAAAAAGAGACAGATTGGTCTTCAACCCGCTTACAGAGGGCACACTAAATATCGTGTAACTACTTGGTCGAAGATTTAATTTTTTTAACTGAGAAACAGAAGCAGTTCTGTTTGGAATGAGGCTCCTTTCAAATATTCCTTTCAAATGTATAAGTGAAAACTCAGAGCTTTTTTTTTTTTTTCCAAATGTGAGTAGTAAAGTTAGTCTCTCTTCATTAACATATGAAATTTTGATTTTGCATCATGGTTTTGGTTTGGTTTTATGTTTGTTTTGGGCATTCAGTCACACCGAATTCAGTTTTTCACCCAAAACAGATGGTATCATATGACATTTTGTGGTTTGTCTGTAAACAATCTAAAGCCAATTTGTTGTCTAAAATAAACACTCCCTGTTGTTTGATTGAAGGTTAACCCAAAAGAGAGAGAGAGAGAAAGAGAAAGTCGAGCGTTCTCTTTTTGGTAGATGGATAAAAGTGTCTTCTTTTTTTTTGCATTTGAGAAGTGATAGGAAACAGGACAGGATGAGAATGGACATGACACCATTCCTGTAATTACAGCCATTGCTGACTTTCAGGACTGATTTGTGGCATAATCAGTTCCAAGTTTGATTATACCCCATGCTACAGCAACGCACCTGTCTCATATTTTATTCAAATTGCTCCCTGAAATATGTATTTCCCCTAAAATCAGGCTTTCTTGTTTATCACAGTGACTGAACAGAGAAATAGACATGATTTTTTTTTTCCTGAAAGCAAACTATATGTCATGTCAGTCACTTCAGCGTGCAATGAATTCCTTTAATATGAGGAAACGTTAGATATAAAGCTTTGCGAACAGAGTCCTGTTCTATCTCTTTAAGTATATTTTCTTTAGTACTGTATAGGGCTCTTATTCAGAACTTCTTAAAAAAACTCCAGTTTCAGTGTAGATTTAATGAGAATTTTTCCCTGTGCTGTTTTGCATGATGCTCATGAGCAAGTTTGCGTGTTCAAAAGGCTTTTTTAAGCGCATGTTTTTAATTAGCTGTGACATTAGTCTGACAAGCCCACCCAGCAGTGCAGTCAAGATCTTAATGAAGCCTCAGATGCCTTGTTTCCTAAGGAAAAAAAGAAAAAAGAAACCTCCAGCATCACCCCCGCAGCAAGCACAGAGTGCGCAAGTCTGCTGCAGGGGCCACTGGGTAAATTAGTGTAACCATGGCAGACCACAGGTAATGGTCACACCTTGTCAGAGCTGCCGGTGCTTTGTCACGCACATGGCCAGTGTGTGTTAACTCCGAATAAGAGCTGTGTTTAGTAGTCTAGGCAAAGCTTCCTATTCCGTTCTGTTTTCTCCTTTGATTGTAGCTTTTGGATTCATAACGGCAGTGTTTTATATGCGGATCAGTTTTTTTATTTTTTTATTTTTTTATGAATTTCTTATATTATACATTAATTCTGTATTCTATAGACCTTGATGGTAAGTATTGCTAACGGCGTCTTTCACCGCCTATGTTCTTTATATATGAAGGTCATAATTTCGCCTCCTAGTAGCAGCCATTTTGCATTTATTATTTTGCTCAATTGTTTTGTGTGAGCATCCTGTCCTTTATGATGTGCCTCATGAGTCATGTACACAAGGGCTGAGCAAATCTTCCTAGCCAGGGCAGGGAGATTATGTGTCAGGGCTATTAGTTTTCTTATTTTATTCATAGCTGCACTGCGGACAAGCAGGCTCAGTAGCTTATCGTACACCAGGTCTTTTCGTCTCTCGGTCACCAACCAGAGATACAACTCATTTTTAACTTCTGAACAACAAAGGTTTTTTATTTGGTCATCTATATTAAATCTATCTATCTATCTATCTCTCTCTCTCTCTCTCTCTCTCTCTCTCTCTCTCTCTCTCTCTCTCTATATATATATATATATATATATATATATATATATATATGCAGTTCTAATTTTGGATTGCACTGCATGTTGCACTACACAGATCTGTTTTTACTAATTGGATTAATTGTCTTGCATGGATGATAAGGAAGCTCATAGGATTGTGTGGAATATCATTTCCAAATTCGGAACATGCGGGTTTAAGCTCAGAAAAAAAAAACAACAACAACATCATATTACTCTCCTGGTAATATGGCACACAGATACATTATGTGGACAAAAGCATATGTGGTTCTCGTCAACAAGCACACTCCAAAATCTAGTAGAACATCTACCCAGAAGAGTGGGGGGAATTATAAGAGCGAATATGGAATATGTGGGAAAAAAGCACATACCATACTTATGACCAGGTGTCCGCAAACTTTCTGCAATATAGTGCATGTTGTAGTTTTTATGAGAGATCTGAAAGCATAATTTTACTTTCAATGGAATCAACACTACCTTTATTTTTTGCATCTTTTTGAGTTTCTGTTACTCACAAACTTAATAAAGCATATTACATGAACAAAACATGAACCCGGGCAGCTTTTACATTGGAAGTTTTTTCCGAGGGAACTCTTTAAGGTTTTGTGTAAAACTCTCAAACTCTCCCAGGCATTTCTTATTAGAAAGACATCTACAAACCTATATCTATATAAAAAGTGTTTTTTTGGGTCTTTTGAAGAGCCTGATAGTAAAGACATCAGGAAATAAAGCGAACAGTGGTTAGAAAGAAGAAAATGTTTGTGCTGATTAATGTGAATGTTAAAAATCTACATTAAATAGGGAGTTTTACAATACAGCATTACTGGTTATTTGTCGGGGTATGAACATTTTAGTGAGCTACCGTAACTAGCTACGGGGAAACTCCGCTAACTAGCCATTAAATGCATTGGAACAAAACTTTACAAAGGATTGATCATGTAATGTACTACTATAATTAGTACTATTAAATGAAAAAGTGAATATAAATTCAGTGTGGAATTGAGATTACAAATTACACAGGTTGAGACTTTCAGTGCTTACACTGCCCTGATTGAATCTCAACCAAAAAAGGAAGCTTTTTTTGTTTGTGGTGTGTGAAAGGCAGGCATAAGGCTCAGCTGGGTTTATCTGATGAAGAAGTGCTAGAAATGATAATGACAATTTTTTTTTTTTTTTCAGCCTATTTTTTGTAAGAATCCAAGCCATTTTTTTTCCTCGTCTCACTGCAAGATCAGATTGCTATGTGTCACAGATTGCACTTGATTATATCACTTTTATAGCACAAAACGCATTCGGTAGGCTTCAGATCAGACAGAGGATCTCTAGTGCACGGTGGTGCCGCATTACAATCCGGTGCGATCTGAAGTGCTGCCGATCTGATAATAAAGTCATTCTGTTGAATGCCCAAGATGTTGGACTGACGACTGTGGCCTTTATGAAACCACTCAAACACACCTGCTGTGGCCGAGCAAGTTCGAGAGCTTGCGGGCTCTTGATTGAGTCCTGGGCACGCCACTGTTAGGGAGAAAGAGTAAAAAACAAAAAAGCACAGAGGCAAAGAAAAAGCACATTCTTTTAACAAAACCAGGATATTTATTTGCTAAATTGTATTTGTTGCTAAAATGTGAAAATTTGATTGTTTCTATAAATGCACTCTGGATGTAATTTGTAGAGTGTATAGGGCCATTTTAGACAACAGGGTAAGTAGTCCAGAGCTGAACCAGAATTATAATCTCCTCTGTGAGCAGGTTTATTTTCTAGAGCAGGTTTTGGTTGTGAGAAATTTACTTTGACTTTATGGCATTACACAACATCAAAAGTATGTAAAAGGACCCCCGACCAGTAATATGTGCTTCCTGAGATCACTGAAGTCGGGTGAAAAGGCCTGGTGTGCAGAAGGAGTCCCAGGTCAGCCTGAAGGTGTTCAGTGGGGTTGAGATCAGGACATTGTGCAGGACACTCTTGACACAGCTTGGCTAAGGGTTTGACGGGGCTTTTTTTAGCTTGGATCTTTCATCTGGACTTAATATTAACCACGTTATGGCTGTGTCCTCTAGAGGTGTAGCGGTACACATATTCGTACCGAACAGGGCTTTGTGGTACGTGTGTACCAAATGCAATCCTTTATACGTGCAGAGCAAGTTTGCTTAGTCTCCGCCTTGTCACTGTTATTTTTTTGTATTTTGTTTTTTTACTTTAAAACATACACAACAATGCCAGTGGTTAAAAAAAATAAAAAAGCTAGTTAGCGCAGTGTCACTGTGGCTACTTATTCCATACCAGAAATATGATTTGTAGTGCGCCAAAATACAATTTGTAGTGCGTTGTAAAACTTGTTTTGCGCCACTTCCGTTTTGGCGACAGTCTTGTATTATGGATTCTTTGCGTTTGATTGCCAGCTTTATGTGGGGACATACTGTATGTCCCCCTAACTGTACCGAAATGGAACCAATCCATGACTTCAAAACCGTGGTACATACCGAACCGTGAATTTTGTGTACAACAAACAATATCTTAAAATTGTGTTGTATGTGTTTTGTGTCATTTGTACTTTGATTGGTAATGTGTGATTGTATCTACTTTTTGCTACTCCTTCAAATGCAGGTTAATCCAGTTTCACAATTATCAATTCTTTTTCATATTATTCTTTTTTTATTCACAA
This sequence comes from Silurus glanis, assembly GCA_014706435.1. NCBI lineage: Eukaryota > Metazoa > Chordata > Actinopteri > Siluriformes > Siluridae > Silurus > Silurus glanis. Next base: position 1,780,753 of record JAAIIK010000040.1, read on the forward strand.
GAACCTTCTCATTCAGGCCATATGTAGTATTAATTATCTCTGACTGTTACTTGATAGACTGCAGGAATTATCCCAAGTGATGAACTTTAATGAACATTTGAGTCTTCAATGTGACTCAGAAGAATGAGTCGTTTTATAGAGTGATCGCAAAACTCTCCATCTCTTCTAGTCCGAGTCGTTCGTTCTTTTTCACGTGACTCTCATAGACACTATGCAGTGCATTACACAGGAAAGAGAGTGTTTTGGTCCGAGTCGTTTGTTTTTTTATCACGTGATTCTCATAGACGCTATGCAGATATATATCCATATACAAATTATTGGAACAATAGTTAATGTGTGGGTATTATTGTAAATGTAATATTTTATTTTATTTCTGATCAAAGAAATTAAATGAACTAAATGACTCGAAAAAGATTTGTTCATTTCGATGAACGAGATGCAAAGAACCAAGTCACTAAAATGATCCGATCTTCCCATCACTTGTTTGTACTGTTCGGTGTATATTTATTACCACTAGTAGTGCTGTTGGTATTTCAAACATTTCCAAAGAATCCACTTTAAGCCTTGACTTTTATACCTAAATTGAAATCATTTTTTTTTGTGGGGATTACCCATTTAAATCAGCCTGCCTTGATAACCAAAAATTTCACAGCATCTCCTTCCTCAGGAACTACTGCATCTCACTGGCAGCTTCTGATCCTCCTGACATGCAGTCATTATCTACTTTACAATACATTCTCCACTATCTAGTGCCTTTCCTTGTTTGTGCAATATCACTGCCATAATTAAGCCTTTGGTTTCTCCAAATATCTCAGGCTCGTGTTATTGACCCGCGCTCAGGATTTTCTCGACTCTCCCGCTCCCTCGGTTTCCCTTTTGATCTCGATTATTCAATATTATTCTCCCTTTGATGGTTTTGCCCGACATAGCCTCACAGAAAAAAGCGTTCACACGAGTTTATTTGTAGCATCTTCTGTATGACGAATACCAGGCACAGTAGGTCAGTACGTGTCGTTTCTTTTTGGACGGATATTGCAGTAGGCAACATAACACTTAAAGAAATAACTTAACATAAACTCTGTTTATTATTTTCCAGCGTGTTGTTTTGCACAAGGTCTGTGAAGCGCGTGTTCTGTTGCATGACAGAAAATTTAAAGTTTGTCGTATTGAGGTGGTACAGATAAACTGTGGTCTTCCAGAACTGTGTCTACGCGTCTGTGGTGAAATCGAAGGTGCACATTGTACAGTGTGTGTGTGTGTGTGTGTGTGTGTGTGTGTGTGTGTGTGTGTGTG
>JAAIIK010000040.1:1796074-1808623 GCA_014706435.1 Silurus glanis
AGATAGATAGATAGATAGATAGATAGATAGATAGATAGATAGATAGATAGATAGATAGATAGATAGACAGACAGACAGACAGACAGGCAGGCAGGCAGGCAGGCAAACAGACAGACAGACAGTGTGAATATAAATCATCTCTTCAATACAAATATTTGAAAGGGCAAAATAGAAAGTGGAAGCAGTAGTTAAGTCTTTGGGTTGAAAGGTCATTAGTTCAAATCCCAGTACAGCCAAGCTTCCTCCGCTGGGACCCTAAACAGAGCCCATAATGCCCTCGACTTCTTTGCAATATGCCCTAGATAACAGTGTAAATGCAATGTTTTGTAAGGTTTGTGTAAAAGCATCAATTTGCTCTGGAAGCAATTGTGAAATAGATACAGTGCAATTAGATTGTGGTTCAGGGCAAGGAGCATATTATAGACCAAACAGCAACTGGGTTTTGGATTTAAAAGAAGACATGTGATTAAAATGTAAGTAAACTATTATTGGAATTGGTTGTAGATCTAATATGAATGCACCAAGCAGGAATGAATAGTGGTTCTGCTTGTGGGTGTGTATTTTGAAAGAGCAGTGTGATATGTGAGCATGCTGTGGGTTACTACTGTAGATGAGGAATGGCTGGGATACACCACACCCAGAAAAGGAGACATGTCTGTAATTAGCTTTTTTTTTCAACTGGGTGCATGGGTTCTTTTACAAAACTATATACAGTATATATATATATATTGTTGGCTTCTGTTGACATTATAGTATTTAAAATAGTTGTAGCTCTGGACAGTGTTTGTAGACAGTGAAATTTTCCGCTTAATTCTTTCAATTAATTACTGTTTACTTTTAATAGGAAAAAATGATTATGAATGCATAAAATACACCGTATAAAAATAGTCATCGACTGTACTTGCACATGCGTCGTGCCACATGTTTTCTGTATGAGCGGCTGTGTTTAATTTTAGTGTTAAAGGAATGTCTTTAAACAATTTGGCTGAGGTCCACAGGGTATAGATCCTGTTTTATAGGATTAGCTCATAGAGACATTCGGATAATCCTGCACACAGTGCGCCATACAGAGGAGCAGATGCACTGTTACTACCACAGAGTTGTTCATAACAGCACACCCCCAAGTTTTCTCTATATGTAAATGTAATGCTATATGAGTACAAAAATGAGTACACCCTAAGTGAACATGTCAAAACTGTGTCCAAAGTGTCAATATTTTGTGTGCGCATTATTGTTATCCAGCATGGCCTTAATCCTCCTGGGTATGGAATTCACCAGAGCTGCACAGGTTGTTGCTGGGATCCTCTTCCACTCCTCCACAATGACATCACAGAGCTGCTGGATGTTAGACACATGCCGCATCTCCACTTTCCGCTTGAGGATGCCCCACAGGTGCTCAGAAGGGTTCAGGTCTGAAAACAGACTTGGTCACTTAATTATCCTCACGTTTCCCACCAAGCCACTTGTCATCTTGGTGGTGTCTTTCAGGTCGTTTTCATGTTGGAAAACTGGCGTTCAGCCCAGTTTCTGCAAGGAGAGCATCACGTTCTGCAGAATGTCACAGTACATGTTGGAATCTATGCTTCCCTCATTGAACCACAGCTCCCCAGTACCAGCAGCTCTCATTCAGCCCCAGACCATCATGCTACCACCACCATGCTTGACTGTAGGCAAGACACAATTTTCTTGGTGCTTCTCACCACGGCGTCGCCACACATGCTGGACACCATCTGAACCAAACAAGTTTATCTTCAGATCAGACCACAGGATATGGTTCTAGTAAGTCATGCTCTTAGACAGGTTGTCTTCAAGAAGAGGCTTTCTTCTGGGGCAACGGCCATGTAAACTGACTTGTTGCAGTGTGCAGCGTTTGGTCTGAGCACTGACAAGCGGACCTTCTGCATCTGCAACCTCTAAAGCAATGCTGCAGCAATCATGCATCTGTTTTTTTTAAGCAGCTTCTGCATCTGACGCACAGCACGAGGACTCAAGTGGAAACCCCTCTTGGAAAACCTCTGTATGACCCTGGCCACTGCACTGTAACCTGTAACTCAGTTTCAGGGTGTTACAGATCTTCTTATGGCGAGCAACAATACTAATTCTTAAATCTTAGAGAGTTTTTGCTATGAGGTGCATGTTGAACATCCAGTGGTTAGTATGAGAGAATTGTACTTAAAGCACCAAATTTTAACTGCTCTAATACAAGATACACAAATTTGTATGGTCCATTTAAGCAGATAAAAACATGAACGTGATGAATAGGACATGTGGCTTTGCATCATTACATGACGCTATAGCTGTTAGCTATAGCTGTTCCCTTTCAGGAACTCTAGCTGCGTCGAAACGCTTTGGGAACGCGCCTGAGTGTTCACGCTCTGAAATAATGTGTGTAATCAGGAGTATAAAGCGCATATGAGAGAGGACAGCGGCAGCTTCTGTTGTTCAGAAAGCGCTCTGTGTGTTGTGTTGTCTGTCACATTGTTTGTCAAAAAAAAAGAAAGGGAGATCTATGTATTTCCCGGGAAATCTATGTATTTAGCGGCTGCACACTTTCGGCACTGTCTGCCATTTCGGTCTATCATGCCCCCGTGGCCGGGGCCATCTCTGGGCGAGACCCGATGGTAACGCGTTTTCTCCGTGGCACCCAGAGGCTGAGGCCCCCGGTGCAACCTAGAGTGCCTGGGTGGGACCTGGCCGTCGTTTTGGGGGCTCTTTCTGAACCCCCCTTCGAGCCTTAGCCGAGGCATCTTTGAGGCACCTTTCAATCAAGACCTCGTTCTTGTTGGCCATCAGCTCTATCAAAAGGGTAGGGGACCTGCAGGCGCTGTCTGAGGCCCCCCTCCTTCCTAGAGTTTACCCCAGGTATGGCTGGTGCCTTCCTGTACCCCTGTACAGGGGGTTACATCCCCAAGGTGCCCTCGGTCGTCCCACGACCCATAAGATTACAGGCATTCTATCCTCCTCCGTTCCAGGCCCCAGACCAGGAGAAACTGGACCGGCTTTGTCCGGTGCGCGCACTGGACACCTACGTCCACGGGACGGGTCCTTGGAGAAGGACCTATCAGCTGCTCGTCTGCTACAGCCCTCCCAAGAGAGGCCTCCTTGCTGATAAGCAGGCTCTAAGCAGGTGCATTGTTGATGCGATCACATCTTATGGGTCCTCTGGTCTCCCCGCTCCATTCGGGGTCAGAGCTCTCTCCACCCGGAGTGTGGCTGCCTCAGAGTCTCGGTCCTCTAGAGTTCCCCCAAGACCTATGTAACGCTGCGGGTTGGTCCACCCCACTGACCTTTTGTGCGGTTCTATAACCTAGACCGCAGTGCCACTCCTGGCCCCTCAGTACTTCTCTAGCTGTGGTGACAGACACACACTAGGCAGGGACTGGTCAGTCTGGCGTTATTGGACATTCGTTCCCAAAGCGTTTCGACGCAGCTCGAGTTCCTGAAAGGGAATGTCTCTAGGTTACGTATGTAACCCTAGTTCCCTGAGGGAACGAGACGCTGCGTCTCTATGCCACACCTCCGGCGTCCCTGCAGCGCTTCCTTCTCCCTTGCAGAAGCTGCCGCTGTCCTCTCTCATATGCGCTTTATACTCCTGGTCGTGACGTCACCTCACCGGTGACGGCCAGCGTCCAACTTTTGACTGATTACACACATTATTTCAGAGCGTGAACACTCAGGCGCGTTCCCAAAGCGTTTCGACACAGCGTCTCGTTCCCTCAGGGAACTAGGGTTACATACGTAACCTAGAGACGTTATCACTTGGGGTGTACTCACTTTTGTTGCCAGCTATTTTTACAATATTCACTGCATGTTGAGTTAGTTTTAGAGGACAGTAAATGTATACTGTTACACAAGCTGCACATTAACTACGCTTAAATATATCCATGTTTCATTTCTATAGTATGTCCCTTTAAAAGATATACGAAAATAAATGCTGAAATGTGAGGGGTGTACTCACTTTTGTGAGATACTGCATATATACATATATCAGCATAAAAGAAAACGATGAGATGCATCGATTTAAAAAAGTGTGCATCAGATACAACTTGCATTTGTATAGCGATGCATCATTTTTTACATATTTGCATCTGTAAAAAAACGATTTATTTATATATAATTAGCAGGTGTGCTAACTTTTTTAAAAAGTATTATTTAGAAAGTGACCGATAATTTGTGAGCAATATTTTATATGTAGATTGATTTCTCCATGCTACATTATATATTCATATATATGTATGAAAACAATATTTCTGCTGTCTATCCTGTTCTTAAAGTCCTGCTAATTTGACATTACAGATCATGATTAAGCCTTTCTGTGACAACCCCCCTGTTTTTTATTTTTTGTCACATTGCCCGTGTGTGTGTGTGTGTGTGTGTGTGTGTGTGTGTGTGTCACATTTTAAAGCTGTGTTCATTTATCACTGTGGTTATGGCCTTTTCTTTTTCCTCTGCAGATCATTTTCGAAGCTGTGACCTCAGGCCAGCGTGGTTTTCTGGCCATCAAGGATGTCGTCGTCCAAGGCCATCAGTGCAGTAAGGGCAAATCCTCCATGATGAAACAGACACATATATGTTTAACAACAATTTGTTAAATTTTTTTTCAGACATCCTGAAAAATATCAGTCTATTTTCTATAGATCCACAGAATACATAAAAAAAAAATGTTCATGTGTACATCCTGGTACTAAGTGATGCTTTATGTTCTATATGGAATTAGTCACATGGGAGCTGATGATGCAGGAGTTCCAGGATGATAAAATCAGAATAGGCATATCTTCTATCAAAAGGAAAAGGCAGGCAAAACAATTCAAAACCAGATTTATACAGGGAGAGTGAAGTGAACTCTATCACGTCACAACAAGTCAAAAGAATAAGACAAACCAGAACACATGGCCATAATACACAATCCAAAATAGATCTGCACTCGGGAGCACGTTGCACATTTGAGAGCAAAATTCGTGGCATAACTTCAGCATGTCAGTAATGTTAACACGCTGTTAACAATGATAACACTTTATTTTAGAATAAAGTGTGTCACCGAAAATAGTGACACTGTCCCTTATTAGACATGACATTTCCAAGAGAAGACCCACATTACAGACATCACAGTGTAACACTAAAGGTTCCCAAGCAATAAAAATGCCTCGACTCTTTATTATTGTGCACTTTTTTAAAAAATTGCTTTGAGAATCTGCCGGAAAAAAAATTTTTTATAATCTTCATCCCCCAAGCCAGTTGTGCTGCTATAGAGGCTTTTGCTTGACATTTAAAAAAATATATTTCTCATTCATTTTAATGTCACAAGCTGAGCATTAGTATGAAGTCTATCATTAACAGAATTAACAGAATAAAATGTTTTTGTTTTTTTGTATTTTTAAGTGTTTACAGGGTCAAATTTGACCGTTTTTAATTGTATTTTACCTGAATAAAAGTTCACTAAGACGTCCTGATCACATGGTGACAGTGTCTCGAGTAAAGTAATGGCACTTTATTAAAGATGAATCATTTTGTTTATTTCTTCACACAAAATGCCATTAGAGGAACAATTTTCTAAGGTAGGTTCAAAATTTGAACAGTCACAAAGCCATATTTTTTAGAAGGTGTCCCTTTTTGCAGTCCACAATCATGTCCCTCTGTCACACACACACATATAACCAGTTCCTTGTACAGTAGGTCTGTACTACTTCTATGTACTACTACTTTGTTCTTACTCTTAATGATGAATGGAGCTCATTGCTTTTATTATTAACATTACTTTTGGTTATTAATCGATACTGTCTGTTTAAGGAAACTGTATGAACATAAATACAGAAACAGGACCTAGTCTAAAGTTTGTCATATTCAGTTTTTTCAGGTCCATTCGGCTTACAGCTTTCTCAGATCATTCTTGTACTGTAGGATGCAGTTTAGGGTTCAGTTAACACTCGTTCCCTTAAAGATGAGCAGATTTTATAGAGTGATACAAGTGCTTTACATTAAACACATTAATGTAAAAGAAGGAATTAAAATTAACGATTTACTTTTTCTTTTTTCGCACTGGAAGGAATAAATCTAAATCCACACTGGGCAAAGCACTCTGTCTGAGAATGTGTCCTCGTCGCTCTTCACAGCCGGCTGTACTTAGAGAATAAGTGTGTAAATTCAACTATACTCATTTCTTTCAAGAGCATTAGCAGCCTCTTCTTAGAGTCTCTGCCCACCAATAAACACTGGTTATGGCTTTGAGAAGGAAAGGCGAGAAGCAGATTGAGTAGTAACATTCTGGTGCTTATGTACTTTGTCCAGACTGGGAAAAGTGGGGATGACTTTCTTACTTCTAACAAGTTTTATTTGGAGGTGATTTATTTGGAGGTGTGCGAGTGCAAATGACTGGAAAGAATATATAATCACCTGACCAGAAGATTCATATAAGCTTTTGGACACCCTATTCCACATTTAATCTTTAATCCATCCATCCATCCATCCATCCATCCATCCATCCATCCATCCATCCATCCATCTAGATAGATAGATAGATAGATAGATAGATAGATAGATAGATAGATAGACAGACAGACAGACAGATAGACAGATAGATAGATAGATAGATAGATAGATAGATAGTAAATTATATCTTCAGCTTGAATAGGTTTGGGTCTCCTCGCTCAGGTGAATGAATTTTTGTCCATATAGTGTATCTTGACATAATTGACCACAAATTGAATATAGATATATTTAGAAAAAACAATAAAGGTTGAATGGGTAGGACTTCCATACATTACAACCATATATGCTTGTATATAGATATCCTTAATAATTCACATATTGTTTTTATTACATATTTCATCAGGCACAATTCAGGTAAAAAGCTGAAGGTAAAAATCTGCATGTTGGCGTCTTTCTCAGAGTCAGACTGGGATCCTTGTTAAAAATTATAATAATGTATAAAATGTATCATAAATGCTTTTTTACCTTATTTATCCTAAATGGTCAAAAACCTGCCTCGTCTCTGCTCTGTTTCCAAAGACCCATGTTGCTAGCACACATTTGAGCCTGTCAAAGTATGACACTAACTATCACCACAGATCAGTCAAAGATCTAGTCAGTGTAATTTTGAGTAAAGCTTTCATTATTCCAAGCTTCAATGCGTTAAATTGAGTGATGGAACCGGCCTTTGTTTTGTTTTTTTACATTTAAAAAAGTCGCATTCATTTCCTATGCATGGAAGCAGAAGGCATGGCTGTCTTCACTCCAAGGTGCCATTAACACTACAGGGGGTCTATCTATCATTAAAGAGAAAAATAAAAACTACTTTACTGAAGAGAGAACTAGTTTACAGGCAACCTGCCATAGAAAAGTACGGTGGGTCAAAGTAATAAAAGCAACTCTATTTCTAACAGAAAAGTAACTGATGAAATATTGAGCCAAGGGAAGATGAGCGAGAGGAAGAGATTAAATTAACGCCGTTACAGTCTTTGAAGAACGGCTCACGTATCGACTCAAGGTCACCGCGACTTGATTTCCGCCCGAGACGAGTAATCAAACATTGCGTTTCATAACTTGATTTACATGGGACTGCATCCCAGAGATTGTCTCTTGTTATAAATGCATATTGATTCGGATATATGAGGCGGAGATAGACTAATTAAAGTATCACAGAGCAATCTGTTGAGTTTGAGATTTGAGATTGTATTAGCGGACTATGAATAACGTAATAGGATTTCAATCTAGCTGATGCAAAAATAAAAAGCTAAGACATTGATTTTTTCATGTTTTTTTTTTTTTTTTTGGCAGATGTTCTTAATAATGAGCAATAGAAGCAGAAGGTACAGGAAAAAAATACAATAACCTTTTATTTGGTATGAGAAGAACTGATAAAATGACTTCCTAAATCTGCTGAAGAGTTAAATACTGACTGAAACATGACAGGTGCATGCTGTTAGTGGGTAAGATGCTGGACCTCTAATCTGAAGGTCCTGAGTTCAAATCCCTTAACCCTCAACTGTTCACTTGTCAAGTCAAGTTTATTTCTATAGCGCTTTTCACAACATTGTCTCAAAGCAGCTTTACAGAATTTAACAGTTGAGGTGAATGATGTGTATTTATCCCTGATGAGCAGCGACTAAGGCAAGGAAAAACTCCCTTAGATGTTATGAGGAAGAAACCTTGAGAGGACTGAAAAGGGTGATATTAAAGGAAAAATTTGTAAGTTAATCCAGATAAGGGCGTCCGCCAAATACCGTAAATGTATTTTCCGTAAATGTATCTTCCATATCTTCCTATGTCTGAAGAGTTTTATTGCCAACACTGGCAACTGTTTAATTTATAAATCAAATACAACCACATAACAAGACGAGACTTTCTCATCACATAAACATCCCCATATATATATTAAAAATGTATTGCCATATTAACAAATTATTCTACACCTTTTAATGGTTAAGGCTCTGGGTCACTCTTGGGGCCCTTGAGCAAGGCCCTTATATCCTCTGTGCTCCAGGGGTGCTGTAACATAGCTGCTCTGACCCCAGCTTCCTAATATCACTGGGATATGCGAAGAAAGAATTTTCCCTGTGCTGTAAGTACGTATATGTGACAATTATAAAGCACCTTTACCGTTCAGCAATCAGATACCAGAATTCAACAGTGCTGAGACATAAGCGTAGAATAAATGAATTAATATTCTTTATACTTGATTAATATGCTGTCTTTTACTGTCTACTATTAATTTTCTTGAGAGCATCATTGGACTAATTACATTTAAAACAAACGTGGCATCATTTGTTTGTCCCTCTAAATGTTGTTATTGTGTGAATCCAATTTGTTTATGGAAAAGATTCGACTGTGGTGTTTATAGAAGCCAAATAAGCGGCAATCGACAAACCGGTGCCTGTAAACAACGTGCAAAGCGAGACACGTCTAAAAAACTAAATGCAGTAATGCGTGTCCTTATTCAAATAAAAGATACAAGTTACATGAACAGCTACAGGGTAAGGGGTTATGGGCTGAGTTAGCAATACTTTATATATACTTTATTTGTACAGTGTATCAGGAAAGTTTTTACAGCGCTTTACTTTTTCCACGTTTGTTACAGCCTTTTTACAAAATGGATCAAATTAAATAATTTTCCTCGAAATTCTACCAACATAATGACAACGTAATAGAAGAGAGTTTGAAATCTTTGCAAATTTATTACAAATAGAAAATGGGGGGAAAAAAATCACATGTACATAAATATTCACAGCCTTTGCCATAACACTCAAAATTGAGCTCAGGTGCATCTTGTTTCCACTGATCATCCTTGAGATGTTGCTACAACTTGATTGGAGTCCACCTCCAGTTAATTGGACATGATTTGGAAAGGCACACAAACGTCTATATAAAGGTCCCACAGTTTACAGTGCATGTCAGAGCGCAAACCAACGCATGAAGTGGAAGGAATTTGTCTGTAGACCTCAGAGACAGGATTGTATTAAAGCACAGATCTGGGGAAGGGTACAGAAAAATTTCTGCAGCATTGAAGGTCCCAATGAGCACAGTGGAATTGTTTGTAGAATTTTAAGGAAAATAATGAATTTAATCCGTTTTGGAATAAGGCTGTAACATAACCTGTGAAGACTTTCCGGATGCACTGTATATGACACTCACATGGTAGTATTTAAAGTGTAGCTATAAGGAACTGTATGCCCAAATCCACATCCTGTTTCCTCTGTAGGCAGTTTTGCTGAAAGATAGCCTAGTGTAGAACGTCTAGTCTACTTCTGAAATCCCATAATGCAATAGACGTAAAGGATTATATATTTCCCGAGTAGGTATCAGAGTACCATTTTAGACACTGGAGAACAGAGATATGAAAGCGATTGTGTAATTCATTCGCTAACACGGAAAGTGTTTGTATTGTTTTTGTGCGCAGTGACGACGCCACACTTCCTCCATATCAAAGGAGTGGAGGTGAACGCAGGCCAGACAGCCACCTTCCACTGCACCGTCAACGGAGAATGGAGAGACTACTTTCACCTGTGGCTGCAGGTTACACACACACACACACACACACACACACACACACACACACACACACATTTCTTGCAAACACACATTTCTCCATTGAAACTAATTTCAAATGCGCCATTTTGCCACAGCTTCAAAGCCGCCTATAAATATTAATATTAGCTGAGGGCTGATCTTAGCTTCTCCAATGTGGTTTACATTAGCTATTGGGATATCAGGCTTATTTACACCAGCTCCAACCCCACCTGAGCATTTGCTTAATCACAGTGTTCTGGGTAAATAGGTCGAGATGTTGCTCTCGGTGCTCGCAGTGTGTTTGCTTTCATCACAGTAGAGACCCAGCTACACATCACAGAGACTGTTTGTGCTTTATCACACCGACTATTCACGTAAACTAGAAGCCATACATACCTCTGTATATTACTATTAATATCAACCATACTATTCAAATTCATCCACAGCTTCTGACCAATAAGAATCAAGCAGTGATCAAACAGGTAGAGGTCAAACTCGACCTCTACCTGTTTCGCTTGGCTGGACCACATCACACCGAGCTTGTCTTATTCAGACGGGGAACTCTTTTCACCCCTCCTTTGTCTTTCATCCCTTTTTCATTCTTGCTTTCTTTGCACCCCACCTCTACATCTTGTATATGGAGCTTGTAAAGCTTTCTAATGCCTCATCAAGTTTTCAGTGTGGCATTTTATAAACCACAGCCTCTATCACACACTCTCCCTCTCTCCCTCTCTTTCTTTCTTTCTCTCTCTCTCTCTCTCTCTCTCTCTCTCTCTCACTCTCTCTCTCTCACAAGGTATGGCAAGGTCACACATCACATAGCTATACACGTTTTCCCAACTCTCTTCTTCACTATGCAGCCGCCAGTGAAATTAATTTTAAAACATTCAGACACCCTTAAACATCGTGTCTTATAGGAAAGTAGAGATACAGTAGGTAAAATAATAAATAATATGAAAGTGCTCCATTCAAACTTTCACTTGAGTAAAAGTACAAAAGTATTTGCCTTCAACTGTACTTAAGTATCCTTTTATTTATTTATTATGGCTATAATGTTCCTATTATCATTTTTGTCACAAGACTCTTTGCTTTATCTATTAATAGAATTATATTAATAAGTCAAACTCTGATTTCAACTACTTAAATAAAATAGTTCAAATAAAGACACGGGTGTTGTGACGAGTTCGAGTCTGGAGTTTCTTCCATCATTTATTCCTCTCTAAATGTTCTGCTTGCTATTAAACTGAAGCTGAACTGTATGTTAGTGATAAGTAGATTCCACCAAGCGCCAATCAAAACAAGCTTAAAACGGAGCGTGCACTCGACCCTGATTGGTTGCTTGCTGCGTGTTTAACCAGTTACATTTTTTTTCTTCATAAAAATACGACTGAGTCCACAAAATGTAGTTAAGTATTAGACTTGAAATGTAGTGAAATTAAAGTAAACGTCTCCCCAAATAGAAATACTTCTGTAAAGTACAGATGCACAAAAAAGCTCCTTAAGTACAGTAATGAATTACATTTACTTTGTTATTGTCCACCACAGGTTGCTAATAATTCACCAGCAAATTTGTCTTTTTTTTTTTAGTTTATACTCTACCTTGCCATACATTAATCACATCTCCAGTCTCGTTCTCTGTTTTTCTCGCACTCACACTCTGTTTCTAGATGCTCTGTGTGTGCAGGACTTCTGCCAGGTAGTTAGTCACTTAAATAAACACATCCTCATTACCCGGCGAAAGAAAGTCAAACATTAAGTGAAGTCCCCCGATGACAGTAATGAAGAAAGATCTCCAGTGAACAAATGGCCCCCATCTGCCTGTTACGCTGGGTGACAGCTGGGGAAAGTCGCACACACGGTGGAGAGATGATTGAAAATGAAAACTTTCAGCCAAGAAAACAAACACGCAAATATGTTACCATGAACGCAATAACAGACTAAAGCACTTCTGCACAGATGTGGCTGACAGGCCGACAAACTGATGCTCACACAAACATTTTCATGTCTTTATGTGTATGCGAATATATAGTATACAGACCAAAAGTTTGCGGACACCTGACCATAGCAATGGTATTTTTTTTAACATCCCATTCCACATTTAGTCCATATTTACTCTTATTATAACCACCACTCTTCGGGGAAGATGTTCCATTAGATTTTAGAGCGTGCAGATTTGTGGTGATTCATTCAGACACAGTGGTAGTAAAGTCAGGTGGTGATGTAGACGTGAGGAGGCCTGGGGGTGTTCCAATTTATCTCCAAACCATGAAAATCAGAATTTCATGGAGCAGGTTTGGGTGTTCTAGTTGATTTGAAGGGAACATTTCATGCTACCACATCCAAAGACATCGTATAAAGTTGTGTAACAGTTTGAGGAAGAACCACATATGCCTGGAAAAGTCAGGTGTCCCAATACTTTTGTCTATATAATGTATATAACACATTTAAATAAATTACTCAAAATTAATTAAATATTCAGTTTCAGTAAGCAGGCTATGCATGTGTGTGTGTGTGTGTGTGTGTGTGTGTGTGTGTGTGTGTGTGTGT
>JAAIIK010000040.1:1843790-1853953 GCA_014706435.1 Silurus glanis
GTGTGTGTGTGTGTGTGTGTGTGTGTGTGTGTGTGTGTGTGTCTTTTCATATTGGGGGTGGCAGGAGGAAATTGAGCCCTGGCTGGGTCTAATAGCAGGGAAGGTTCCAGAAAAAAGTGGAGTTCAAATTTAACCTGGATGGAAATTGATTCTATTACCGTGCGCTCCGGCTGCTTCTCTCCCCACAGAGAGGGACATCGAGAATGCAAACCAAAAGGTCTACGAGGTAGACGTAGAAGCACGTGTGTGTGTGTGTGTGTGTCTGTGTGTACACACGTTATTTGTTGTTTGTGCTGAGAGAAATATAAAGAGAAATAAGTAAAAAGCAAACACAAAAACAAAAAGCCAGAAGAAAGAAGGAAATGGAAGAGAGAGAGAGAGAAAGAGAGAGAGAGACCAATGGATGAAAGAGATGATGGAGACATATATATCACCATTGTTCATCATATAATAAGCAATCATTTGTATATTTCTTTCCCAGCTGTTGCTGCAATTTGCCAGGAATTTTTATTTTTATTTTTTTATTTATTTATTGTTGCAGGCTTTTTTTTTTATTGTCTGTATTGGAATTAACTTGTGCTCTCTCTCTCTCTCTCTCTCTCTCTCTCTCTCTCTCTCTCTCTCTCAGAGCCCATGCACGGGCCTCGGCAGCTAAGGGTAGTAGACATTAAGGCCAGGCAGGTGACCCTCCGCTGGGAGCCGTTCGGCTACAATGTGACACGCTGCCATAACTACAGTCTGACGGTGGAGTACAGCGCCCGTGGCACTGGGAAAGACGAGACCCGGGAGGACGTGTCATACGACAGCAAGAACTCCGCGCCTCAGCACACCATCCACAACCTGACACCCTTCACCAACCTGAGCGTCAAACTGGTGCTGCGCAATCGCGAGGGCGTGAAGGAGAGTGCCGAGATCCACGTCCAGACCGACGAGGACGGTGAGACTCGTTAATAAACAGTCACAAGATCCATCACAACGGAATCCTCATTTTAAAAGATTTACTCAACTCTTTACACGAAGAAGCCTTGTGTTTACATGCACCATGTTTATCTCTCTGTCAATGATGCTGTTAGCTAATAGATAAGATAAGATAAGATAAGATAAGATAAGATGAGATAAGATGAGATAAGATGAGATAAGATGAGATGAGATGAGATGAGATGAGATGAGATGAGATAAGATAAGATAAGATAAGATATACCTTTATTCGTCCCACAGTGGGGAAATTTCTTTGTTACAGCAGCAAAGAAAAAAAAAAAAAAAAAAAAAAAATGCAAATATATAAAAGAATAGACACCTACTAGATCATTTATCTTCCAAATCCTACAACAAAGAAAAGTATCATTTAAACTACTTGTCTAAAAGCATTTGTAGTTGAACACTTCACTGCTTTTCTGCATTATACTGACACAAAAGAGTTCGACTGAAGGTCGGCAGGAGCTGTGTTTTGGGACTTAAGCCAGACAATTAATGAATACGATTTGACATTAGGGGTCGGCTTATGAATATTCATAATTAGTGAGTCATTCGGAGTGAAAACCGGCATCGAGTGAAACAATTCTTTAATATATATATAAATACGTATACAATATATAGACAATATATAAACACTTGACTTTTTCCAACCATATTGTATGTGGTTTTCCTCAAACTGTTGCCACAAAGTTAGTGGCACACATTTGTATAGAATTTCCATGCGGTAGCATTGCATTTTTTTACTTTCAATTAACCTGCAGTAGGATACACAAAGTTGTTCCAGCAGCTTTGTGGAAACATACATGCAAAAAGCTTGCAGACACCTGACCATGAGACCCTCATTTGCTGTTATAAAAACCTCCACTCTTCTGTTAAGTTGTTTCAGTAGATTTTGAAGTGTGGACGTTTGTGTTCATTCAGTTACTGTACAAGGGTGTGAGTAAATTCAGGTTTTGATGTAGATGATGTGAGGAGATTTTTCTGCCTACCACTGGTGTATCATTCTCTGGCTGTCACGCACCACAGACCGATGATGATGATCACCTGATCATCATCATCTTTTCTCTGCTTGTGTTCTATATGGTGGTTGTTCAGCCTGAATACATTTATTAGGTAACAATGCATATGTATACAATATATAGACAAGAGTATTGGGACACTGGACTTTTCCAACAGTATGTGGTTCTTCTCCAGAAAGTTGGTGGCACACAATTGTAGAGTCTTTGGAAGAGGTAGCAGTACATTTTTTGTTTCAATTAAACTAGAATGCACATACATGTTCCAGCATGATAATGCATATAGTTTACATGGGTTTTAGTGGAAGATCTTGAATGGAGCTCTGACCTCAACCCTACTGAACACCTTTGTGATCAATTGGAACTCTGACTGCACCCCAGACCTCCTCACAACATCCATATCAGTAACTGACTTATGGCTGATTGAGCACAAATCTCCACTCCAACATCTACTGGAACATCGAGAGAGAGTGGAGGTTATTACAAGAGCAACTGGAGACTAAATGTGGAATGGGATGTTCATAAATTACATATGAATCTTATGGTCAGGTGTCCACAAACAAAATCATATAGATGAACATTCAGTATCTAAGCATGGCAGTATGACAGTCACAGACTGAATTACAGCTGAAATGTCAAATAATAGCTCTTTATAATAGCATGATGGCCTTTTTAGCTAAATCTCAATTCACTCTATTGTAAAAAAAAAATGTAACCGAAAGTTCATAAATTTTGCTTTTATTAAATCAATCTTATTCATTATATGAAAGTTTGTTTTCCACTGATTCTTTATCGAATTTCCTTTAAAGTTATATGAACAGGTTTGTTAGATGTCCCGTTTTTTTTCCTTTTCTTTTTTATCGTGTCATCATTGTGAACAGAAATTCTCTTTTAAATTTGGCTTATTAGAATAATAGCCTGATGTGTTGCCCCAAGGCAGGTAATTATAGCTAACATTTAAAAAAAATACCATGCAGAGATAAAAATATCGCTTTTCATGTGGAGATTAACTATCATGATAAACCTATAGCTTTTTGATTCATAGATTGGTATTATTTTTTTTTAACGTCTCGAACCCAAATTAAATTAAAACAGACGTGTGCACACATAACCTTAACATTAACAGCAAATCAACTTTGGAACCTCAGTGTAATCAGACTAAAGCAAACAGTATCTGATTACATTAAATACTGTGGCTTCAGCGAATCTTCAGAACACTGAGTGAGTGGTAAAACATGTAATGATTGTTTTGTGATGCCATTTCCTGTTAGTGCCTGGCGAGGTTCCTCTGGACTCCATCCAGGCCAGTGCGTATGAAGAGAAGATCATTCTGAAGTGGAGAGAGCCTGCTCACACCTACGGAGTCATCACCCAGTATGAGGTAGGTTCAACTGTCCACCCCAGTGCTTCAAAGATAATGCAGATGATTCTAATGAATGAAAGCTCATATAATCTCATTTCAAAGAATTTCTGCTACTGTCATACCCACTGATGAACTGTGAGCTTTGTGATTAAAGTAGCATCAGCAGTATTGAATGAAAATTAACTGGCTTTTAATTCTTGAAAAAAATTCTACTTTTTTTTTTTTTTTTTTTTTATAATGACAATTAACATTAGCACTTTCGACATCTGTTTTGTGGTAGTTTGTAGAGAATAAACGCATACATGTACATGCTTTCTGCATCATGGCAGATGTATGAAAAATCTCTAGTCCTGTAGCCAGTCCTAGCTGTCTCCAGCGAAATCATTTCATACAGGATCTGTGCAAGTTCACGTTTAGAAAACCCAGGAAGCAGCGAAATCAGGGTCGAGCATGTGCTCTGTTTTGAACTTGCCGCTTGGTGGTAACTACTTACACTACATACAGTTCAGCTTCAGTTCAACACCAAGCACAATATTTAGAGAGGAATAACTGATGGAAGCAACTCCTGACTCGAACTCGCCACAACACCTGTGGCATAATTTGCACAATTCTTTCAGGATAATTTGAATAGATTAAAAATACTCATTAATATCATTGTATTAACAGATTGTTTGCTGAGAGAAACATTAGAGTCTGAGTTGATTAAGCTAAAGTTTCATGACAAAAATTATAATAGGAACATTATAGCCATAATAAATCATAGTACTTTGGATACTTAAGCACATTTGAGGGCAAATACTTTTGTGCTTTTATTGAAGGGAGCACTTTAAATTTTACTGGAGTAATATTTTACCTACTGTACTGTACCTATTGTCCCACACTGATGCAACTGATTCAATAATACTACTAATAATAATACTATGTTTGCATTGCTCTGCTGATACATGATTGGCTGATTAGAGAACTGCATAAATGTGCATGTGTATATACAGAATACTGTGTAGATTACAGATAGTCCCGGCCCTTTTTTTTAGATCAATATTTCATCATTTGGTAACCCCCTGTGTCCATATGAGACAAGTGTGCACTGGCTGTCCAATAAATGTATTATTATGTAGAAAACAGACTCGCCCACACCCCTGTTCAGCCCCAGAGCATCAGGGCTGGGCTTATATATGACACTGTAAAAGCCTTCTGTCCACTGAGCGATAACTTTTCATACCATGTAGAAATAATGTACTTGAATCATTCACGGAAGCCAAGAGAAAACACGTTAAAACAGTTAAACATTTCATTCACAATAATCTTGAATTCCACAAAGAATTCCAGCATGTTATTGAAATTGAAATGCAATCTCCTGTAATTGTTATCTACACACATTCTTCATTAAAAGGAAAATAATTTAGGGAATCCAATCATCATTTGGATTTAAAGTTGTAGTGCTGCAAAATCATTTACTTTCATGCATCTCGGTTTGGTCTTGAGAAATACTTTGCATCCGATCCGTGTGACAGCATTTATTACATACCATTTCAATTATTTATCAACACGTACCTGCGATGATGAATCGAAGAAATTCGCGGCATACATTATAATCGTGGTAAACATTAATGATTCATGACAAGACCTCTCTCGACCGTATGATTGGGTTTAACATGTCTGTCTAACTGTAATACCAGCATGTGTGTTAGGATTGGGAGCAAGAGATCAATCAATCCAAAGCTCATCAATCACTCCCTCATACAGTATATACTGTATATACATATACATTTACATATACATATACACACACACACACACACACACACACACACACATATGTGTGATCGTGTGTGTATGTGCCCTGAGGACTGAGGCAGAACTGACCTGAACTCTATTTTATCTGTGTTCTAGAGTAGCAGAAAGCTTGACGCTAACTCCTGCCTTTGATTTGACAATATCAAAGAATTCAAGCTGAGATCCTTCTGACAAGCAGTGATGTCAAAAAAAAAAAAAAAGATTTTGAAGCTCTGACCAATCTCTCTTTCACTCTCTCTCTTTTTCCCCCACTTTCAAATTTTATCCTCCCTTTTTTTTCGCGTCTGGAAATATCGCCAGAGACGGAAGCTTTTTTCCTCTGACAAACACATCCTCCCACTGCTGCCATGTCCAAACACAGAGAAGTCAACTCAGGCTTTCTTTATCCGCTTGCACATAAAAACCCCATTTAGAGGCTATTAATCCACTATCAGCAATTACAAGTATTGGCATCTCCATTTAGAAGCCGAGCCGAACGAATGAAAGGCTGCTACCAGCATCAAGGTCATCAAGAACAACCGATCGAGAAACGCGATTTCATATCTCCACATTGAACTCGAAGTCCATTGAGCGGGATGGTATGAATGAACAAACGAGGCTCGCCTTGGTCTAATTTAAAAAAGACGAACCATTCTAAATAGGTCTTCAAATTCCAGTCCGAATTCCTTTTCATTTTCTTCATAGCTCACCATGGAGCATTATCATTAAAAACGGCCTTGAAGCATTTTCGGCTATACTGCATATTAATTGGACATAATTCATAAACACCATTTTGGATTATAGAGCAGAAAATATGGTGTGAAAATATCACTGGCTTTTTTGGAGAATGAATAAAATGACATATAAATCCATTTGTATTGCGAGGATGAAAATATGCTTTAATGGATTTTTGAGTGGAAAAAAAAGAAATTTGGAAAAAAAAAATGTCCATGTCCTTGTATAATTTGTCAGTGAGGTTTTTTAAGGGTTATGTTGAGTTCATGAGGAAAAAACTAAACAAAACGGGCTCAAGTGTCTGTGGAGCTCCGTAACAGTCTAATGTGGATTTAAAAATGAGTACAATTGAAATGTTGAGACATTCACGCTGCATGCCTACGCCTCACTGAGTTCATTTAAGTTTCCAAGGAGATTTTCTTTTTCAATGTTTCTAAAGCTAACATGGCACAGAACACCAGCTACGGTGATAACGGCGCTTTCTGCACTTTTACGGAGAAGATTTGACGTGGGACATCAGAGACACATTTTTTTTTACTTTGGTTTTGCACTGACTTTATTTTTGAACTGTTAATTAATGAGTGAAAAGAAACCAAAACTGTTCCGTTGTGTTCCTGTTCACGATAAACATTTTGTTTAATAACAATATTAATAGCAAAAACAAAAAAAAATCATATAGGACATACATTGTACAACTCCTTTCGTTTCATCATATAAAAAGTTACTACATTATAAGGACAAAAGTATTGGGACACATGACTTTTCCAGCCCTATGCGGTTCTTCACACAGAGTGTAACCACAAAGTCGGAAACACACTATTGTATAGGTTGGTGTTTAGATGAGGTAGCATTACATTTTCCCTTCACTTTATGTTAACCTGTTACACCTTTGGGATGAATTGGAATGCTGACTGCACCCCGGGCCTCCTCACATCTAAATCAGTACTTGACTTCACTAACACCGTTATGGCTGAATCAGCATACAATCTCCACAAGCATTCCCAGAAGAGTTAAGAGGTCATTATAAAGGTAAATGGTAACCAAAGTGTATAAAGAAATGTTCACGATCAGGTATCCGCAATCTTTTGTCCATATGGTGTATCTTCAAATAAAACTGTAGGACGTAGGTCTGCTGAATCATGATTGACTGATTAAATAACCTGCATGTGTCCACAAACTTTTGTTTATATATTGGAAGGGTAGCGGGAAGACAGAACTCAATTTCACGCTCAAATTGCGGTTAGAAACAGGGACATTTCACATCGTCATTTGGTAGCAACAGTCTAGTCATGGATGCATGACATCCTCCTAACTGTGAAATTCAAAATCAAGCTTACGCAAACACAAGCATACTGTATGCTGTTCTAGGGTTAGAAGTGAAAATGTTTTAATTGTTTACTTCTGATGCTATGAGCAACCACCTTGACTTGACATCACGTGCTAACCCAGGATTCTGAGTTCAGGTTTCATTGTTTGTTCGTTTTTTGTTTTAAAGTGCGGCCTTATTTACTTTGCATATTGGGTGTGAATCCAAGTATTTCTCCAACAATTAAATATAAATATAATCTTCAACGATCAGGCATAACATTATGACATTATAACAGTATGGCGGATGAAGTAAATAACACTGATTATCTCTTCATCATGGCACCTGCTAGCGGGTGGGATATTTTAGGCAGCACATGAACATTTTGCCTTCAAAGTTGATGTGTTAGAAGCAGGAAAAATGGGCAAGCAAGCGAGAGGATTTTTGCGAGTTTGACAAGGGCCAAATTGCATTTGCAAACTGCAGTGGTCAATATCTATCAAAAGAGGTCAGAGAAAGAAACGATGGTGAACCGTTGACAGGGTCATGGGCGGCCGAGGCTCATTGATGCACGTGGGGAGCGAAGGCTGACCCATGGGGTCCAATCCAACAGACGAGCTTTTACAAGTTTATTCTCTCAATGCTCGAAGGGTCAGGACTGTTTTGGCAGGAAAAGAGGGAACACAATATTAGGCAGGTGGTCATAATGTAATGCCTGATCAGTGTGTGATGCCACAGTGCACTCATCACATCCACTGAAATATGTTGTGAGGTTTTTTCTCTATTTCTAGCAGTGATATTTCCAAAAGTGCCATTTAGATCTGTACAAAATAAAAGAATATTGATTCTTTACAAATACAAAAAGAGGAATACCTGAAGTCTGTGAACATTCACTCTGTCTGCAGATCTCCTATAAAGCTGTGAGCTCCTTCGACCCAGTGCTGGACCTCTCCAACCAGAGTGGCAAGGTGATCAAACTGGGAAATGAGACGAGTCACGTGTTCATGGGTCTGTATCCAGGCTCGACGTACTCGTTCACCCTCAGAGCCAGCACGGCTAAAGGCTACGGTCCCCCAGCCATCACTCAGGCCACCACCAAGATCTCAGGTCTGTAAACAGGACATTGGACTGAACAGAAGGTTGTGAGTTTAAATCCCAGTACCACTGAGGGGTGCCACTGCTGGGCCCTTGAGCATAGCCCTTAACCCTAGAGTGTCTGCCAAATTCTGTAAATGTAAAGCACACAGCTAAAAAAATTTAAGAAATAACTAAACAGCAACTTGACCCAATTGCCCCAATTTCTAAGACTTCCACCTCATTATTTGTATTTTAAATGCAATGCGCTACACAGCACAGCACAGCCACTTTACTTTCTACACAGCATTGTGTTTATCTCTTAGCACCAAATGAGCTCCTTTAGATGTTTAGCTGTGTCCCAATCTGTCTGTCCGTCTGTCTCTTTATCTATCTGAAACAGTTGGGACTTTATCTATAAGGCATGAGGGTGTAGAGTGATTTCTTTAACTGGAGTATAGCAGCGTTATTTGTTAGAGCTTTGGTATCTAAGATATGGCGTTTCTATCTGTCCAATTGCCTTTCACACTCTTTTCTGCGGTGTGTGTTTGTGTGTGTGTGTGTGTAGCTCCTTCTATGCCTACATATGATCAGGAGACGTCTCTGAACCAGACTGACAGCACTGTCACTGTTCTCCTCAAACCTGCCCAAAGCAGAGGAGCACCAGTAAGGTAAGATAACCTTTCTGACGTTTTTTCTTTTTTTTTGAGTCCCAAGAACATTAGTGGAACGCGGATCACACCTCCACAAACCTTTTCGGTTCTATTCCTCTATCCTGAAGACTCTTCATAGGTTTCTGATTTATTTTTATTTGATTTTTATTTGCTGAAAATCTCTTTATTATTAGGCTTTGCTTATAAACAGCATCCACCGTATAAGACCCTGTATATGAACATTTACTATCGAAACAAAAAAATATACTAAAACAAGTGCTTTTATATAAACCTATTGTTCATGGTGCAGTTAAAGGTATTGTCCAAGCTGAGAAGCTATACAAAAATTGCACATTCTGTCTGACCAATCAGATTCGAGATGTTTTTAAAGCCTTCTGAAGCTCTTGGTATACGTTTCTGTCCCATTGTATGTGTACATTATTCTACACCTGCTGTGCTCCTAGTGTGCGGGGATTAGCATTTACATCGCCTACAATATCTATGACAAAATAAATGCTGTGAAGATCATTTTAATGTCAAGATAGACAGAGCTGATTTTTCAGTGCACAGCTGCTAGCTAGTGAAAGGAGTCAGCAATAGTAGCTAACAGTTTCCTACAAATGTATTTCATCTGCATACAAACATATGTAGCTGAATATTGTTACAAGGTTTTGCAAGCAATAAGTCGTAGCGTACAGTAGATGAGTCGAATACGTAGCAGCCGTGTACATTAGGGTCCCATTACATTGTGGTTTTAGGATTGAGTCGGAAACACACAGTAAGTGTAGAGTGGCATCGGAGCGTGGTGTATGTTAGGCGTGGATTATGCGTAATGAGTGTTCTAAACACCGGTAATTCAAATACAAAGCAAACAAAGGTTCTATAAAGGCAGGCAGTGTCTGAGGCAGAACCTGTGTGAAGCCACGGATAAGCTCCAAAAGCAACCCATGACTCTGCGTCTGCTCCAGTAAAGACTGCATTTTAGCTCGCAGCTAAACCTTTCCTCTGCTTTTTCATTTTCAAAACAGTTTTTATCTATTTTCTTTCCTTTATTGTTTGTGGATTTGGTCCCTGTGAGTGAGCTTTGGCCTTTGAAGCGGAGAACAAAGCTTGTGCGTGCGTGTGTGTGTGTGTGTGTGGTTTCAGGAGAAGTCTCGCTCTGAACCCTTTTCATCTGCCGCTCTGCCGCTGGCTGTCCCTTAGACTATGCCATGCACGCACACACACACACACACACACACACACACACACACACACACACACAC
>JAAIIK010000040.1:1882602-1892911 GCA_014706435.1 Silurus glanis
GGGTTGGAGTGAGAAAAAAGGAAAGGCAGCGCTAGGTTAAAGTGGGTAGGTGAGAGACAGCTCATGATGGAATTGAAGCAAGAGCAAAGAAAAGAAATATAGGAAAAGAACGAGACGTGTGAACTTAGTTCACCACAGAAAATGGAATTAGCCGACTGTGGAGTGCATGAGTCTGGTGGATGAGTATGAAAGACAGAGATAACACCCCCCCCACTTTCTCTCTCTCTCTCTCTCTCTCTCTCTCTCTCTCTCTCTCTCTCTTTCTCTTTCTCTTTCTTTCGTTCCCTTTTTCTTTCCTGCCCAGGTGAATTAAGATCTAGCTCAGCTCTTGTGGCTTATCTCCCTGTCAGTTTATACACAGCCTGTTGTTTTGTCTTACCACTGGCGTTTAACTCTTGCACAGCATGCTGAGAACAACTTAGAAACTGCTTCTGTTTTTTCTCTCGATACACAGCGAGAAGGAACAATCTATATACAGTACAGGCATTCCCTGACTTACCATTAAGATGCGTTACAATGACCTCATTGTTACTTGAAAATATTGTGAATCGAGACGTGGCCTAGCCTACCCAGGAGTCTTAAAGAGTGGTGATCAGTAATGGGTGGTATACTGTCATTTGTTTATAATTCAACAAATTACAGTACATAATGTAGCAAAACAGAGCAATTTACACTACTGTAATGTATAAACTTAACGGTATACGGTATATATAGGTGGCAATGAGTGCTGTTCCAGTGTCGAGCGACGCCGAACAAGAGCTAAAATTGGGCTTTGAAGCACCAAAAACTCAGAAAGAAATAAGACTAAGTCATCTCACAAGGCGATGCATACATCCTGTATCTTAATGTATTGTACGAAAAGTCGTATTCTGCACAAAAATCGTACGATTTTTACAATATTTTCGTATCGCAATTTTTCCATAAGTCAAACCATGATAACTCGGGGACTACCTGTATATTTGCATGGCACTGTCTAGTTCTGGATAGCATCTCAAAGAAAGGGAAGTGATTACAAAACGAATGAATGAACAGATAAGGTTCTAAACCCTACAGTTAATTCGGTCCTATTTGGCCACACAGAAAGAATTAAAACTTATTTGTATTATTTCCATTTAATCGACTGACATTTTTTTAAAGATGACGGCATTTTCATAATATATAATAAGTCATTAAATTATATATGCATTCTAGTAATATAATATGCACTTTATTGTGTATAACCTAGAAACCCCTGCCCCCACCCCCAAACTGGTGTGTTGCGAAGCGCTGTTCTAAACTGATACAAATAGGAGACACACTATTGATTTATTTGTTGTTTTCTGGTTGCGAGTCAGACGATTGTGAGTGTACAAGTAGGTTTTAGGATTTGAAGCAGAAGTAAATCAGGATATGTATTGTTTAAATGTCAGGAAATAGAACCAATGTTGATAGAGAGTCTTATGAATAGGTACACCTGATAAAAAAAACCAGAAATCACAAATCATACTGTCATTATACCACTGGTGTGGCTTTTACGCACCACAGACGTTGGCTAGCCTACGAAGCTAACAACAAGCAAGTCAGAAGGCAACAAGAAGGATGGGGTAACGTGGATGAGACAGAGGGAGTCAGCGATGTAAACATGCCTGATCACCTGATCATCATTATCCTTTTTCCGCTTGTGTTCATTGCATTCATTAGATAACAAAATTTTAAATTATTTTTTATTAATATATTAATATGATGTGAGGTCCAGTTACAAGCATGGCATTAAACAGGTAGTAGTAATGGCGACTTCTTACTTAATTACAAGTCAGAGCCTGTACGTCTTTACACTTTATCACTCAAATTAAAGTAGTCAGTACTTAAACTTTTACCAGAGTTTTTTCAAACATGAGTATCTGTGCTTCTACTTGAGTGAATGATGTGTGTACTTTTGCCATCTCTGACTTTATAACCATTTCAAGTGGACAAGCATGTATAGAGAAATACTGCGGAATGCATCTGGTTTTCTGGTACTTTGTAAGTCACATGTTTCTGATTTGATTATTATATCCTCTGCTAGGTTCTTAAGACAAGATAACTGGTTCACTGGCCAATTAGAACGACTGAGACATTAACAATAATGCCATTAACGTCTACAGAAGGCAGTAATTATGCTGCTTAATGCTTGACGTTTTAAAAGACTGCTTGGCCATTAGAATTCAGCTCACTCATGTTCGATGTAAAGCTCCCTCATGTAGCAGCCTTTGACTCATAACTCAAAGTGTCTGTTCTCTTTGAGTCGAGCTTTTACTCTCTGCTGGGTCTGACTCATCTCCCCCTCCTCTCGCCCAGCACGCTACCCACATCGCCCCGATGTTCCCCTGGACCATGTGGATATAATGGTCGCCCTTTTGTTTTGGCGAAGCGCACGGCATTCCACAGCCTACAACACCCGCGCTGGTGTTGGTTTCAGCTCAGAGCTGCAAATGAATTCGCTCGTGCTGGGCGCGGCGTTTTTGAAGACGTTTCGAGGTATTTAGACAGAAATTTCACGACTGTTGGGAAGCAACACCTCGGTTTGAAAAAGGGCCATTTCTGCTTTGTTGGTTAGGAAAGAAAGGAAAGTGAATGGGGAGAAGTGCACATCAGGTGGCTTCTGTTGTTTGCAAACACACCATTAGCAAATTGGCAAGACGACGCTGAATGATTCACAATTTAAATGAGCAATTTGACATTTTTTCGAGCTCTGTGCTGTATTCGAAACAAATCTGTAGTGTTAGGGAACACAATGACATGCTGTTCTCTTCCCTCAAATGACCCGACTTTCTGTGCTGAAACTACATTATAAAGACAAGTATTGAGATACCTGAATTTTCCAGCCAGTTTATCCCCAAACTGTTTGTGTAGGATGTCTTCGGATGCACTAGCCTAAAATTGTGGAGCTGTGCACAAAGCCAGCTCCATGAAGATCTGCTTTACATGGGTTGGAGGAAAAGATCTTGAGCGACTTGCTATAGAGCGCTGACCCGACTGAACACCTTTGGGATGAATGTGAACAGCTGACTGCACCCCAGGCCTCCACCCTACATCAGGCTTTACTAGCACCCTTGTGGCTGAATGGAATCAAATCTCCAAAAACACACTCAACAAATGTAGTGGAACAAGTACTAAATGTGGAATCAGATGTTCAGAAAACATATGCAAATCTTATGGTCAGGTTTCCACAAACCTTTGACATTTGTTCCAAATGTTTTCTGGAAAAGCAGCAGAGCTTATTTGACGCTACATGTATTGTATTGCAATACTGCAGATGATGCTTTTTTTATGTATTTTTGATACGATATGATTATTTATGTCTAGGGACACTTTAAAAAATGTTCCCCTCTTTTAACTTTCATTTTGCTTAAAGTCTTGGGAATTTAGTCAGAAAAAAAAAAGATGTCTAGCAGTTATTAAAAATTCTTATTACAAAAGAGTTTTTTAATGAGTTTTATTTCAATTGCGCTAAAGTGAACCCTCGAAATGTTAAAAATATGTTTGCGGATGTTCGCGTTGCCGACGGTTTGCGTTGGGTTGTAGTATTAACACACGTACGCCATGTTTTCTGCGTCTCTCTGCCGCTCCTCTGCTCCCTTTTAAATGAGCTATGAATGGGGGCGTGATTAATTTTGAGAGTTGCGCTCAGCATGCGCCGGTGCACAGAGCATTCCCTCCATCCCACAGCTCTCTGTGTTGCCACCCGCTGCCAAGCAAACAGCAGCGGATCTGTGTGTCCCATGCTGCTAACCTCGCACATCTCTCTCATTTACCACACACACACACACACACACACACACACACACACACACACACAGACAAGAGGGAAACAAAGAAAGGAAGAATGCTGATAAAATCGGTGTTTTTTCAAAGGAAGAACGAGTCTGATTGAGTCCTCAGTTAGAGCATGTTACAGATATTTCTTCTCCACCATCACTTTTACTTGTTCTTTTTTTCCCTTCTGGCTCGGATTTTTTGTTTTTGGGCGAAAATCACAGCGTTCCGCGTTCGCCTGTCACACTTGCTTTTGTGGTAACTGTTCATTTATTAGGCTCGTGTGGCGGCGTCAGATCTAGGCTGCGGGGGAAGTGTCACCATATGGCTATGGCGCGTGCACTAAACGAAATAAACAGGATGGAAGAGGGAAAACGGCACGCCGAGCGCTCTTCATTAGCCTCTCCCTGCCTTCCTGTCAAACACTGCCACAGGTCACACAGTGAGGGGCGGATCCTCAGAGACAGCGATTCAACTGTCAGTGCTTACCATCCATATTACCATATTGTACTTTGTCTCCATATTTACAGTACATTTACAGACGTAACCACATAGCACGTTCCAGACTGGTATTAAACTGCCAACAGAAAGGTTTCTACACTATTGTTATGAGATTTCAGATCTTTCAAGGTCACGGCCAGAAGTCTAGAGAGCCGAATTGGCATTCGTTTATTTTGAACGAGTCTTTAGTGTGACTCAGAAGAACGAATCGTCTCAAAGAGTGATTCATTTGTTTTCTACTGGACTCTACTGCATGAGCCAAGCATCGCAAAATCTCCGTAGGTTATATACAGAATTGAGTACTTTATCTTGAGTCCTCTGGTCCGAGTCGTTCGTTCTTTTGTCACGTGACTCCCATAGACACTACACAATGCAATAGATCAGGGTTTTTTTCTCTGAATCTCGACATTATTGTTGTCACGTGACAAAACTACAGTCAAAGTTCATGTTTGTAGACGTGTTGGGGGATCTGATTATTGAAAATGTTATATTTTATATTATTTCTGATCAATGAATTAAATTACTCAAAAAAAAGATTTGTTCGTTTGAGATTCAAGAACCGTCACTAACAAGATTCGATCTTCTCATCACTACTGTGCATCCACGAGATGGACGATAACCTTGAGATCATGTATCAGGAAGAGGGTGGTGCTTTCCTGTGGGTGATAACGAACACATTTCAGAATGAGCCGAAGTTCAGAATGATGCTGCACATATATCAGTGGATGGATGCACATGGTCTGGTTGGTAGAAGATGGTGGCGTTTATTTTCTATTTTCTCCTTCAGTGTTTAATGGGTATCTTTTTTTTCTTCTGGTTTAAGGCCCTACACACTTTGGGGTGAAATCTTAGTACAGCTACTCGAGTCACTACACCAATACAGGTACTCAGACTGTCAGTCTTACATCCTTCAAGTCCATAGCAGATTGTTTTTTAAATGGATAAACATTCTGCTGTATGTAGTTGTCAGTAGTTCTGAAAGCAGGAAAAGCAGACTGCAGGTCTTTCTCATCAATCATGCTCGATATTCGATCCAGCATTGCCTGTCGCTTTGGCTTGGCAGCCGCTCAGGGTGCTCTGCGGCTGGATTCAAACTTCCAGCACGACCACACTTTGCGGTTTTGGCGTGACTCTCTGCACTCCTCTAAATCATGTTAGCGTCTATCCCTTGAGGACAACGTGCTCCACATCTCCTAGCCTCGGGCCTGGAGCCCCTCCCAGCTTGTAATTCCGCTCCCACAGATTGGACGGATAATTTTACCTCATTTGCATTTCCCCGCGTATCAGAGCCTCTGGAAAACAAAGGCTGCTCAACTGAATTAGCGTCTGATAGGTATGGATCCACCAGAGCCCAATTCGATTAGACCTCCCTCGTCTTCCCCTCCCCAGCGACAGCCATTTGGCTTAGCGCTGCTACCTGATACACTCGCTGTGGTATTCCGTTCGCCTCATTTCGAAGTCAGCAACGTGCGTGTTCGAGACAATCCACAAACCGTGCGGCGAGAAATAGTGCTTTTGAAGCTGTATTATTGTAATTACAAAGAGTCTGGTTCCCACAAGGGCCTTGGTGGGGTATTGATTTTAATTATATTAGAATTTAATTGTGACTGTTGCCTCTCCCTCTCAATCAAGCGCAGATCATTATGTCTTCCATTTTGATTACACTAATGCTGATTTGCCCTGTTGATTAGTTCAGGGTTCGAATAATGCTCATTTTTTTTCCCCTCCTGTTTAAGTTGTGTGCTGACATGCTTCATGTTGTAACTCCTCTTTTTTTTTTTTGGTACACATTACTAGGATTTCTATTGACTTCAGTGAAAACATGGGATTTATTTGTGCTTACATTCTTTTGGGGATTCAATCTAATAAAACTGAAATGTCCTTAGAGATTCAGTACATGGTTTAAATATAATGGGTTATATTTCTGTTTGTTCTCCAAAAGGAAACTGGCTAAGAAGCGGAAGGAGACGCTGAGCAGCACACGGCAGGAGATGACGGTGATGGTGAACTCGATGGACAAGAGCTACACGGAGCAGGGCACTAACTGCGATGAAGCCCTTTCCTTCATGGACACTCACAACTTGAACAGCCGCTGTGAGTCCACCAGTGTTAAGCTCACACACGAGCACACCGTAACGTCTGGTGTCTCAATCCTGTCCCTCAGACGCATATATATATATATATATATATATATATATATATATACTTATATACTTATATACTTATAAATATATAAACTTTATAGAGCAGGGACCCCTAAACCTTTCCCTGTGAGGTCACATCATTTTTTCTTTTCTTTAATAGAGGGAATTGTGGAGAATTTATTCTGATTTTAAATGTATTTATTATGAATTCTAATACTAGATTAGTTTATTATATTGTTATGCACCATACACAAATGAGCATTAGCTTTTAAAAGATTTAATAAGCTAAAACGATTAGTTTTTTAGCCTATAAAAAAAGCATTATTACTGTCATAATACGTTTTAGGTGTAGGTGGTGTCAGTGATTCACCTCTAGAGGTCGCTATCGTAATGACAGCAGAACGAAAGCCGGAAAAACTATCGGTATGGATTTTTGCAGATAGCCGAGAGTTCCAGCAACTTTCTGTGCCTCGACCTCTATTATTAACTAGAGGACATTTTAGTCCTTTAAGCTTTATTATCAGATACAGATATAATATGAGTAAAGCATATATTTAAAATTACATTTTCAAAATTTGTCTCTGGCATTGTTCAGAGGGTCATTCCAAATGTGAGGGCGGGCCGTAGTTTGGGGAGCCCCGCACTAGAGACTCCTTCCAAAAAACATATAAACATCTCATAGAAAACATCACCATCTCAACAATTATACACAAGTATACAGATTTTAAGCACGTATCATAGAAGCCCCAGTACAATTTGTTGCTATAGAAAGTAGCAAGTATTTTTCATTTGGAACATTTAAGTATTGCTTTTTGTTTTGTTAGGAAATGGTAATGCATTCTATTCTAATCATAATCCACTCAAATAAAAATGTTAAAGGCCCCCTGAATGGCAAATAGTTTTGTCCTGATTATTGTGATTAAGATGCTTGTGCATTTACAAACCATTTGCCCAGAATCAATTAAAACTACCAGAATTTCAAATCCTTTTTTTTTTTTTTTTGACATCATAATCATTTAGAGATTATTATTTTTATTCTGTTTTTTATATATATATATATATATGTATGATTTATTTTTAACAAGTACGATTACACAGGTCACTGTGGGCACATTATGGTGTTAAATGAACCATATAATAGGCACAAATGTATAATGTAAGGAACCAGAGGTTGGAATTCATGTACAGATGGTTGTTAAATACCATCCAAAATCAGATAGGGGTAATCCGGAGAGTAGTTGAGGCATTAGAGAGCAAATGGTCAGCAAAGTTGGGTTAAGAAGTACTGTATCAGAGCTTACATGCTGTAAAAAGTGGTAAGACTTCGTACAAATGTTCTCTGTGTGTTCATGTGTTCGTCGAGAACGCTGAAGGTATTCATCCCTGCTAACAGGAAATGGTTTTGTCTTGAGTTCTGCTTACTTCTGTATATGCTAACTATGAAAATGTGATGGTAATTTCCAGTAGTGGACAGTAACGAAGTAAATGTAAACCTACTTACATCAACATACAGATCAGCATCAGTTCAACAGCAAGCAGAACATTTTGAGAGATATAAACCATGGAAAAAAATGACTGACTATAAATTGCCGCAACACCCGTGGCCTTGCTTTATTCGCATGATTTTTCTGTAGATGAAAAGTTTTAGAGCTTTAGGTTTTTACTGGGAGTGACGAGGATAGACAGGATTAGAAATGAGTTTATAAGAGGGACAGAGCATGTAGGACGTTTTGGAGACAAGGTGAGGGAGGCAAGATTGAGATGGTTTGGACATGTGCAGAGGAGGGACATGGGGTATATCGGTGGGGGAATGCTGAGGATGGAGCAGGAAGGAGGAAAAGAGGAAGGCAAAGGAGGAGGTTTATGTATGTGGTGAGGGAAGACATGCAGGTAGTTGGGTTGAAAGAGGCAGATTTAGAGGACAGGGGGGTATGGAGACGGATGATCCGCTGTGGCGACCCCTAATGGGAGCAGCCGAAAGAAGAAGAGTCTTTTCACATAAACCGTGTTGATTAAAAGTCTTGCAACAAAAACGATAATAGGAGCATTAAAGTCATAAGGAATCATAGTACTTTGGATAATTAAGTACATTTGAAGGCAAATGCTTTTGTACTTTTACTCAATTGAAAGTTTATCGGGAGCACTTTTCATATTCCTGGAGTAT
Source organism: Silurus glanis (assembly GCA_014706435.1). NCBI lineage: Eukaryota > Metazoa > Chordata > Actinopteri > Siluriformes > Siluridae > Silurus > Silurus glanis. Next base: position 1,891,186 of record JAAIIK010000040.1, read on the forward strand.
TATTTAACCTACTGTGCATGTTGTGTGTGATTCCCGTCTTGTAGCTGGATCTTCTCCCTGCTCTCTAACGGTGAAGACAAACACACTGAGCACAACTCTCCCCAACTCCTATTACCCAGGTAACAGCACACACTGCCTCTCTATAGTCTATAACAGCAGTAAGCAGACTAAAAGTTTGTGACTTGTCTGTGATTAGTGGTATGAGAGAGCACACGTGTATACAGTATATCAGCAGCGATGTCATACTGCAAGTCAGAGGGGTAATATCAGCTCGCTCTGCTGTTCTCCTTATGTCTTTTCTCTCTGTACAGTTTGATGCTTTTTATTAAAAGAGGATTGTAACTGTAACCTTTTTAATCTCTTCATTTCTCTTCTCTCTGTCGTCTCTGATCGGCCATCGCACCTTCTTAATTTACGGGCCACGCCTGCCAGACCCGTTTGTGCCCACTGCCATCTTAGGTGAGAGAAAACTTTTTGTTCCCAACCTCCCATAACCACTGCTAATAAGTTCATAGAGTCAGAGGTCAGATAATCGAGGAAGACACTGTTTTATAGTCATTGTAATCTGCTGTGGCAAATAAAGATGGCTGCCTCATCTTCATACCTGCCTGTTGCTTCTCTTCCTCCCTCCTTTTCACTCCATCCCATCCGCGTTGCATGTCATGAGTGTGATGTCACATCCTGTCTGACTCATATGCATGGACAGACATGTGGACTGGATGTTGGGGGAGTGGACATTAGGGCAGTAGTCTGGACGGGGGGGGCCTTGTTGCCATGGTTGCAGCAGCTTGTCTAGCATCCATGACTCTAGCTAACCACACAGCACAAACTCATTGCTGAAGAGAATAATTAAGCAGTAGGTCTAGGGAAGATATGTCTAACTTTTTTTGATGTGTAGTTTGAGGAGGAGAAAAAGAAAAACAACATAACACAAGCTTATCATTGGCCCCTCTTCCTCCACCATCTTCTCCCTCCCAAAGCAGCCTCTTCTTTAATTCTATTTTAAGTCACGCCTGCCTCTAGCTAGTTCCCACTGCCCCGCTTGTTTTTGTGTTTCTCTTTTGCTAGTGTTTATTCATTTATCCCATGATGAAATAGAATAATAAAGCAACCTTTTTTTTTTTACTCTATTACAGACTTTTACTTGAAAATGTGCCTCTAGGTTTTCGCCGTAACGTTACGCCAACGTAATGGGAATAGAACATAAAGAGATGTTAAAGTGTGTAAAGTATTAAATATTAAAGGATTTTGGCAAGAGTTGTGTAACTAGTAGTTTAGAGATTTGATGCTGTTCTGTAGACACAAATCAGACATTCCGAGTAATGAGAGTAAGGAACGATTGGGGAAGATGCATTTACATCACCAGGTTTTTTGTAATAATAAGTATTCATGTTCTGTATATGGAAATATAGCGAAGCTACTACAAAACTACATTCTCAAATTATATACTCTCTCTAGTCTGTCATATGTTATCTATTTTTTGAAATTCATTTCCTATCCTTTTTTTTTTTTTTTTCGCTGTGTGTCCAAACTCATTCATCGCCCTTTTTGGATGACCTTAGAGTCCTTTAATCTGCACCCCGCTATCACAGGCTTTCAGGCTAGTGAACAGAGCTGTAGTGTGCCAGTGCTCTTTGGTGTATTGTTGCTTATACCCTGTCTCCTCTCTCTTCTCCTCCCTCTCTCTCTCTCTCTCTCTCTCTCTCTCTCTCTCTCTCTCTCTCTC
>JAAIIK010000040.1:1893311-1904908 GCA_014706435.1 Silurus glanis
TATATATATATATATATATATATATATATATATAAAATCAATGCTTGTGTCGTGCACAGGAAGCGAGTTCTGTCATTGTGATGTCACACATTCATTTCATGCTTTGCTTTTTTTTTTTTTCTTGGCAGTGCCTGTGCATCATCATTGTGTCATAAAAATGAATTTCAGATCCAGAGAAGCATATGGCTAATAGATGTGAGAGGTATTATTATGAGAGGTATTTATAGGGTATAGAGAATATATAGGAGGGAATAATAATAATAATAATAATAATAATAATAATAATAATAATAATAATAATAATAATAATAATAATATTATAATAATTATTAGGAATAATTACAATAAATAAATCGTAAATGGACCGTGCTCCTCCCTCTGCATCCACTCATCACCCCCCCTCCCCTTCCCCTTCCCTCACAATGTCGTTTTGTCCGATCAACCTCAATCACAAACGGACACTTTCTTTTACAGTGCAACTTTTTTTTTTACATATTTTTCTTTTTTTTCAAACTTTGGATCTAGAACACCATTCTACACGTAGCAATGACACTGTAAAAGACCGTGCAACTTCTTCGTAAGTGTTCTCTGAGTTTTACTGCCTTCGCGGTGCCTTATCTGTCTCTCTGTTGCAGACGAGACGCAGACGGTGGCCAGCGACACGAGCAGCCTGGTCCAGTCTCACGCCCACGCTCACTCCACACACTCGATGCACTCGACGCACTCGACGCACACGCACTCGCTGCGGAAGCGCGAGGCGGCGGACGTGCCCTATCAGACGGGTCAGCTCCACCCGGCCATCCGCGTGGCCGACCTGCTCGAGCACGTCACCCAGATGAAGTGCGCCGAAGGATACGGATTCAAAGAGGAGTACGAGGTAGCAGCGTCTCCAGACGTCCCTGCCAGTGTGTGTGTTTTTGTCAAGTGCTTTGTCATGTTTTGACACATCGCTTATAGATAGTTAATGCATGATAAATGTGTTCGTTTTATTTGTGTTTTCTTGCCATCTCTCCCCTCCTTCTTTCATGCTATGCATGGTGTAGCTCGTCTGCTTTTGTAGTTTGTGCTCTGAGTATGCCAACGCCACCTTCATACATACACACACACAAACACACTAATCCCAAGAGGGCCTTGTTCCACAGCTCTGGCAGGCAGAACACTGTGAGAAAGAAACACACAGCCTCTAATGTGTGCACTGTTTCTCTCAGCCGCACAATCAGGACTCTGTTATCACAAGTCACGTAATACACAGAGAGAATCCACTCGATACACTTCACACACTCGATACACTTCACACACTTTACACACACTGTAATGTGACTGGGTCTGACACCAACACTAAACACTCATCACTTACAGTGAATATTGATTTAGTGACACACACACACACACACACATTTACATCTATTCAGAAACACACTCACATAAACACACACTTCTATTTCTCTTTTTGCTTTTTTTATGTCTATTATTTGTCTCTTCTCAGTTTCTCTCATGTTATGTCTTTTCCTTGTTTCTTGTCTTTTCTTATTTTGTCTCAGCCTTCCCTCTTCTCTTCTTTTCTCTTCTTGATTGATTGATTGATTGATTGATTTCTTCTCATTTTTCACTCTTCTCTACTTTTCTTATTGGTTCTCTTTTTTATTTAGTCTTTGTATCTTTGTAACCTGGCCTTTTCTTGCATCATCCCTTCTGTTTTTGTTTCTTATCTTTATACTTTATTTCTTCTCAGCTCATCTTATTTTGTCTCTTGTTTTCTCTTCTTGTCGCTTTTTTTTCTCAATTTGTCTCTTCTTTTCTCTCTTCCCCCCCAAACACACACACTTATTTTGTTTATCTTTTGTTTTTTGGGTTTTTTTTTTTATCTTTCTTTTCCCATTCATTTCTTTTTATTTCTATGTTGATTTCATGTAATATTTCAGTCATTTTGTTCCTTATTTCTTGTTCAGTCTGTTTTCTCAGTTTGGTTTCTTTTCCGTCTCTGGCGTAGTCTCATTATTCAGTCATTTACAGCACTCGGGAATCAGTGGGGTCAGGACAGTAAATAATGTATGGCATGTGAGTGTCACCTGTCTGGCTTAGTGTCAGTGTGAGATGCCTCGGGCTGTAGACGCCTCCAGGTCTGATCCGTGATTGCTTAAGGCGCTGGAGAATTCCTGACAGTGCCTTCCTCACCCAAAAAACAGCATACACACACATAAACACACTGTCTCTGCTTTCCAAAAACATAAACAACCTCTGCTTTGCTCCAGCCAGAAGGCCAGCTGATATTACTGTGTGTACTGGTCACCTGTGTACACTTTTAGTATACTCTACTCATCCTGTACATGTAGCCTACTCTCCTTCAGTGTATGATCTTGTTGTGCTAGTGGCATTATGTTTGCTGAATTGTGGAAAAAGCTTTGTTTTTCCTCTAGAGCTATTCACTCACACACTGTCTCTCTCTGACCTTCTCCTCTCGTGGGTCTGTACGTTAACTATGGATCAGATCAATGAGGTAAGCACACGATTCATTTGGTTTCTATTTAAAAATGTCTAAACGCTGCAGTCACGCTGAATCCAATGGTCATGTGTTAACCAGTAGTAGCAATATTGCACTTCGTATAAATAATGTGACCCAAAATATTTGTAATTCCGGAATTGAAAAACTGAAAATGACCTCTGAAAAGCAAGAAATGGGATTTTTGTTTCTTATCTGTAACGATCGCCAAATTGCTGTTGACTGCGTCTCTCACACAATCCTCTTAAGCGGATGAGTTTTATAAGGCGTTGAGGTTCGGAATCAGAGCACAATTACATGAAAGTACAGTTGAGCTGAGATGCACTAGCAGGCTATTAAACTCTAGCACCCTTTCAAATCAAATTTTATTTGTCACATACACATTCATACAGAGTTCGACATGTAGTGAAATGCTTGTTATGACTGTCCAACATGTAAATAGAAATAGAATATATAACATTTTATAAACAAAAATATAAAGTATAAAAAGTATAAAAGTATAATAAAAATATAAAGTATAACTATAATGTGTAAAATGTGTGTGTGTGTATTAAAATAAAGTATATAAATATAAAAAAAAATATATATATATATATAAAGTTAATGCAATACATTTGACGTATTAATTTATTTTTTTATTCTATTGATTAATTTGAGTAATCGATTAAATTGGCACAAATTAAATAGATTAAATAAAAATAAAATAATTGGAAAAAATTACATTAAATAGTTTACATTTGTTAGACCCCATTTGGGTAATGAAAGTTTGGTGATTGGGGCAGACTTCAGTGGCCATATTGGTGAAGGGAACAGAGGTGATGAGTAGGTGATGGGTAGGTATGATATTTAGGAGAGGAATGTAGAAGGGCAGATGGTGGTAGATTTTGCTAAAAGGATGGAAATGGCAGGTTTTAATACTTATTTTAAGAAGAAGTAGGAGCATAGGGTGACGTAAAAGAGTGGAGGAAGGTGCACACAGGTGGACTGTGCTCTATGTAGGAGATGCAACCTGAAGGAGATTGGAGACTGTAAGGTGTTGGCGGGGGACAGTGTAGCTAGACAGCATCGGATGGTGGTCTGTAGGATGGTTTTGAAGAGGAAGAGAGTAAGGACTGAAAGAAGAATAAGATGGTGGAAACTGAAGTAGAAAGACTGTAGTGTGAGTTTCAAGGAAGAGGTCAGACAGGGGCTCTGTGGTGGTGAAGAGGTGCTGGATGATTGGGCAACTACTCCCGAAGTGATAGACCAGGCAGAGGGACCAAGCTGGGAAGGATGTGCTACATGTTAGAGATATAAAGGGTGGAGATGGAAATGTGTTGACTAGTGAGGAGAGTGTGTTAAAAGAAGAAGGAGGGAGTATTTTGAGCAGCTAATGAACGAGGAAAATGAGAGAGAGAGGGTTGGACGATGTGGAGGTGGTGAAGCAGGAGGTGGATTGGATTAGTAAGGAGGAAGTGAGAGCAGCGATTAAGAGGATGAAGAGTGGAAAGTCGGTTGGACCAGATGACATACCGGTAGAAGCATGGAGATGATTGGAAGAGATGACAGTGGAGTTTGAAGATTTTGGAAGGTGAGAGGATGCCTGATGAATGGAGAAGTATGTATATATGTATATATATATATATATATATATATATAGAGAGAGAGAGAGAGAGAGAGAGAGAGAGAGAGAGAGAGAGAGAGAGAGAGAGAGAGAGAGAGAGAAGGTCAGCTGGAGTTGCATTGTGTGTTTGTGGATCTAGATTTCTGAATATTCTAGTAAACTTTAACAAATGTCTTAATTTCTTCCACTTTTCATTCATTCACTCCCTCGATGTGTGCAATTGTCAGGATTTTCTACTTTTAAGTGAAATTCTTAAAGCTGGAAAAAAAAACGCTAAAGAGTCCATATCGGTAGCCTGAGGGAACTTTAACTGAACATTTTAGTATGCATACTAAAAATTGAAGTATACATACTAGAGTTTTAAGTATGCATACTAAAAATTTTAAGTATACTAACTTTAACTTTATCTATAAAGTAACTAACTATAACTAACTTTAACATACTAAAAATGTAAGTATGCATAGTAGAGTTTTAAGTATGCATACTAGAAATTTAAGCATGCATGCTAGAAATTTAAGTGGGTTAGGGGTATGTTTAGGTTGATCATTTTGGAGACTTATTTTGGGTGAAAGGAATTCCATGCTTCAACACTATGTAATTCTGTCTGGACTGTGGCTAATTGGACCCAACTTGACCACAACTAGAGGTGTAAAGAGTAGCTGAAAATCATACTTGAGTAAAAATGTAGATACCTTACTGCTAAACTTTCTCCATTACAAGTTAAATTCACTAATTCAAGTAACCAATTCCAATATGACTTGAGTAAAAGTCTTTTTAGAGTATCTGATCTGAAGAGTACTTGAGTATTTGACTCATATTGAACATATTCTCAAAGATGCACTAGTCCTCAACACCAAGACACACGTTGGTGAAAAGCCCTAAACAGTTGAGTTGTGAGGTTTTCTTTCCCAAAATACAAATCAAAATCTACAACTCAAAACTGAATTAACAATCAACACAACAGCCTCTTCAACGTGCCGGAATGAAACAAAGATCAAACAAGTCGTTAAAAAAGACAACGTTTTAAAGCAATCCTTCAAAAAGGTTCTTCAATTAACAAATTAAATTCACAAAATTTAAAATTCTAGTATGTGGAAATTTAAGTATGCATACTAGAATTATAAGTATGCATATTAAATTTAAATTTAAGTATGCATACTAGAAATGTAAGTATGCATACTAGAATTTTAAGTATGCTTACTAGAATTATAAGTATGCATATTAAAAATTTAAGTATGCATACTAGAAATGTAAGTATGCATACTAGAATTTTAAGTATGCATATTAAAAATGTAAGTATGCATACTAGAAGTGTAAGTATGCATACTAGAATTTTAAGTATGCTTACTAGAATTTCAAATGTTCTGTGCGTAAAAAGGATTACATTAAACCCTGTACTGAAAAGTTCAAATATGTATACCGTTACACCTCTAATGTGTGACATATATAGACAGTACAGTAGTCCAAATTTAAAGTGTCCCAGTGTGATTGTCACTAAAGTGTGTACTGTATTAAAGTGTGAACAATGTGCTGTATTAAAGTGGCACTGATCTGTGCCAGTCCAGTTTTAGTGACAGTTGTGCAAATGTGCAAAAATGTAAAGGTAAAAAGTGAAAAAAAAAAAAAAAAAAATAAAAATGTAAAAAATGCATCACTTTTACATTTATAAAACAACTGTGCTGTAATTTCATGCCATTTCTATCATTTTATTCGAATTCATACACTAGTTTGTTAGCTCACGGGGAGACACGGGATTAATTGACTAGGATCGTGTATTTTTCCCGGTTTCTGGTTGGATTTGAACTCGACATGCTCCAAGCTCAACGAGAAGAAGGGCAAAAGAAAGAGGAGAAAATCAGTATTGACTTGCTATGATGTAAAAGCGTATATTACTTGACTATATGGAAAACAACATAGAGATAGTGGTGCTTCACACAACCCTTCATTCTGGTCTTACTGGAGTCTCTAAAACGCTCTTCCTAGCCATTAGACAAAAAAAAAATATCCAATAAAACCAAATTGGAGAAAAAAAAAAAGACTCACTTAAACTCCTACATCTTGATTTTGAGGTCATTTTTTTTCATTTCCAGAAAAAAAAAGTACTTCTGAGCTTTGGAACTATTTTCCATGAAATGGCATTGGTGATGTCAAATGACATGCGTAGGCTGCTCTGAAAGCATTAGTGCACAGACACACACACACACACACGCGCACACACACAAACGCGTAAACCCTGACGGAGCCCTTTCACCTCCCGTCGTCATCCGTTTTTTTCCGTTCAGCTCCAGCGTGGAACGTGTCTGTGAAATGTTTTCCGTCCTCCTGTCATCTCGCCGCGTGACTGATGCTAATGACTAGTGCTATGACACCGATGAGAATGCTTTAAGAACGCGATCATGCCGTCGTCTCGCACGCTCTCGCTGCGGCGTGAGATGCAGGAGCAGATGCCATGTCTGTCTCAAACACGTCACTCCACGTGTCCGCTGTCGTTCCACGCATCTGCATGTCACATTTCGTATTTGAGATTTGAGACTGTTACGCAGACGTGCGTTCGCTTTATATCGGTTTCACTTACGATGTAATGAGGGAGCGAATGTTGACTCTAGAGGTAAAAGGGCCCTGGTGAGTCATTGTGTTTATTTCTGTCAGTTTATTATGAGATTTTGGGAGAATGAATTGGGTGGGAAAAATGTGACAGCTCCATTATTATCTGTTCACCCTGAATCACTTGCGTTTTTATCATTCAAAAGCCTGGGAGAATTCTTCTTTCGCTTAAAAACAGGATTTCTGCGGAGTCTCAAAAGTCAGAAAATGTAAAAATCAAAATTTTTGGCCTTAAAAAGTCTCAAATTCACTGTTCTAGGTCTTAAATAATTTTTACAAACTCATAATTTCCAGATGTTCATGTAAAGCTACCTTTAATGCTCATTGAAATTCTCCCGCAACACAGATTTATTTGTTTGTTTGTTTCCGTGGTGTTGTAGTTTGTTGCTAGTCCAAATATTACTAATACAAATGAGACCAACATGCAACAGCCAATCAGCTTTCTGTTTGAACTTCTCTTGGATTGTACTACAGATGTACAATTTTTCAGCTATGGGGAAGTGCATGTTTAGCGATACTTGGTTTGACGAAAAATTTATTTAGGGCAACAATGGGCAACATTAACAATGTATTTGTGTGTGTTTTTGATGTGATATAGCGTCTTAAATTTCATTCCGAATGGTCTTAAAAAGGTCTTAAAATGTCTCAAACCTGCAGAAATCCTAAAAAAAGCTTTTATATACAGTACATGTTGGTCTGATTCATCTTTTCCTACATTACCCACAATTCCCCTGCTTCATCTCTGCCTAAAAAGAATGATGCAGCAGCGCTTTGTTCCAGCTCTTCATGTCTATCGGCTTCCAAAGCGTCATTCTAATACCATCGTGCTGATGTACCGACGTCTCCACTACTGCACGTTGTTCTTTACGTTTCAAACAGTTGACATTTGCGCTCGAAACACCGAACAAACCTCTTCAGTGTGTTTCAGGGTGGAGTCTTCCTTACGGTTCTGCATATCATAAATATAAAGCAGCTAATATTTATTTCTCAAAGCGCGCCGACGATATTACATCGTCCTGATTGACACTCGCAGCCGAAATCTAGGACAGATGTGAGCACCTTGAGCTAATTTGTCTGGAAGTATGTTTGAGGTTATGTAGCGAAAATGTTGAAATACCTCAAAAAAAAAAAAAAAATTGTATAAATAAATAAAAAAAGGATCTTTCTCCACAGCCGCGCTAATGATAACCACCCATATGCTTATCATCTTCTCCCCACTGAGTACCACTTTAAACCAAGGCATCATTAGTGAAGTTTTTTCGCTATGAATTAATTATAGGAAATCATATCAATTATTCTGTTTTGCCTGGTGTTCTCTGCGCGGCTGCATGTTGAATTTAAACGGTTGTCACTCTCTCCTTCTGTTCAAGGGCCATCTTTGAATTTGTGTCAAAATGGTTCTTTCTCTCCCTCAGTGTTCGGCTTTCAAAGAGGAGGAGTGTTTCAACCGAAGCGCCCAGCATAGTGAAAACTGCAATTAGGACCTAGATTTATTTCCATCGCAGGGTTGTAGAAGAAGAAAAAGACATCAAAGAAATTGCAGGACCAGTCGTAAAGTTATAATAGACTTTATTCGATGTTTCTCTTCTACCTTTTTCGGTAGTGGTGTGCAGGCTTACAGACAGTTTCACACTGCTTTGAGAAAATATTTCAAAATGTGAATCGCATCAAATCCTGACAGCGCCTCAGACATCTGTGACCAGGAGGGGGTACTCTATCTCTCCCGTCAGACACAGCAACACTTTGAGCACACGTATGTAGAAGAGGGCAGATAGCACTTTAGGAGTTCTACGCTGCCCTCCCTGGGGGTAGTAGTCATCTGACAGGTGACAGTTGGGCAGTAGGCAGGATCTGGCAGGTGAACACAATGATTTTTTTTTTATTACGTTAATAAAATAAAAAAAATAAAAAGATTTTGAATTATATTTTTGTAAAAGATGTATAATTGGCATGATTGTATTCCTGCATATTGACAAACCAGTAGTATTTATAATATATAATCGTTTTTTTATAATATAAACACGATTGAAAGAATCAGGACATTTTTAAAGGTTGTTTCATATTTAAACGATTGTTTTGTTTTATTGTATTTCAACTATACATTCAAATTCCATGTAACATAGAGAACAAGAACAAACTAATAAACAATAAAATAAAAGAAAAGAAAAACCTCAAAGTTCCCTGGTGGTCTAGTGGTTAGGATGTGGCGCTCTCACTGCTGCGGCCCGGGTTCGATCCCCGGTCAGGGAACCAACCCCAGCCACTCTCAGTGCCAATCCCAAGCCCGGATAAATAGGGAGGGTTGCGTTAGGAAGGGCATCCAGCATAAAATGTGCCAAATCAAACATGCGGATGATCCGCTGTGGCGACCCCTAACGGGAGAAGCCGAAAGTAAGTTATTAATATTGCACACATTATAAGTGTTTTTTTAGATGCCTTATTAACGCCTGGTGTCTGTCAAAAAAAAAATAACATTTCCATTTTCATCGGCTACAGATTCGGCGGGTTCTTTAATCCGTATCACGATCGCACTGACATCTAGAGAGTGGGGAGAAGAGATGCAGAGTATTAATGCAGATGTAAATCCGACGACAATAATGAAATGAATTCCGAATCTCTTTCCCTCTCTCTCTCTCTCTCTCTCTCTCTCTCTCTCTCTCTGTCTATCCCTCTCTTTTCCGCTTTCCTAACGTATGTCACATTCCGAAAAGCGCTGATCAACTTTTGCATTCCGTTTAATCTTCTGTAATCCTACTGAAGCAGGACTTTCAATATGCATAAGCGCGCTGGTGGCTGCTGTCCCGCTCCTGAGGGGGCTGAAGCAGGATAAATATTCATTTGCACCAGCCTTGGCCTTGTTTTCTGTGTTTACGTCGACGGGTGGAAATCGTGTTTTGTGCCGTGTGCCAACGTCCATGGTCCCTGCACGTCCCTTCCGCCGAAATACATTTTCATAATTCCGATTAATTGCGACAAGATCAGAAAGGTTTTTTTTTTTTTTTTCTACGTGTTTGGTATCTGTTTGAGTGTCTGCTGAGTTTGCTTGGAGAGTCATTTGGGGAAGGATTTGTATGTGACACAGAGTAGCGAGTGTTGTAATGGGTTCTGGTTTTTTTCTTTTTTTCTTTAGACAAACCGCACAGCGCTTCCTGCTTTCCCCGCCACATGGTCTCATCAGATGTCCTAATGATCCTAATGCTTTCTCTCGCTCACTTCACTTTTTCCCACGAGCTTCCTTTATTAGAGACACCGAGCCGGTTCTCTGCAAAGAGCTGACACAAGACTTCTTACACATCCTCTCCTCTCCTTGTCCCTCTCCTTCTGTGTCTGTCTCCCTGCCTTTCCTCAGAGCTTCTTTGAGGGACAGTCTGCACCATGGGACTCTGCCAAGAAAGATGAAAACCGGATGAAGAATCGCTATGGAAACATCATCGCATGTGCGTATTAAAGAGCACCGCGTCCGTCCGGGCACGGCAGAGCCTAATGCCACTCCTCAGGCGCATTCATTTCCCGCATATCAGACAGGTCTCGCTTAGCACTGCACACACAGGTCCATCTATTAGCATCAAATTCAGAGAAGCGCTCTCATCGCATGCCTGCTTAAACCTTTTGCCTTACAATCTTACCAGAATGCACCTGATCAGGAAATACAGTGAATGTAAATATATACGGCGTGTACGATGTGTGCATTTTATCATATACACTATATTGCCAAAAGATTGCGGACACCTGGTCATAAGTATGGTGCGTGCTTTCTGAGCGTCGCACTCCACATTTACTCCCAATTTGCTCTTATAATTCCCTCCACTCTTCAGGGAAGATGTTCCAATAGATTTTGGAGTGTGTTTGTGGACATTTGGGTTCATCAGCCACAAGGGTGTTAGTAAAGTCAGGTACTTATGTAGGTGAGGTGAGGAGACCTGGGGTGCAGTCAGTGTTTACATTTATCCCAAAGGTGTTCAGTAGGTATGAGATCAGCGCTCTATAGCAGGCCACTCAAGATCTTCCACTCCAAACTGTGTAAAGGATATCTTCATGTAGCTGGCTTTTTGTAACAGGGGCATTGCCATGCTGGAACAGGTTCAGGTCTCCAAGTTTAAGCGAACACCAAATGTTATTATAGCGCATCCAAAGACGTCCTTTACAATTGTGTGCCTCCAGCTTTGTGGTAACAGTTTGGAGAAGAACCACATATAGCATAAAAGGTCAGGTGTCCCGATACTTTAGTCCATATAGTGTATATTAAACGGATGCTGCTGATATAATTTTTATTTACGAGTATATACAGCATGCTGATTAACAATATTTCATGTTGTCAGAACACTTGGTGTAAATAAGTGCAACAGATTTGAGGAAGGTAATTACAAATGTACATCTGCTTCATTCCTCCTTAATTATGCATCATGGGGAACTGCTCATTATTTCCTCGCACCTACTCGAAGGATCCGTTCCACCGTTCGATAAATAAAAGCCTTCTCAAGGACATTTTAAAAAAAGGATGACGGTTTATTTTAAGCCGTATTTTTCTTGATGTTCGTGAAGTTAATATGAAAGCCGTGCGAGAAAGTGACTGTTTTGTGATAATTCTCTCTCTCTCTCTCTCTCTCTATCTATCTATCTATCTATTTATCTCTGTGTTTGTGTGGTTTTGTCTTCGTTGTAATACAAGATGTATCTGGGTTTGTGTTTGTCTCTAGATGATCACTCCCGCGTGCGTCTGCAGAGCCTGGAGGGCGAGCAGAGCTCCGATTACATTAATGCTAATTACGTTGATGTGAGTACAGAAAGCAGCCAGCACCTCTATGCAAAGGTCACAGCACACACACACACACACACACGCGCGCACACACACACACACACACACACACACACACACACACACACACACAC